>JASPKZ010005685.1:600000-1006473 GCA_030220185.1 Diploptera punctata
TGTCGTATGATGTAAATATTACAATTATATTTTTCTGGATTATTACCTGGGAAAAAATACATTTAAGAAAGTCAAACAGTGGTTTCTTTTTTTGGTGGTATAATAAATTGCTACAAATGTTGACATGTATGCACTATATATACAATCTGGTAGCCGTATTTCTTATAGGCTCAGTCACTGCAAAATAACGGTCAGACCTGTTCAGAATATTAAAAAGGAGGAGCTTTGTTTAATATATGGTAATTATAACATTGATAAATATTTCGTGAAACACGACTCTGATTGGTTGTAAAACAGAAATCATTGAAACGTGATTGGTCATTGACTCCCATTTGGGGCATGAGTTAAATAGTCATCAACAACTCTTTGTAGCTCTGAAAGCAACTCATCTTCACGTAGATAACATTTCCAATACATTTTGACATTCACCTCACAATCACATGTATATACATATAACTGAGTTTTGGAAGTGTATGACAAAATAACTCTTACTATGACCATTGTTGTTGATTATAGTGTTAATAATCTATATAAAAGTTCATTGTTGCATCATAAACTAAAATAGCTTCAATATAAAATGTATAAAATAAATGTCAAGCATACAAAATAAGAAAATAGTCATATTACCTTAAAGGGGTCAATATGACCATTCTGGGTGTTGAAGGTAAAACCTTACATAATTCACATTGGATTGTGGGAAAAGTGCAGATATTTTAAATACTGAAAGTACCTCCAAAATCAATAAAGGTCATAACAAGGAATCTTCCTTGGACCATTCTGTGAAAAATAGACGAGACTTAAAAACGAAAAAGGGCCATTTTGACCCCTCTGGGCATTCTAGTGTTAAGACTTGTCAAAACATAATTATTTAACGAAGAGTAGTATTACAGAATTCGAATAATAAAACAAATAATAGTGAAACTGCTGCATTACATATAATGACTGTTCTGTTCTGGAACATGTTTTCAGAGAAATACTTGATCATAAAATTAATGATAATATATGGTAGGCTGTTATTATCTAAACATTTTAGCATAAATCCCCACTGCTCTAACGTTAAATAACGGAGGAAAAATGTCTTGGATGTCAGACGATATGAATTGATTACCTACATGGCAATTAAGATTGGCACATTTTTTTGGAATTATATCTTAGAGGAAATACTTGTATTTAGGCCTAGGCTATGATCACTTGTTTTATATCGTAGGGCTCCAGATATTATAGATTTTAATTATGGTACTTGCCTAGAATGTTAACAAACATAGGGCTACTGCATTTAATAACCCAAAATCTTAAGAATGTCAAATAAAAACCAAATACTTTATAAAATGTATTTCTGTAATTAGTAATTAAATATAATGTTAAAAATAGTCCATAAACAATAAACATAACCCCACATTATTTTGTAACGATACTAACTTTGTTTTAAATATATATACATGAGTGAATAAAATTAATAATTCAATGTGTAAAGTACTGATATTATACATAAATAAAGTTATTTTCAATAACGAATTAAACTTACTTGTATTTAGGCCTTACTTGCTTTATATAATAGGACAATTATCCGGATAGTTCATACCTGATTTTAATTACTTGCTAACAATTTTAACAAAAATAGACCTACTGTATTTAAGAACTCAAAATATTAAGAATATCAAATAAAACCCAAATGCTTTCTGAAATTATGTCTGTAATTAGTAATTAAATATAACATTCAAAAATAGTCAATGAATAATAAACATAACCTGACATCATTTTGTAAAAAAAATATATATATCCATAGTAATTCTGCCCGAAGGCAGGTCCTTCACTGCAATCATAGCATTTTCATGCTATGCTTGCAGCTTTACTAGGGAATTGTAGGTGTGGTAGCTTCCCGTTGCTTTCGACACTGGTGAAGGACGATGATGATGGCCATATGATTTCGGGGACCGTTTGGGCCTTAAAGTTTTCCTGACATTTGTCTTACAGGTGAGGAAAAACCCGTTAAAAACCCCACCCAGAAAAATTGCCCCGATCGGGGTTCGAACCCGTGTCCGCTGTGTGATAAGACAGCACACTACCTCGAGACCACAGCGGTGGACTATATATATATATATATATATATATATATATGTATATATATAGGCCTACATGAGTGAATAAGATTTGTAATTCATTGTGTAAAGTACTGGTATTATACATGAATAAAGTCATTTTCAGTAATGAAATAAACTTACTTCTCTATCGATTCAAATGTACAGTATCAAATAGATAGGCCTGATTTCTAAGAAAGTCTGCGATATCATTGTTGTCGTAATTTTGAAACTATTCACAGCGTTCTTCCACCCAACTAGGGTATTTTCAATTCAATTCGCCTTCAAAATAATAATTAAAATAATTTTCACATTCAAATGTTAAAAATTTCCAGTCTTTCCACTCCATTTTGATATAGGGATTTACACTCCGTTATAACATTCTACCGACCAAATTTGTACGGTTACTGTTTTCCGAGATTAATCCCGGTGACAATTTAAGCTGTGGTTTATCTACGACACAACACGCCAGCGCAAAAATTGCTCCCCGTGTATTTGAATGGATGTGGTTTGTCTACAACGCGAACCGGTGGCGCGAAAAATTTTAAGCTGACATGTCGCGTCATGTATATTTGAATCACTTGAATTCCGGACGCAATTTGCCGGCGCAAACAAAGAATATAGAAGCTATTACCCGTACTCAATGGTGTAATTGCTAAAAACAAACTGTCGGTAAAACAGCGCTTGTTTTGTAACTTACCAATTTTAACGACGAAAGTTTGATAGTTTTGTTGCCAATATGAAAATGATGGACTACAGAGATGTACAGAAAAAAAGAGTTATTGTGGCTTGAACTTAGTCAAGAAATAAATAATACCAGCAAATATTGTATTGTATCTTAGGGATATTACGGATGTACATAAATTTCGTCTTCTATTAAATTCAAAACCCGATAAAACTACTTTGGCGAAAATCTGAAGTATTCTAAGATTTGGTATTATCATCAACCATATGTTTAAGAACTAAAGAATAACTTGTTCTATAATTTTCCATACAACAGTAATTTGATGCTGTTGCTCTAGTTACTTTTTCCGTCTTACTAATATTTCGTACTTTAAACGTTTTGCAATGACACTTAAAACTTTTTTATAAATATTTTTATGTTTATCTATGTACACAAATTATTGCTTTTCCTCTCAATTATTATTCAAAGTTCTTTAGAATTGAAGTGCGCGTGCGCAAACGCTTACTAAATTAAATCCACCAGATGACAGGACATATGTGTGAATGACCAGCATTTTACATTTAATTCCAAAACGTATTTTAAGAAATATATTGTTCAATCACTTCAATTTGTTAGGTTCCAATGGGTCAGTTTAGTGTACATCAGATTAGTTTATAGTTTACTAAATAGTATGTATGTAATTTATTTCATTAGGTTATGCAGGGACAGGTTTGTATACGTCCATTTTTTTCATAAACACGTTTGAGAGTTTATTATGAACGTTGGTCATTTCGATTTCCCATATATGTAGTGTTATCTGGTGACATTTCCATAAACATAAGCGCTGTACCGTATGCGCTCCATGCAAAACCAATATCACGCCGAGCGTAACGCGAGGATGCGTCACGTCGGGCGCGACACGCTGTGTAATAAACCATAGCTTTACTGTAGTTGGTGAAGCGCATATTGTACTGCAACTGGAGTATGCACCGTTTAATTCTGCGGTAACACAGTTACCTATGTTGGTGAAATTTGTATGTAACGACGAATAATATAACCGAGTAAAAATTAACTATGCGTGTGTTGCGTTTCACCACGCCATATATGACCGACGTAGCGAAACTGTGATTTGCCGTGAAAATAATTCGTATTCGTATATTTCTCATACCGCATATTCAAGCGATACAAATTTGAAGGGGGGGGGGAAGGAAAATAAATGTTATTGGTTGTTACTTTTCGCGTTACCATTGTAACCAAAATAAACACATTGAACATATTACGTTGTACATAGTGCCAGAAGTAAAGAATATGCCGAAGGGAAGATTTTCAAAACTGTAATAGAATTAATATAGAAACATTGAAATTAAGGAAATAAGACCCATATGACCCATAAAATATTCGGAATGGCGAAAATATATTTTTTCTTGATTAGGCCTACTCTATTTTTAAATGAATCCAATGATTGATTAAAAGCCCTGTTTTACACTCACATATGATAAAGTGCTATTATTAATATTATCATAATCATCATACTTAATTATTACAAAATCTATTATCGGTTGAAGATTAAGAGTATCTTGGTGCCAAGTATACTTATGAATATCTCTATGTTGGTAAAACCCATTTAGGATTTTAAGTGTTGTTCACAAAATCCTATCAATCTTCTACCAATGAAATTTTTCTCCAATTCTCCATATGGTTCGACTACATCATTATCAATCTCTTTGCCGATTCTGCGTTAAAATCGCCAGCTAATATAATATCTCTTGAGATCCCTATCTCATCCATAATAGAATTTATATGTTACTCCTAATTATGCATAAACCCAATGGTGCAACAAATATATATATATATTGAATTAATCTTAAAACCGCCAACCTCTTTCTAATACAAAATTTATCCTTGTTTTCGCTTTTGGTGTTGGCTAGATCTTAACCTGGAAATGGAAGAGTGCTCTGATGCCTATCAATTTTGTATATTTAACATCAAGAATTATCAATTTCTAATATCATCCATTTAATCTTCCCTAAAGCTTTTATTTGGATAGTAATTCAGGTTTTTATGTTCACATTATGTCAATGCTCAGATCGGTTGATCTTTCGCTATTATTACAAGTCTGAAAATTTGTCAAGCCCTAAGGGTTTATCTAGTCCCCTTCTTTACAGTAGAGTCCTGGGTTCGACCGGGTGCGCTCGCCTTCACATCGGTCGAAAGAACTTTATGTACTACACGTGTTGCAACTTAATCAATACCGAAGTAGACCTTATACGAGTAATACCCATCAATAACTTGCATCCTGAATTTCTGTCATCGTTTCCCTAGGGTCCTGAGTTTGAGAGCATTCTTTTCCTTTCCCCCCTTCTGAAATAAGTGCCTCTATTCGTTGACTCTCCCAATTCCTAGCCTTTTGTACTTGAATTGAGACTTAATTTCAAGGTCTCTGGACAGGGATTCAGGTTTTCATTATTCATTGGTCTAATTCTCCAGATCATCTGATCTTACTGTTACTTACTTAGTTACTCACTAGCACTATCGAACCCGTAGGTTCATGGCCGCGAGGACATAAGCTCTCCATACAACCCTATCCTGAGCTAATCCTTTCCAATCATTCCCTGTATAATCTACTTCCCTCAAATCATAGTTAATGTTATTCTCCCACCTCATTATTGGTCTACCAACTGGGCGTTTTCCATCTGGCTTTCCTACAAGAAGTTTCCATGCAAGTCTTTCATTCCTCATATGTGCAACATGCCCTGCCCCATCGCAGTCTACGACACTTGTCTGTTCTTATTATATCTGGCTTCCTATAAAGACCATGTAGTTCATTGTTATGTAGTCTTCTCCATTCACCTGTCTGTTCATCTCTCTTTGGTCCAAACATTTTCCTAAGTACTTTATTCTCAAATACCTGTGTAATCTCCTTTCCTCCCTTAAAGTAAGAGTCCATGTTTCGCACCCATATAATATAACTGGTAGAATAATAGTTTTATATATTTTCAGTTTAATGTTTTTTGAAAGGAGTTGGGACATCAAGAGTCTCTGCAATGCATAATAGCACGTATTTCCAGAATTGAGCCTATGTTTAATTTATTTGTGCATCTCATTCCTATTTGTGATTATTGTTCCTAGGTATTTGAATTCGGCCACTTCCTCAAAATTTCCCTCATTTATCATTAGCTGTCCATTTCCATTATATAATGTATTTCTACGTGTGACCATATATTTAGTTTTATTGATATTTACTTCCAGTCCTAATATCTTAGTGTTACTCAATAGTGTGTGCGTGTTGTCCTTTAGTATCTCCTCGCTATCGGCCAATAGTACTACATCATCAGCATAAACTAACAGCTTATTAATACCATTGAGTTGTAAGCCTTCCTCATTCTCTAAAGATTTAATGGCATGCACTAGTACAAAAGTAAATAGTAGAGGAGATAGTGCATCTCCTTGCTTCAACCCATTCTGGATTTCAAAAGTCCGAAAACTGTTTGCCTATACGCACCCTACTCTTTGTGCCATTTAGACACATTCGTATAAGTCTAACTAACTTTTTAGGAATTCCGAACTCCAGCAAGATACTATATAACTTCTCCCTCTTAATTGAATCATATGCTTGAAGTCTACATATAGTTGATGTACAGTACCATTATATTCCCATTTCTTTTCTAAAATCTGGCTTATACTAAAAATCTGATCTGTTGTAGACCTGTATCTTCTAAATGCACATTGATAATCTCCTAGAATGTTATCAATATAGGGAGTAAGTCTGCTGACTAATATATTTGTTAGAATTTTGTACGAAGTTGAAAGTAATGATATGCCCCTGTAGTTGTTGCAATCAGTTTTATCTCCTTTCTTATAAATTGGTACGATAATTGATTCTTTCCATTCATCTGGAAGAGCTTCTTTTTCCCAAATCATACTAAGCAACCAGCGTATTTTGTCCATCAATTTATCTCCCCCTGATTTTATCAGTTCTGCTGGGATCTCCTCTGAACCTGATGCTTTATACATCTTCAATTTTTCAATCGCCATTTCAACCTCTAATGCACTTGGTTCTGCGACTAGCATTTCTGCTGTCTGTAAATTATCCTCCTCAATGTTCTGTATGTACATTTAATAGCTGATTAAAGTAACTTTTCCATATATTTAATATACTCCTGGAATCAGTAATCATATCCCCATTTTCATTCCGAATTATGTTTGTTCTAGCCTGAAACCCTTTCTTCTCTATACTAATTCCCTGATATAATTCTCTAATGTTCCTATTTTTTGCGTTCAATTCAGGATCATTAATCTTCTCTCTCAAATATTCCCTCTTTTTACTCTTTAGTAACTTGGTGGTTTCCCGTCTAATACTACCCAATTGCCCCAAATTTACCTCATTTGGCTCGTGTAACCATTTCATTTTTGCTAGCTTTCTTTTCTTTACAATGTCGGCACATTCCTCATAAAACCATTTCTTGTTTTGCCTCTTTTTTAAACAACCAATACTTTCTAATGCTGACACTTTAATAGTATCTCTTATAGCCTCCCATTCTTTATTTATATGAGTTTCTTCTTCATTTGCCACATTGTCATCTGAAGATTCCAGTACTTCAAATCTATTAGCAATTTTGATTTGGTATTCTTGCCGCATTTCATCATTTTTCAAGTTTTTTAATTCAAATTTTACAGAATCATCTTTAGCGTTTGTTCCTCTCATAAGCGAAGCCGTTTTCTGATTTTCACCCTGACCAGATGATGATCCGAATTGCAGTCTGTCCCTCTAACTGATCTAACATCGATGATGCTACTTGCCAGCATTTGTCCACCAATACATGATCTATCTGGTTCCGAGTTTCTCCATCTGGAAGCGTCCAGGTGTATTTATGAATATCCTTATGCTGAAATGTTGTGCTCTTAACAATGAGATTCTTTGATGTGGCAAAGGTGATTAATCTAACCCCGTTGTCGTTACTATCTTCATGAAGACTGAATTTGCCTATTGTTGGTTTGAATATATCTTGCTGCCCCATTCTTGCATTAAAATCTCCTAAGAAAATTTTCATATGATATCGTGAAAGGCTATCAAATAAGCATTCTAATTCTTCATAGAAGTCATCCTTGATCTTGTCATCTTTATCTTCTGTGGGGGCTTGTATATTTACAATTATAAAATCATGTCGTTTACCCTTTAGAATTATGTATGATATCCTATCACTAACAAACTTAATATCTCGGATAGCGGATAGGATCCTCCTTCTGACTAAAAAACCCATTCCAAATACAGGTCTTTCTGCACCCCGTAGTATAACGCAAAGCTTCCTGATTCCTGATTACCTTCTCCTGGCCACCTAACTTCCTGTAAAGCGACTATATCCAAGGGCGATTTATCTAATTTCCGCATTAATATCTCTAGTGCCCCGCTATTGTATAAAGTCCTAACATTCCATGTTCTTAGGAACATGTCCCTGTATTTGAGCCTTTGGCATGCGTTCCCTGAAGTAGTCCCTGCCCGGAGAACCGAATGGGGGACTATTTGACCTCCGGATAATTTTACCCCAGTTGAACCCATGTCTGCATTTCTTGACAGTTGTATTTTTACGGTGAAAGATCGTCACTCTTTCGACCAAGGTACTTTTTTTGTCTGGCTTATCACCTTCGACCAGTCCGGCATGGGTAACCCTTTCGGCAGCAATGCTACCGCCGGCATAACTCTCAGGATCATTTAGGCATGCAAGCCACTCCACCACGACAAGGTAAAGATACCATGGAGGGCTCTTACTGTTACTATGATCTTACTGTTACTATGATTCAAATTTAAAAATGCCAAGTGATGTTATGTAACCTGAATCCTTGTCCTCATCCTCCCTTTTTCCCTAATTTCTGACACGGGTGTACTTTGCACCCTGACATCACTTAACTGTTAGTTTGAATGGCAATTTCTCATAGCTGATTTGATTAAATTTAAAAAAATTAGATTATTTTTCATTTCGTATAATTTATTCCAATCGGCCGCGGTGGACTAGTTGTTATGCTCCTTGCCTCTGGTCCCGAGGGTCGCGGGTTCAAACCCGGCCGGGGTCGATGGATTTTTAGGATGGAAAAATCCAAAGAGCAAGTCCTCGGGAGGGACTTTAAGCCGTGGGTCCCGAGTCTGAAGATTTTCAGGCTCGTAAAAGATCCTTAAGCCTGAATGAAAGGCCTCTAAGCAAAATTTACCGAATTTTCCCGTCCTAGTACTACCTTGGTTTCCTAGATGTTAGTATGAGGCGGAACGCTGACCACAGACCACTCAAATGACATCTATAAGAAAACAAGTGTAACTAAATTAATATGGTTCAAATTCTTCCCTGTAGGGGGAGAGCGCCTAAATCTCTGTTAAGGGAAAACATGGGCTTACAAAAAAGAATTTATTCCCTGACCATTTCTTTACCTTACACATGCGTTTAATCGTTTTTTTCTCTACTCCTTACTCCTGGGGTTTCCTTCATTTCCTATTACATACATATTAGCATTTTTAATGGGGGTCGTTATTTCTCCTTTCACTTGGAATCATTTATCCACGTCCTACTCCAGGGGGTTCTTTATTTACTTATTCTTCCACTCAAAACTTCTCCTCCTTCCTATCTATGCTCCGTATTCTGGGGAGGGGGGTTTCTAATTACTTTAGACTGCTTATGCTGCTTCAACTTATCTACACCACCTTATGTGTTTAACCTCTCGTTTCATGTCATCTCCCATCCTATGTCAATCTGTCTCTCTTCTTTTGCTACTTGTCAATCGTATGATCGTGTATGTATGTGTTTCCCCAACTATTGCTCTGATCCCTCTAGTGCACTAGTGTTTCTGATGTACCTTTGCTAACATTTGTTGTCTATCCGTTTTGACCATTTTCTACATCTACGTATATCGTTTTCTTTCTGCTTTGTTTCTATCACGTGTTTTTTTTTGCTGATTACCCGGGCGATTTTTAAGGGTTTAGGAGTTGAGTATCACAACTCTCTTATAGTCTATGTTCATCCCGGGATCTCCTGAACATTTTGCAAAAAAAGCCCCATCACAATCAGATCAATGGTATGGTCGCGCATAAAGTACAAACAAGCAAGCAAACAAACACACAAAAAAACAAACAAACAAACATTCATTCTTATATATTAGACTAGCTAATACCCTGCGTGCACTGCTATGGCTAACTAAATGGTAATGTGCTTTTATGTTTAGTTGAATAAGTAAAAGGAATAATAATTATAAATTTATATCATTATTTTTAGATACCACGTGGTGATTATCAGGCATTGTCCGGGAATCCACGTATCCCTATATATTTGGCATTAATGAATTGAAAGACAAAATTCGTTATTTTGAGTTACCCATAGTGCTGCTCTGCTTGCCCGGGAATCTACTTATCCCGATATTCTTGGCATCAATGAAAGACACAAACGGTTATTGTGAGTTATCCATAAAATATAAACATATGCTGTCTCGGGCTTTTTTGTAGAGTTTTTTTAGATATTCAATTCTGTGTACATTAATTTGGTGTATTTGTTATGGTTTAGGCAGCGTACGCCATTTAAGCGTACAAAAAGCCACTTTTATTTTACTTTTCACAACAAGGGCGATTTTTAAGGATGAAGGGCTTGAGTATTAAAATTCTCTTGTAGCCTATAACCTTCTCGGGAAAATCCCGAACATTTTGCAAAAAGCCCCATCACTACCGGATGAACAGTACGTCAAAGCACGCTTGTCCGGCAATCTACTTATTCCGATCTTCTTGGCATCAATGAAAGACAAAAATGGCTATTGTGAGTTATCCGTAAAAGATAAACATATGCTATCGCGGACTTTTTTTTTATAAAGTCTATTGAGATATTCAATTCTGTGTACATTAAATTTGTGTATTTGTTATGGTTTAGGCAGCGTAAGCCATTTAAGCGTAAAAAAAATATTGTTTTTTTCACGTTTTTCACTACAAAGGGTGATTTTTAAGTGTGTAGGAGATGAGTATCACAACTCTCTTATAGCCTATATTCATCCCGGGAATCTCCTGAACATTTTGCAAAAAACCCTATCACAATCGGATCAACGGTATAGCCGCGCATAGAGTACGAACAAACAAACAAACAAACCAACAGACAAACATTCATTTTCATATATTAGATTAAACAATTTTCAAGTATTTATTTAAATACGCAAATCACAATTTTATGGCACAGTCAGACAATATTGTGATGCTAACTGCTATTTTCTCCACAAAGTATTTTACTTAGTCTATGATTTTTCTATCGCTGTTTTGGGCTATCGCTGGTTGGATCGGCATTAGGGAGTGATAAGTAAGTGTACACCCATTTTTAATAGTCGTTTGGTAATTTTAATATTATTGATATATATTTTTAACGTAGATTTGGGGATTTATTACAAAGACTGGTCATTTAAATTTCATAGCGACATGCTGCCATCTAGCATATGATTTTTGAACTTTAGTATGATATCGATAGTAATCGAGGATGGTAATCGATATGTGGTTCGATGGTGGGTTATCGCTGCGTCTATAAACTCTGGCGCATGTGCAGTCTTGTTCTATAGGATTTTGAAAATATTTCACGTCAGTTTAAGTGCAGTTTTTCCAAAAATGACTTTATTCATAAAAAATCTTCAGCTAGTCACGAATAATTCACTTGTACTGCTACATGCATATATAATGTGAGTTGTTGATCTGTACAATACAATAAGTTTATACGAGTATTAAATATTGCTTTTTTTTTCTTTCAGAAATCAAGCCGTTTCTTCAATAAATCAGCTGTTCCTGGCTTTGGACAATGATTAGATGAGTGTTGTTGATCATTCAGGGGTCAGGAGATCAACAGTCCTAAGATTGTCTACTGAATCAGTTGTGCCATTTCAAGTTTTCGACCTCAAGTTACATCCCCAAAAACTGGAAGTTCAATGGATTACACAAACAAAGAATAAAGATCTGGTGATGGTTTTGCAGAATATTTCAAGAAACTTGAAATACTACTTCTTTTTAAATGTGAAGGCTATTTGTATATCAATTATAAAATTTTGTGAATTGTTGCTAGGTGGCCTGGAAGCAGCAATGACAGCAATATATTTAATAACTCAGTAATTATGAAGAACAATTTATAGCAAATTATAATATTTGCAACTATTAACAGTCTAACAGTTATAAATATTTATACACATCGGCAGTGGTGGCTGGTGCTGAAAATCTGGAGTGTGCTGTAGAAATTAACCTGAAATATCATATAAACAAATAAATATCATACTACTCACTCAACGGCGAAAAATAAAGTCCATATGACGATTCTTCTTACTGCAAAATTTATCAATCACTCTGGCGTCAAACCCTTCTGTGTTGGAAAAGCAAGTCTTTTCAGTTGAAAGAACTGCAAGCGTACTTAATTGTTCTTGTAGCATGGTGTTCTGAAGGAAAGTTTTTTATTATTTTAAGGGAGGACAAGCTTCTTGACAAGTCATGTTGGATGTTGCTTTCTCTAAATTTAATAAAGAATCAATCTGTTCTTGTATTCGAATACCATATTAACAGTACTCGATTTGAAATTCCACTTTGTTTGTGGTCCACAAGGGATCCAACGAGCCTCACTGCTTGTAGTACTGATACTAGCTGCGGTGATGCATCATTTTGCATTATTTTCAATTGGTGCGCATAACAGTGAATGAAATGAGCATTAGGAAGATGTTTTATTTTTGTTTTGGCCCCTCCTGTTCCACAATCGTTACATTTGCACCGTCATAGGCTTGAGCTATGATTTCGTGCGGTGAATCCTTGAATATTGTATCTGATTCATTTAAGATTAATTTAGAAATTGCATCCGCATTTTGTTCCTCTGGATTAAAAGATCTCTAGAATATTTAATATGGAACACCATTAATCTCTCATGTCATAGCGAAACACTATCGCTAACTGTGTCTGATCGGAAATATCTGTGGTTTCATCGGCCATTATTGCTATAATTCGGCTGGTTTCATTTCTTCTATTATCAACTCGCGATAAGTTTCCAATATGCAATTCAACAATGAATTTTTAATCGTTTTTGATGTCCCCTTAAAAATCTGATTTGAGATTTAATGTGTTGTTTCACTGCATTGTCTACACTAGAAATTAAATCTGTTTATCCCAAGAAAACTTCCTAATTATCAGATATGTCTGACTCATCATCTCCCCTTGACACGAACTCAAAGACACCACAGAAATTGATACAATAAATTATTCTAGAAAGTACATATATATTTTTACTTGTCTATTGTGTTTTTCTACGTGTTCATGATAGACATAACTTATCTGTGTTGCGATATTCACATTCCTAAAACACTAAGATCCATAATATTATTCACGTGTTTCACATTTTTCACTATGTTCTTAATTAACACGTTAAGATGCCCTAATTTTGTCACACCGACTATAATCCATGCATCATTGTTACCAAAAAGTAGGCATAGGGAATAAAAGAGATCATTCAGTGTTATTGGGCCTATCCACACACCCAATCATGATCATACATTTGTCTGTTGAACTTTCGTGTGTATGTCGATTTATTTATTTTTTATAATAGGGTTCGGTATAGATCTACCTAATTGTTTTATTCGTATTTTCTCTTTGAATTGTCTACTGGAGAAAGATGTTTCTAATAAATTGTCTACAGAATTCCTCATCCCTTATAATTATAACATACCTCTTTCAAATATCAATTATAATTTATAGCACTTTGAACCGATCAAATTTCACTTTACTTTCAAACTGCACTGTGTCGTTCAAAACAGAAAATATACATATGCATACAGTATTACTGTATGAACAAATATTTGAAGAGGAGAACCGCGCGAAAATGTGATAGTGTTACCAACTGTGCTTTCTTAAGTTAAGCTAAACGTGCTCAGAAACAATTAAATATCAATATTAAACATTATTTTTTTCTGTTATTATGTCTAATAAATGTAAAATGCCTACAGCTGGAAAAAATAAGAGGCAAATTTTGCATTAAAATGAAAACTAAAAAAAAAGTATTGATATAGAAAATTAATCAGTTGAACAGTACATAGAAATCGCCATCTGTACGTCGTGCTGGAGAAATGACAGCCTCAGACGCGATGAAACAGACAAAACAAAATTTAGTCTCTGCACACGTGCGTTGATACGATGGAAAATTCAGAAAATGAAAATTTGGTTTTTGCGCATGCGCAATGCGAGATTCAATACTACTGTACGATTCACAGCACATTCCAAAGACATTGGAGATTGGATAGAACAAGTAGAGTGCGTGAAAAGCCAGCATAAATAAAGAAACCCGCGCTGTTTAAACTATAATTATTTATTTTTTTCTTTGATACTTTTCCCCCCTCACAATTAAGTGTGTTGCAGCACCGCAGCACGTAAGGAGCGGCAGCCACTGCACATAGGTCTTAAACTTATACAAAAGCTTAAAAAATAACTCACCCTAGCTTATAATTCTCATTTTGTAAAGCATAATTTTATAAATCAGGTCATGTAACTCTGTTATAATTTCTCTATAAATTATTATTTCATAATTGGGTTTATAGAGATAGATTTCAAGATGATACATATGTTGATACAGATGTCCACGTTAATGTATTTCTGCCTTCTTTGTACACACTTGTAGACAACATGTACAATGAATCTTAAATCATATACTCTTCAGTTCTAGGAAGTGGTGTAGGAATTAATTTAAAACTGATTAATGAATTTCATATCATGAGGCTATTGATGTTTTACACAATATTTTAAGATATTCAGGCGAGCAAGTATTTCAGGATGTTCTTAATCTCAATTTAGTTGCATTATTTGAGAAAGGAAAATATAATTTTAATTGAGACAACAATGTTTTAAAGTGTAGAGTAAATTGTTAATTGTATTTTTGTTCTATAATATTTTAATCAGTGATGACATTAATAATTTTAAAATATTTTAGGTTTTTATGTGATTTATTGTTATACATATATTTTCCTAATTAGCTTGGTGTTCATAACATGCAACTAATATAAACTATTCAAAGTAATGGTCAGTAACTTTAAAATGTGCAGTACAATTTTAAATATTTTACTAGAACTGATTGTCTGTCTCAATATAAATAATTAGTTAACATTTGAGAAATTATGCAAAATGTTGCGCAGTACGAAATTATAAAACGAGCAAATTATAAACATGTTCTTCAGTCTTATTGTTTTGCAGTTTGTTATAACTATTAGAAATAATAAGATATTTGAAGCAGTAAATAATAGAGTTTAGTTACATGAAATGGTTGGTACGGCCTCGAGAAGGGTACAGATGCCGACTATGTATACCTTAATAAATCTCGAGTAATGCCACTGCAACTTTTTTAGCAGCTCTGCTAGCAAGTCCTAATCCTATGTTCTCATCGTGCTCCCTGACTGCAGTCATAATAGACTGTAGCTAACAGGATGGGACAAAAGGCAAGTTCTCAGTGCCTTAAAACTGAGACCTGTCGGCTAAGGGAGCAAACCCTAAAAAAAAACCCAGGTCCTCCGTGTCTGGGGGTTAGGCGTCAGGCTGGCAACCTGGCCCTGGAAAAAAGTATATCGCTACGTACTTCAGTGAAATATGTCAGCCGGATGGATTTAATTGATAGAGATAAATGGAAACTGAAGACAGCAAACCAATAAATGGGGGAAAGCCAAAGAAGAAGAAGAAGAAGTTACATGAATTATTGTATAATTTTGAAAAGTATTAAATAAAATATAACTTCAAAATAATTACCTCTATGTGTTACCCACTAGTGTTTTCAAGTATTTTTCAAACATATTCCTGTATGTTCCGTTGGAGTCTATCTTTCCTTGAGGAAATGCAGTGATGGAATTGAAGACCACAGGGGAAAAGAGAGGTAAGTCAGTAAATGTAATAAAAAATCAGTTAAGGGCACATTCATACAGCTTGAGCAGTGTATTTTATGTGGGCTAAATTACGAAGCAAAAGTAAGGCTATTTACTGAGATATTTGATAGTGAGAAAAAGAGGATGGTAAGTCTATAGTAAACAGGGGAAAAGGCAGGCAACTCATTTTATTCCAACTGTTGTAGTGCAGGTGTAGAGTAATAGAACTGGATTTATTCAATATTGTGTCTGATGTGGGAGGAGAATTACATGTGCACTATTTTTCCATTGTAGTACTTCATATGTTGTATTACTAATAATAATGTGTGAGAAAAGTGAAAACTGAAATCAGATACTTTCAAAGTGAATGAGTGTGATCAAGAAAAGTGTATCCTATGAAAGCAGTAAGAAGAGGAAGAGTTTTTGGTAGGTTGAAAGGTACTAACAGAAAATTTAAAGCTCAGACTCATGAAACTGGAGACTCCTGTAATTATAGGTTAAAATGTTTCAAATGTATTGATGTAAATCAGCGAATTAAATTAATCAACAAATTCAAAGTTTACAGTGTTAGAGGCACAAACTTTATATATATGTTTGGTCTAATTACATCCCACAATATTAACCTTTTCACTGCTGAGATATTTCCAGCCTTTAAAACCCTCCTTGCTCAATGCAGGGAGAAATATGGAAAAAGTTTATTTAGGTTCCTAGGAGATGGCAGTATATGCCTGCTTAGTTTGAAAGCAATTCAATATGTATTATATAACTAGCAGGTGTTTGGAGTTGAGAATGGATATACACACCCATAGCACAGCGAGCATTTTCTTTGCCAATGGATATACCCGTTCGTAGCAGTGTAAAGGTTAAACAGAGGAGGCCAAAAAGAAATGAAGATGAATGCTCTCCTTCATAGTAAAGTTTCAAATACAAGGTAAGAATTTCAGATGAAAATTATGTAAATGAAATAAAGATATATGTCAAAAAGGTTTCAAGTTTATAAATGCCATTTGAAAAAAGATAATTGAAAATATCCGAAAATCTATAAATACTCATGCAGAGATAGGCAAGGATATGTGAGGAAAACACACCAACAGGCAACAAATTATCCGAAGCTGGTTATGGAACACACATAATTTAAGGGTCCTTGAAAGCCATTATAGCATACAGAAAACAGAAGTTGTATTCACCTGGGGAACTGTGCATTTTAACAATGTATAACATGTATAAAGAAAATTATTCTGAAAACTTTATATCTTATGAAATGTATTAAAACATTTTTATAACATACTTCAACATTTCCTTCGGATACCCCAGAAACTATTCGTGTAGTACCTATGATGAATTTACTGCTAACAAGAAGTCGTTCCTGTTCAATTAAGTACAACTGCAAGTGAAGAGGTGAGGCTGGAGATAGAGAAAAGGGTCATGCATCTTGAAACTGAAAATAAGGTTTACATAGCAAGAACTTAGATTATTTATAATGGCCAGAGGGAAGCATGGAAGAGAAGTATTAAATTTATTTCCATGGATTTTCAGAAACATCTCCCCTGTCCAAACACTGTATATTACAAGCAACAATTTAGCTACTTTTCTTTCAACATTCACAAGTTATCTGATAACAAGGCCATTTTCTATATTTATCCTGAAACTCATGGTAGGAAAGGAGCCAATGAGATAACTTGATTTCTTAATCAGTATATTACAAACATTCTTAACCCAAAAATCCAGCATTTAAATATATTTTGTGACTCTGCAGGAGGGAAAATAAAAATTACACCCTCTTTAGATATTTACACTACCTGAGAAGACATGTTTGCAGTCAGTTCTTGTCACATTCCCAATAAGTGGACATATATACCTAGAATGTGACAAGGATATAATAATAGACAAGGTCTAATAAAGTCAAAAATGTTTAGTGAAATTCCTTAAGACTGGGTTGGAGTGTTCCAAAGTGCAACAATGAAAATAATGAATATAGGTAAGACAAAAAGAAAACTCTCACTGTTCTTGTAAATTACTAAATGGTCCAGGAACAACCAAAAAAAAAAAAAAAAAAAAATTGGGCTTCCCAATATCTACTGCAAGTTTTACAAATTAAACTGATCCCTTCCATCACAAGTGCATCCACAGACAGGACTTCCCTGCATTATCATTACACCAGAACAACCATGTCAAGCACAAGGGTTTGTAATCTAGCAATTCTATGTATTGAGAGGGAGAAATATTGGAATTTTTTGAAGGACCTATCATCAGTGACCAACAGATTTGTTGCTTGATGGCTCTAAATTGCCATATACATAACATGGCATTTCATTATTATCATCATTTTGCATGTTATTAAATAATTCTTCCAAGAATGAGAGTTGACAGCAGCAACCTTGTCAGGAGCTGGATTAGATAGTTCTAAACATTGTAATACCTGGTCCCAACCAAAATAATTACTCTTCTAATACCATTAAAATTGCTTGTTCCATGAAAAATTTTACATAACCCAAATATTCTAAAGCATTCCAACAACAATAATGTTGATGATGATAATAATAATACCACTTTATCATATATGAATGTAAAACAGTGTTTTTAAATTAATCATTGGGTTAATTTAAAAACAGTAGGCCCAATCAAGAAAAAAAATATCTTTCGTCGTTCTGCATGTTTTATGGATCATTTTATATTTCCTATAGTTTCAAAGTTTCTATATTAATTCTATTATAGATTTCAAAATATTCCGTCCAGCATATTCTTTATTTCTGGCACTATGTACGACGTGATCTGTGGAACGTGTTAGTGTTGGTTAAATGTGTTTATTTTGGTTTCTATGGTAACGCGACAAGTAACAATCAATAGCATTTCTTTTTCCTCCTTCAAATTTGTTCTGCTTAAATATGAGGTATGAGAAATATATGATTCAAAATCCTTTTTGTGGCAAACCACCAGTTTTGTTTACATCGGTCATATATTGCGTGGTGAAACGCAAACATTCTTAGATATTTTTCACCAGGTTATATTATTATTCGTAAGTACAAATTTTACCTATGTAGGTAAAACTGGCCCTTGGAATCAATAGTAAACCAAAACAATACTTTATCTTTCAATACTCTCTTATATTAAATTCAAACAACATATGTATTCTTGTCATCAGATTTTGCACAACTCTATTGACTAGCTTTTGGTTTATCTAACATATTATACTCATTAACACTTCCAATAATCTCCATGGCATCTTTTGGGGGATCTACTGGTTGTGCTGTTTTGTTTATTATTTTTTTCACTTTTTGAACTGACTTCATTCGCTGCCTAACTTTGGCACACATCTTGCTGGTTGAAACCACTTTCTGCACATCTTTACTCTGCAACCATCGCGATGCCCAAGACACATCTACACCTTCTGCCTTTTATTCTCAGGCAAATCATATTCAGCGGAGACTCCAACTTCTAATTTTTTCGTCACTATAGTTGACATACTGTCTGAGATACTAAGTGTCCCATCATTAGCTGAAGGTTTTGATTCTATATTGTCTTTTAATGAAGACATTCCTTTTTTAGTAGTTGTTACGCAACCATTATGAATAGTGCAGGAAATTTCCTCATTTTGTGCATCTGCCGATAATTCTTGAATAAAATCTACTTTTTTATTGTCTTCTAATTTAATGCAAGTCTTTTCTTTTATATCTAACATCTCCTCTTCACTATCTTCCACAACTATGATATCAGATGAGCCACATGCAGGTTGAATTTCTAAGATACTGTCCCCATCAGTACTTATCTCACCATCTTCTCTAAAATTCAACAAGTTTTCATCTTTATTGATTATTTCTGTACAAATTATTTCTTCTTTTACTCCAGTTTCACTTTTTGGATTTGGAATTGTTTGTTCATCATGGCTTGCTTCATCTTCCTTGTTGCCACTGATCTCACTTGTATTAGTAAGGTCTATAGCAACATTCACTGAAGGTCTATGACAAGTATCTGTTGATTTGATCATACTTCGATTAAGCTTCTTCCTGGGTTT
The DNA here is from genome assembly GCA_030220185.1 of Diploptera punctata. Classification (NCBI taxonomy): domain Eukaryota; kingdom Metazoa; phylum Arthropoda; class Insecta; order Blattodea; family Blaberidae; genus Diploptera; species Diploptera punctata. The sequence continues at coordinate 619,625 of JASPKZ010005685.1, forward strand.
TGAGCAACCAGATAAACTAAAACCACAATCTTGGCTTTTCTCTGACACACTAACAATATTCACAATAGGCTTCTCTTTCACATTTTCACACTCTGCTGAAGGTTCTTCACCTTGTTGCTTCAGAAGAGCACGAATTGCACGAGCTCGCATCTCAAGTTCTAGAATTTCTAAGAGAGTTTTTCCTTTATTATCTTCTGTTGCAGACTTACTTTTGTCGCATGGCTTGTCTTTCTTACCACCATCCATAACTTGTGCTTTTATGGGCTTCCATCTTCGTTTCTTTTGGCATGCTGTAGATGGTTGGGAATCTTCCACTGGTCTTTTGCGTTCAATGCTTTCATTTGCAGGCACACCTGAAACAAGCATATGAAAAATTCTTAACACAATGATTTTTTAAACTCTTTGTATTCTATGCTCATTATCAGTCCTGGTGGTTATCATGCCTGCTTCTGCATTCAAGGTTTGCTGGTTCAAACCTGGCCAAGATCAGTGGATTTTTAAGAACATAGAAATCCTATGTAAGGCATCCATCAGAATCAAAGTAAACCATAAGTCCTGTATCACAGATTTATGATACGAAAAGAGGACTCTGGCAAATATTTGTCAAACATTTTAAAAACAGCTTTTAATTTTGAAACTAGTAAGAGTCATTAAATAAAATACCATCTCATTTCAATTATAATCAAACTACATTATATGTGTCTGCATACATATCCAACTATATTGAGATTGATTTTCAAGAATTTAAATTTTGCTTTGTACAATTAGTATAAAAAAATTGCTTAATGATTCCATATTTCTTTGGAAAGTAATTTTTTATACAGGGTGATTCACGAATTGTGTTTGCTATTGTTATGTGAAAATCATATATTTTATCATGAGTTTGATGCTTGAAAGATGAATAGCAATATTGTTGTGAGTATGTGGAGACACTTAGGAAAGTTTTCAGCCCATTTGTAGAAACATTGACCACTGTAATTTTAAATGCAACCCCCTATTTTATTTTAGATGGAATGAAAGATCTATTTATTGGCTTTACAATACAATTTGAATAATTAGTTATGCCATATTAGAATAGTTCCTACAGGATGTTGAATCAACAGGAGCAGACACAGTCCACTTTACACATGGGCTGTGTACCAATGTATAGACTTCCTATTTTAAAATACCTTACCCTATTACTAAAGGAACAGGTGTCTAATCACCAAATAGATTTTTAAAAGTGCCACCGTTATTGTTTACGCATTCCTGATTACAGTTTCCAAAAGGATCTTCTTACGATGACTGGTTGGTGAACTGAAATGGACTGACATGCTTCCCTGATCCGATGTTGCATATCGTCAAGAGTGATTAGTTCCGTGGCATAGGCACCCCTGTTGTTTCACATATTCCCATAAGAAATAATCTAATGGGGTTAGTTCGGGTGATCTTGGAAGGCCAGTCATGAGGACCTCTCCTTCCAATCCATTTATTAGGGAAAGTCCTGTTAAGCACACGAACTGCTACATTACTGGAATGGGCCGGATGACCATTTTGCTGGAACCAAATCGTCTGCCGGGTATGTAAATCTACTTCTTCCACTAGTTGAGGTAAATGGCATCGCAAAAAAGTGCCTAGCTTTGTTCTGTCACATTTCCATCCAAGAAATATGGCCCTATCACATAGTTACCTAGAATCAAGCACCACACATTCACTAACCACCTTTATTGATAAGCAACATATTGCACCCAGTAAGGATTTTCCGCTGCCCAATATTGCATGTTATGACGGTTTACCTCAGCACGATTGGTAAAAGTAGCTTCATCTGAAAACAGTATGAATGGTAATAGATCTTCAATACCAGGTGTTTGAATCCACTCACAAAACTGCAATCTACGATTGACATCAGGTTCATTGCAGTTCCTGGGCTTAGGATATGTGATATGGGTGGAACGCATGTTTATGTAACATGCGCCATACCGACGACTGACTGATACCCGCCACTGAAGCAATATCAAGAGTACTTACATGCGAGTCTACTACCACAGCTCCCAACACAAACACTACATTTGTTTCTGGTGCAGCTACAGGGTTGACATTTGGTGTGAGTTTGTAACCCAACAGATGCAACTTTTGACCAAAATTTGGAACGAATACGCGTGGGGGCCGCTCACTCCTAACTGGCTATGACCTTTATGTGAAATTAACTGTGAGGTTATAGACTATATTCTGCTCTGTTCTACTATGTCTTTTTTTTAGTAATATCAGGGCCTATATCTCAATTTAGATTCAGGTCCTATGTCTAAAATACATTCATTATACCATTTTACACGAATATGCTTCTGGATTGATTGTTACTTATCACTGGTAGTATAAATATATTAACCTCAAAATTCTTATAAAATTAGTAAATTTTAAGAGAAAAATATCTCATCAATAGAAGACAAAAGCTTGGACAAATAAATGACACAGTATTTTATTAATACATACATTTTGATTCTTTGTAATAAATATGTAATATTACATATTTTGATACTTATGCTACATATTATGTACATGTTTGGAGATTAATCATCATCATCCTAAGGCGTGACAATTTCAAAAGTGAAAGTTTTGGCCTTCTCAACAATCCTCCTCCATGCCAATCTGTCTCTTGCCAAATTCAAATTAGCCACTTTCATTTTCTTTAGATCGTTCATTGTGTCGTCCTCCCATCTCATCTGATCTTCGGTCTTCCAACAGCTCTGCCTCCTATAGGTATCCATTTATAGAGTTTCTTGACCAGTCTCTGGTCATCCATTCTTATCAAATGTCCAAGCCAACAAATTCTCAGAGATCTAATATGGTTTACTATGTTCTGAATTTTTATTAATTTGTTTAGTTCATTATTTGTTTTGATTCTCCAATAGTTATCAGTTCCTCTATTTGGTTCAAATATTCTTCTTAATATTTTTCTTTCAAAAATTAATAATTTCTGTTTTAGTGTTTCTTTTAGGATCCAAGTTTCAACAGCATATGTGACTAGTGGCCTAATGGGTGTTTTGTATAACCTTATTTTTGCAGTTTTTGATATTAATTTGCTTTTAAATAAAGTTCCACTTGCAAAATAAGCTTTATTCCATTTACCAATCTTTCCTTAATTTCCTCTTCTAATGCATTAGTCCATTTTCTTTGGTACCTAGGTATTTAAATGATTCTACTGTGTTAACTTGCATGTCATCAATTTGTAGATTTTCCGATTTTTTGTTGTGATTACTACATTTTAAATATTTTGTTTTATCTTGATTTATTATTAGACCAAAATTTTTTATTCCTCTTTCAATTTTGTGAAGGTTTCACATAACGGTTGTTTGGTTCTTGCTATAATAAGTATGTCATATGCATAAGCTATATGCTGTTTGTGTTTGGAGATTAATATTACATAAAAATCCAGACTCTACTTATGATAGACTTTCCCAATATGAACATTTGTGGCCACCGATCTTTCCCGAAAGGGGGAGCAGAGGCTCATGGAGATATCTGGAATGTGAGTCTAGACATTTCGATGATCCGCGCGGGTCTTCTGACTCGTGAGTCGGTGACTCACGAAACTATTTCTACCAATTCGAGACTACAAATGAGGAGCTTAGAATAGCAAAGGCGTATCGACAAAAATCACATTTTTTAGAATATAAGCGCTGAACCTTCTTCTTTAATCCCTGTGAGTAAGAACTGTTGGTACGCCTCGGAAGAGAATTAAATCTCCATTGCATTAACACGTGGTGTTAGACCTGATACATCGTAGCGCAATAACATATGAGTTTGAGAATAGTAATGGCGTATGCGGCCGGCCTAGCTGCCCGCACGCTTATCTCATCCATATTTATATTACTCTTATATTCCTCGAGTTTGTTTAGGCCCGGATATTATCTTAAGTGCTTATTTTGTCTGTTATTTCTACGAGGGTGATGTGCAGATGAATAGGTTTTTCGTTCAGTTCTTTCGCTGTACACGCTAGGTATTACATACGTTCTCAGTGTCTTGTAAATTCCTAAAATACATAGATACAGTACTATAAACGGAAATTACGGACTCATAATTTTGGAATTCACAATCTTAAAACCGGAAATGCCTTTATGTTCATTTGGCATGAGAGCACTGGAAAACGAGGGTCTGCTGAAATTTCAAGTTGCCTCATGCATTACATAGAAAATAAAAGACGTTGCATATTTTTAGAAAAAAAAAGTTTAAACAAAGTTTTGACTTGCCTCAAATATATCCATGCAGTCCGTTTTATGAAAATTTAACACACATTAATGGTGCCAGGACACTCATACTTACCCTGTGACTGTGATTTTGGTAATATAGAGAAACATTTTCGTACAAGTTAAGTGTTTACCGCCGTACAGTATGGGCAACACATTAAAGTATGCAGGAGAAAGAACCCTTTCGATGTAGTGTCAATGAGGAGAGAAGATTTTAAAGACGTTCAAATTGTCCAGGATCACATAAGAAAGTGGCAAGTTCTGGCGACAAGTTTTCAGAAGGCAGAGTGTTCGTTTTTTCCAATAATTACAAAATGGGATTTGGAATCAAACCTGCCTACAATACAGAAGAACCTTATAATATAAATCTGCAAAAAGGACGTGGAAAAATGTACGATCAGAATCATTTCAATGTTTCATCAATCATCTTATCCGAAAAATACACAAAACCACTAGCTATTTCCTGAGAAAAGCTGACAGATATTCGAGCACTTTTTTCCTACATTCCAGCAACTCACCATGGGTACTTCAACAGCATATTTTGTGCCAAAATACTTTGAATCGCATATCCCAGGAAGAAGAGGAAGAAGTGGATGAGGACACGTTAAATTATTAACCTAGCTTCAACATCAGTATTTTTATAAGTACTTGAGCCTGCATCCACATTTTGGCCTTGATGAATCGAATTGATTTTTGATTCTTTGTTTTTATAATCAATGTGTTCATCTTTTACTTAGAATTTTACAATTTATTAAGCATATTACTTCATTTCATAATACGTAACGTCAATGAACAACTACAGTATTGTCTAAGAGTAAAATCCCTAGTTTATTTTTTACTTTACTGTTAAATTGTAATAAAAAATATGAGTATTGAAATAGAAAAGCTTAAGAGTATTTTGGAAACCAGGTTACAAAATTCACCATCCATAGTAATTCTACTCGAGGGCAGGTCTTTCACTGCAACTAGGGAATTACAGGTGTGATAGCTTCCCGTTGCTTTCCACACCGGTGAAGGATGATGATGATAATGACAAGGGTGATGATGATAGCTGGATGATTTTTGGTGACCGTTGGGCTCTAAGCTTCCTGACATTTGTCTTACAGGTGAGGAAAAACCCCGAAAATAACCTCACCTAGGAGCCTGTCCCGACCGGGAATCGAACCCGGGCCCGCTGCGTGACAAGGCAGCACGCTACCTCGAGACCACAGCGGTGGACACAAAATTCACCATTAATATATAAATTTGTAATTTATCACGTGAATAATACATATTTACTTTTCTGAAGTAGCCTAATAAGTTTAACTTGCAATAGGCCTAATTTTTACTGGAAAGTCGATGAATATTATTACATTCATATTGATCCGAATTTTAAACCACTACAAAACACAATATTTAACTTCTTCGCATTCACGGATACGCTTTGTCACGAGATATTGAGAAAAAAAGTTTGTGAAACTTTAAATGCGTTTTTCTCAAAACTACTATTTTGCGTATACGCCCATGCTATTTTAAACGCCTCAATTTTTGTCTTCGCCCGCGAAATTCAAATTTCTTTTTTACGACGCATCACATTATGTTCAAATGCAAATGTTGCACACATGTTGGGATTATAGGTAAATCAAAGAACACTGGTGCATTGAAGAGTCTCTATATGAATGTATTATATTACTAACAGAAAAAATGTGGATATTTAAAAAATTGTTTTTGGTATGGTTTTATGGTTGTTTTGTATTTAAAGTAACAACGTACATAAAAAAGTATTACCTCTTGAAACACTGTTATTGATAGACAATATGAAGAGGAAATATAGTGTATTTAATTTAATCTCTGGAAATGTGATAGAGAGAATCAAATATAGCTACTCATGGTGAAGATGTTAGTAGATGATTTTGACACAAATGTGAAAGATCGTTTAAAGAAGTACATTATAATTATCTTCCATACAAGTATAAGGCCTGATGGCCTGTTACGATCTCAAGGCTGGATTGTTTATCCATCTCTTCTTCGGACAGCCCAAAGATATGTCTTTATGTGGGTAGTAGTGAAGCATGGCTTTTGGGATTCTATTCTTGGACATATATTTTACATGACTTTCCAATTGTCCCCTCAGGGGTCCTCATCTAGGGGATATGTGGATAGCGACCACAAGGTACCCAAGCTGTGCAAAACATTTCTTCCACTTACTTGTGTTTTGCACTCTTTTAACTTTACTATCTAACCTCTCTTGGTTAACTCTTGTTTTTTCGACACCGATGCTATTAGGCCATCCGAGGGCTAGGGAGTCTTTCCTTTCTTCCATTTCTTCTTTCCTTTATTTTCTTTTCTTCTCCAGAAAAGCCTGACCAGAGGCTATAAGATGGCAACCCCATCACTGGTCTTGCCTTCCTTTGGCCAGCAACCAATCGAAGGGACTATTATTATGCTTTCAAGTCTTACATGAAAATTTCCCTCAAACGCTGGAGGGAAAATTTTCTATAGGATCGTAACAGGCCTTGGCCTAATACTTGGAAGGAAGAAGAAGAAGAAGACTTTCCAATTGTATTGGTACTTGTTTTAAAAGATGGATAACTGATTCTAACTGAAGTTCTTGCAGGACATTTTCATTTCATTTGTGTTCTCATGAGCTTCATCTTGTTGGCTATGATACAACGGATGTCCTTAGTTCTCATTATCTCTGCCTCACTTCCATAACATAGTACTGGTCTTGCTAATAAGCATATTCTTTTGTCCCTTTGTACTATGAAATGTTTTAAAATTTTGTTAATTATTCCCATTGTTTTATTGTATTTATGGATTTTTTCAGCGATATATAATTAATTGAAAAAGGGGAATTTGTACCCAAAGTAAGAAAAAAACATTTAGTGTTTCATCCAATTTATTTTAAAAAATACTTAAAATAGGGTACATCCTACAATAGGCCATCACTTTTGTTTTTTCTACATTGATATTAAAATCATATTTTAGGCCTCAGTGTTTAATTTAAATTATGTACTAAATGTTGAAAATCATTTTCATTAGTTGCTGCAAGAGCTAAGTCATCTGCAAGAAGTAATTTGTCAATTTGTAAATTTTGAATGATTGGGATAGATCCCTGACACAACTGTCTCCATTCCTGAATAATCTTCTTCATGTATATAATAGGAGTCACAATCTTGTCTAACACCATTATAAATTTCTCACCATTGTGATATTTTATTCTTGCTTCAGACAGCAATTTATGTTGTTTTATGTACGTTGAAGATATTTTGTATAATGTGTTGTGGTACATGATCTTATGCTAAAATCTGCATTAGTTTGTTACAATTTTATTCTGCCAAAGGCCTTTCTAAAATCAATGCAGGCAATATGAGTCTCTAAATTAATTCATATTTTTATTCAATCACTAGTATCAGAGTAAAGTAGTCATCACAACAGTATCTTCCTTGCCAAAACCCATTCTGTTCTTATTGTAAGATATTTTCAAAGCATGTATACAGTTTTTGTTTAATATTTGCAAACATTTTATACCCACAATTTAGTAAACTTATTCCTCTATAATTATCAAGTGTTTTTAAGTATCTTTTTTGTGAAAAGGTATGTTAGAGATGAATTAGGCAACATTGGTCTTTGTTAATTTGGTTTATCAAAAGAAACTCTGAAGAGAAGCTTGAATAAATTGATTGTTTCAGAACACAAAGGAGAGTAATTTATGTGAGTATTTTTCTTTCAGCAATGCTCATCTGAGATGTGATAATACAGGGTGGACCGCTCGAATGGACCTAATTTCAATTGCTTGTTACTGGCAAACGGTTGAAGATAGAAACTTAAAACAACGTTCATAGTACAGAAAAACGCCCCAAGTTTCGAATCCCTGTCGGTAGATGGCACAAAGATACGTTTCTCGTTCTTAGATCTTTAATTGTTTGTGAAGATGGCGACTCCGCAGATGAAAAGCTCGGCAAGCTGTGTGTTGGTATGCGGAGTTTAAATCAATCATTAGATTTTCAAAGGGAGTTCCGGCGTGTGTTTAACCGTGATTGCTCCAACTGATAGAAGCATAAAGAAGAAGCGGAGTGATACATTATTAGCTACAGGATCTGTGTTGAAGAAGCATGGTGGTGGTCGCAGAGCATCAGAGGAAAATGGTTAGCAAATGTTCAAGCCGCATTTGAGCGAAGCCCCGGAAGTCATTAAGAAGAGCTTCGCGGGAACTTCAAATACCAAAATCGACATTACAACGGATTGTCCACAAACGCCTCAAACTGCACGCATATAAAGTGCAGTTAGTGCAACGTCTGGAGCCGAATGACATGCCGAAACGAGTGGAATTCGCCAATACGATGCTGGACCGTCTCGGCGCTGATCCTGACTTCATGACCAAGATTTTCTTCTCGGACGAAGCCACTTTCCATTTGTCAGGCAAGGTAAACCGGCATAATGTGCGGATCTGGGGATCGGAGAATCCTCACGCTATTCAAGAGCATGTTCGTGATAGTCCGAAGATGAATGTTTGGTGCAGTTTGTCACATAATAAGGTCATTGGACCGTTTTTCTTCGCCGAGAAAACTGTTCGTGGTACCACATATCTTGACATGCTGGAGCAGTTCTTCTTTCCACAAATTGAACAACTGCAGCCTAACATCGTTTTCCAGCAAGATGGTGCTCCTCCCCACTGGTCCAATGAAGTTCGTACGACTTTGGACAACATTTTCCCTGGCCGTTGGATTGGTAGGGGAGGACCAATCGCGTGGCCCCGAGATCTCCCGATTTAACACCACTGGATTTCTTCTCTGGGGCTATGTCAAAGATAAAGTTTACACCACCCCAGTCAAAGACCTTCGTGATCTTCGTGAGCGCATCATAGAGGCTATTGAGAACATTCCAGAAGACATACTCCAACGTACTTGGCAAGAAATTGTTCATCGCTTTGATATCGTCACAGTGACTGCTGGGGCTCATATAGAGATGTGGTGATCTGGATATCAAAACTTGGTGAGTTTTTCTGTAATATGAACGTTGTTTTAAGTTTCTATCTTCAACCGTTTGCCAGTAACAAGCAATTGAAATTAGGTCCATTCGAGCGGTCCACCCTGTATATTACATTTATTGTTTTCACCTATCCCCCCAAAATGAAATTAACTTTAACAACACTTTTTGTGTTATATACTAACTAACTAACTAACTAACTAACTGGCATTATCGAATCCGTAGGTTCATGGCCGCGCGGACATAAGCTCTCCATATATCCCTATCCTGAGCCAATGTTTTCCAATCATCCCCTGTATAATCTACTTCCCTCAAATCATAGTTAATGTTATTCTCCCACCTCATTCTTGGTCTACCAACTGGGCGTTTTCCCTCTGGTTTTCCTACAAGAATCTTCCATGCACGTCTTTCATTCCCCATTCGTGCCACATGTCCTGCCCATCGCAGTCAACGAGACTTAACTGTTCTCATTATATCTGGCTTCCTATAAAGACCATGTAATTCACTGTTATGCAGTCTTCTCCATTCACCTGTCTGTTCATCTCTTTTGGTCCAAAAATTTTCCTAAGTACTTTATTCTCAAATACTCGTAATCTCCATTCCTGCCTTAAAGTAAGAGTCCATGTTTCGCATTCATATAATATAACTGGTAGAATAATAGTTTTATATATTTTCAGTTTAACGTTTTTTGAAAGGAGTTGGGAAGTCAAGAGTCTCTGTAATGCATAATAACATGCATTTCCAGATTTGAGCCTACGTTTAATTTCCTTGTGCATCTCATTCCTGTTTGTGATTTTTGTTCCTAGGTACTTGAATTCAGCCACTACCTCAAAATTTCACTCATTTGTCATTAGCCGTCCATTTCCATCATATAATGCACCCGAACGTGTGACCATATATTTAGTTTTTGTGTTATATACTAATCAGTAATCACGTAATTTTGTTTTATTAAAAAGTGAAGCACTTTGAAGATATATGTTCTGATATGTTGTTTTTTTTAATGGTGAGACATGAGGAATCACATCATAAGTCTTCTTGGATTACAATACAAATTTGGTAGATTCTTCATCTTCTGGAGATGAGGGAATGTTTTGATATTAACTGATGTGTTTGATTTTATTTTACACCTTGTATGCAGAGTTGTAAACGTAGAAAAATAATTTTGTTAATTATACTCTCCGATCATGCTAATCAATTTTCGTACATTTCACAAAATCAGATCAATGATTAATTTCAGGAGTCTTTCTTTACTGGTTGTATAAAAGAACGATATGTGTATATAAAAAGGTAAAGAAATCCAACTACAAGCCTTAGGAGACCTTTGTGGTAGTAGGAGGTTAAGATTCCCACCTTTCTAGACAATTGGCATGAGATATCAGCCGAGTTGTCAGCCCTGTGTGACAGCAGCCCTTATCCCAGAACAAACGTCTGGTACTCATTTCCAATTAGAGGTTAAGTCGACCCCACAGCCATGGTGCTCCCAGAAAGTTTAAGCCAGTTTAAAAACCCTGACCCTACTGTCACTTGAATCCCTGAACTTCTGGCTTGCCTTGTAAGTGATGGTTGCAAATTACCACAATGCTTGTCTTTCAATAATAGAATAATAGTTGTGGTGTAACTGATTTTCAAATGAAGTTCAGCAAAATATGCTCAATAAACAGTAAATGGAGGGAATGAACTGCTTTTTCCTCCTCCTGTAACATTTTAATTATATGAGAATTATATTTGCATTTTGAGTGACGTATGAGATTTTTATGATTATGGTGGCCAAATATGGGTATATAAAGAAGATGGGTGATGAAAGATCATCAAAGAAGACCCAATGGAAGGCATAGTAGAGAATATGAGTATCTAGTAAAGCAGTACAAAGAATTTGGGAAGGAAAAGGAGAGAAGCAATAAAGAAAATATGGAATAATGAAGACACCTCATGCTCAAGTCAATGGCCCAGGCATACTACAATGAGGTATTATATAACTTAAAACAAAAATTCACCACATTTACACTGATTTTGTTACCTAACAACCAATCACCTCACTGAAACCTTTGTCCACATCAAAATGAAAAATGTTTTAAAAAAATCATGTTTTCCTTCATTTTAACAGACACATCAGTATCAAAATTAATATAAAATTATAGAATATTCACCTGAAAGGTCCATCTCCTCAACTTAATTATCATTTAACTGTAGCGCTTTCGGGACTTGTCCCATCATCGGCAGGATTCAAAACTGGTGTTTCACTGAAGATCTGGTAGAGGGGGTTGCATGTATTGGGTTCGTTTTCGTTTATCAGGCTGTCGTTGTGAGCTGCTTTCATGATTTCCATCTCTTCGAGTAGGTTTATCTTCGCTGGATTATTTTCTCTGTGCATTACTGTTAGGGTGTTTTCAATATTTAACATGCGAGTCGCATGTCGCAAAATAATCCAGCGAAGATAAACGTACTCGAAGAGATGGAAATCATGAAAGCAGCTCACAACGACAGCCTGATAAACGAAAACGAACCCAATACATGCAACTCCCTCTACCAGATCTTCAGTGAAACACCAGTTTTGAATCCTACCGATGATGGGACAAGTCCCGAAAGCGCTACAGTTAAATGATAATTAAGTTGAGGAGACGGACCTTTCAGGTGAATATTCTATAATTTTATATTAATTTTGAATAAACCTCAATGGAACACATCATGAATCTTATAAAAGTTGACATCAGTATCAGCTAACAGAAATTGTATTTCCACCTCATTTTGCTCTTATATAAAAAATAAATCCAGCCTATTTTATTGTAGTGAGTTTGAATTTAATTTTGTTATGATATTGTTACTCCTTGTCCCTTTGGATGAATTGCAAAAAAAATTACTCTATTGATCAAATGATCGAACACACATTGATGATAGATTTCTGAATGCCCAGGCTTAAAAGAATGTACCATGTCTGGAGATATGACAATGATCAAAGCAATGTAATATCTCAGTAATAACAAGATCTACATTTTCTGAAAATTCTTTAACATTTGAGAGAAAACTTGAAAAAGAAAATCAACAAGGAAATTTTATCAACCAAGAAATAAATCCAAGCCCATTGGATGAGAAGTAACATGTCACAAAAATGGTAATAATATGTAAATATGTCTTACAGCCTAATAATTCTCCTATTTCTTCATTTGTTATGCCAATTTCAAGGGTGTCCATGTCGTTTGCAGGTACACTTCTGTCTTCAGTTATCGTGGTGCATGCTTTTTCATCATATGATTGCGGTTTTTCTAAATTTTCTTCATCAGTTGACCTGCCATACAGAAAGTACCAGTAAATCATTTTACAAATAAATTAAACTGGCATGTTCTATACATGTTATACATTTAGAATCCAATGTTCAGTTGTCATGAAATAAAAATAGGTTATATTATTTAGGCAACTGTAAAATACTTTCTCCTTTGCAATTACATTTGTCAACAGTAATTTTGTATCCGAGATAAAATTTATGAATTCTTAAATTCCAACCTTGTAAATTAATAGACAACAAGCAAAATGTTTTGTCAGTTTTAGTTCTGGTATACTTGCAATCTAATGTTAACATTCCATGTATATGTGAATAACTAGCTAAAGAGGAAAATAGGGTAAACAGAACAAGCGGTACAATCAAAAAGAAAGGTTAAGTATGGGTTATCCATGTTAATTATTATTATTATTATTAAGCATTATTTATATACATATAAAATTTTATCTAGAATACACACACAACATGTCATAAATTTATACATTTTCAAAGCATTAGTGACATTTTAGAAGTCTCCACATTTATTTCACAGCTGTAATAATTCATAACTATAATTATGACTATAAGAGTGAACAAGCAATGTAAAGCAAGATACAAAGAATGTCTCTTTTTTTGGAAGAGAAATAAAAAATAAGAATTGAAAAAAGTGTATTTTCTAATGCCACCTAATGCATTTCTGTTCTTTGGGTTTGACAGTAGGCACAGATATGGCATTATAGTGGTCTATTTTTAATTTATGAAAACCTTTAGTCAACCACATTAGGTATATGATATTTAGGCTTGTATTGTGTACAGAGACAAATGTAGAGTGAGTATATGCTTGTGTTGTGGGAGGGATGATGATGACGAGAGGGGAGAAGTTAAACTTGGTGCTAGCATGTAGCCTACTCCAGTCAAAAGCACCATGGGGATCACTAGCCTTAACATCCCCAACCAACAGAAATATTACTAACAACAATAGCACATTCATCTGTAAAATTTTACAATTCTCCACATTTATTTCAAGCTGTAATCATTCATGATGACTATAAGAGTGAACAAGCAATGTAAGCAAGATACTAAGAATTTCTCTTCTTTGGAAGAGAAATAAGAAGAATAAAAAAAGTGTATGTATTTCCTAACGCCACCTGCTGCATTTCTGTGCTTTGGGTTCCACAGTAGGAAGAGAAATGGATATATAATTATCTATGTTCAATTTATGAAAGACTTTGGCAGGCCACATTATGTACATGATATTTATTTGTATTCTGTAGAGAGACAAGTGTAGAGTGATAATATGTTTGTGTCGTGGGAAGGATGATAATGAAGAGAGGGGAGAAGTATATAGCCAGCCTACTCCAGTCAAAAAGCACCATGGGGACCAATTAACATTACCATTCACCAGACAAATTACTGACAACAGTAGCACATGTATTCTCAATATGTGTATTGGGAAGGGATTTGGAATTTAATCTGAGCATCCTGTTCATAATCTAGCAATTAAAGTTTTATACCACCTAGCCTCAAAATTGAATATTTTGCTGTAAAATTTCCAACAATGCTGGGACTCCAACCCTGACCCAATAATTTGGAAACAGGGATACTACCGTCTGTGTTACTGTGGCAGTTAACTGTAAACAAATTACATTGTTTCAATACATTTTTTGGTACTTTGATTTAAAGGTGTATTTCTCTGATATTTTGAGCAGTGTTACTTAGGTAATAGATAGTTTGGTCTAAAATTTAGAAGGTCAATAAGAATATTCTCTACAACTGTGAACTATTCTATAACTTCTTGGTAATTACCTATCCAGTTAATTTATGAAGACAGAACACTTATTTCAATTGCACGTGTGCAGATATATCTGTGTGTTGCCCCTGCTATAACTCTGTTCCTCTGATATAGCCTGTGTATATCTGTGCCAAACTGTTCCTGAACTTGCACTATTTCCCCATCTCTTCCTCACTCTACTTGCGTCGGCGCAATGAATACGCCGAATCTAATATAATCCCGCGACACAAAAAGTCGGGAGGACACTAACATCAGTTCCGAAGTCAGTCACTAGCATCAGGCCGACCGGCAGTCTTCCTTCAGGATTTAATTCTTCGTTTCGGCGAGGGTCGCCGAGTTCTGGGTCCCTCCGCCATCAAGAATTCAGTCGTTTATGATGAATGAAGATGTGAAGTACCAAGCCTTATTTACGAGTGTATGTAGAGCTAAATGTTATGGTATGAATCTCATTGTTATTTATTGTAAAGTTCAAAGACTTACTAAGACTATTAAATTATGCTTTATCTAATTTATTATCATATATCTACATTTTGTTTAAAATATATTTAAATTTGTTTTACATGCTGGAGTATTATTTGTATTCTATATCACCACTTGAACCACAGTATAATCTAGTACAGTACGATAGTTAATTGTTCCCCATGCTCACGACTCATGATTATGAATAGTAGGTTCAGCCTAGATTACTTCTTGTACATGTTGACGGATTATTATTATTATTATTATTATTATTATTTGTGCCTACTAGTTTGCCAACTCAGAGTAGTAAAACATGTCAGTGAAATTTGGGCTCAGCCACGGATACTCTGCTAGAAATTATTATGGTTTATCTATTTTGCTCTTTGCTTCTCATTAGATACGCGACATATTATATTAGGTCATAAAATGGACACTTGTTGTTTACGCTATAATCTATATGTTTATATGTATGTATATGTATTCGAGCATACCCGAACCCAGAGTTTGGAGCTTTATGGTAGTAGTCTTATGTATTATTTTTATTATAATCACGGGACCTCAGAGCACACAACATGTATTAAATATTATTATACTCTTCCTCTCCCGTGCACAATAATTCCTAGTATTTTCCTTCAGACGTGAAGCCATTGCACCAGTGGAATACAAAATATATTACTATATTTTTAATTCCTCAAATTCTGCAAAAATAACTTTATTTTTGTTTTCTTCTTACAAGGAAGCATGCAGAAATCTACCTTGAACTTCCTTCCAGAAAAGCATTGTGACATACAAAGGCTGTGTCCAAAAAATTACCTGCTGTTTTTAATTGCAAGACACTAAAATCCAGTGCCAAATGCCTCGTATAAATTCTAGGGAAATAATGCAACACCTGAATTTGTAGAATGGATAACCCTCACTACCTGTTGTCCTTGCTGCACCCTGCCTCACTTCACTCTGCTTTTACTCATGCACGTAGCCCAGCTGTTCCGTACAGTGGATTGAGATTGCTGGATTCTGGCTTCAATTTATGTGCTTTGCAATTAAAAACAGCAGATAATTTTTGGACACCACTTTGGTACATCACAACACTTCTCTGGGAGAAATTTCAATATATGTTTCGGCAAGCAATGGTTGACAGTTCCCTTGCTATACCATTATTTTGAATTTACAGGCAACCGAATATAATGATTTCCATTTTTTACACACAAATTGTTCATGTTGATATCACTTTTTGTCACTATTAATTTGTTAGATGAAAACTAACAATATTTTGTGTATACTAACGCTTGAATATTTTTTCATTATATTTTACTTTTCCTCTTCCTGATATTCTAAAATATTAAAATTAACAATACAATTATTACGACTTACCTCATATTTTTTTTTATTTTTTATAGACTGCAGTTTCTCCACACTGTGTCATTAACAATGATAATATTCTTTATTTTCCTGCAGACTGCAGTTTCTCCACACTATGTGTCATACACAATGACACATAGTGTGGAGAAACTGCAGTCTGCAAGGAAAAAAAAAAAAAATGATATGAGTCAAAATATCCTAACTCACAATAATTAAAAGAATCCTCAGAGTGTTACTGCCTTTAAATATTAAATTAACAATGCAAATTGAAACCACTGAAAATATATTATAACATAAGAAAGATACTGTAACTAAATATGGGTCTGTAAATGAAGAGTATGCAAGATATGTAGTTAAGATATATATGGTTATGAGTCACCACTGACTTGTTTGTACACATGGACATATCATGTAATTTTCACCTCATACACCACATGTGATAGTCCTAATTAGTAATAAATAAAACCAAATTAAAAGCTTGTTTTTGAACGGTTTTTGTGTTGGAAATTTCATGATAGAGAGAGCAAGAAATTTCAGATTACAAGGAGCCAAAACAAGGAAGGATGAGAAATTGTGAGATGTTCCATGCAGTGGTACAGTTAGAATTAGGTTATTTCTTGATCATGTGTTTAAGTAATGGTGTGAAGATAATGAAAGGAAATTAATTGAAAAGGGATGATCAAGTAGACAAAGTATGGTTCAAGAATCTAAGGCACTGGATCATTCAATCAAAGTTAAGACAACAATTTAAGTGCTGGAGTTATATCACTGTCTGCTGGCTAAAAATATTGTTACTTTCATGAAGGTAAACCAATTCCTGCTTTTAATAAGAAATAAAGTTATATGTTACATTAGTCCACACATGTAGCTCTTAAAGGTAACATTTTCCAATACTGTTTTTTAACACAGTTCCAATAATGGATCATATTATAATATTATAATGATATTGTGAAAAGAAAAATTAATGTCTGAACCAGGAATCGAACCGTGGACCTGTAGTTCTCCAGACTAGTGTGCAGCCCACTACACCATTCTAGACTTGGCACAAACATTAACAATTATTTCCACACATACGAATCTATAATTCTCGTTTCGTCCGCAGCCAGGTAGGTGTCGCTACCATCGCCAACGGCCGGCTTCCTTTAGAAGTATCTATATTTGAGAATTTTACACCACCACTTTTATAAGCAGTAAACGATGTTATTTAACATTTTCCATTACTGTTATTTTAACACAGTTCCAATAATGGATAATATTATAATGATATTGTGATAAGAAAAATTAGTGTCTGAACCAGGAATCGAACTGTGGACCTCTAGTTCTCCAGACTAGTGTGCAGCCCTAAGGTGATGTTCAGATGTTCTTTCTGCATCTGAATGTAATATTATATTTATCTCCACATTATAGACATTTTTCAGGGTGTTGATGAATAATACCGACAAACGTTCAGATATTGTAGAGAAGAGTCGACGAACAATTTGACATAAGGAACTTCGGGTGTGTGAAGCCAAATTTTGAAGTTATATGACATTTTGTAAACTTGACATTTGTACTCATTATTCAACAATGAAGCAAGCTATGAATATAGTTTGTATTAAGGAATACTTCACTTCTGCTCCTATAGTAGGATAATCCAACTTTTAATTGCAAATATAGCAGCATTTTCAAAATTCTGAGCCATGTTTTTACGGACATTTCGTCTTTCGGCAAGAGCCAATGCGTCACTGACAGTCTGTATTTCGTGCTCTGTCTTGCAATCATACGTATTAGATGTTTGGTAGTTCAGACGTCGTTCGCAGTAATAGCTCAGTGGGTAGCATGTTTAACGCTGAAAGTTGTAATACCGGATTCAAATTTCTTCTTAGTTTTTTATTTTAATTTAATTTATTTTTTATTCAGAGGAGGATATTGCTTATGTAGTCAGGTAATTGACTTTCTGGTATTCTGTTTAAGCATAAGTATTTATTTTGAATTAAACAAATTGCGTGATTTGTTTACATGAAATGCACAAGCGGAAATTATTTTTAAAATACTGTACATTTAGTCTGTTCATACCAACTGCTCATGTGCGTGCTACCAGTCTATTTTACTATTACTTTGAATCATGTAGGAGCAACATTATTTACATTGGCGTGATCGGTATGGCTAATGTTTATGCATTCAATGAATTAGCAGTTATGCATTATGTTTATGGTGAGGCAAGAGGAAATGCGCTTGCAACTGAACAAATGTACATAAAAGATATTCTGGCACATGCTCATCATTCAACTTTCCAAACCGGATTCCGGCGCAAGACGAACTCGTCGTACCTTTAGTTTCGAAGAAGAGGTGTTCGACAGGATTCGAGAGAATCATTCTATCAGTACACGAGTAATTGCACGTGCCATGGGTACAAATCATGTCAGCGTGTGGCAGGTCTTGCAGGAAGAAGGACTCCACCCCTTTCACTTTCTTGAAGGCCCAGTGCTTGACACCGTTAAACTTCGGACCTCGCGTGTAGTTTTATACCTGGGGCTCTGAGCGGCTGGTTGAACAGCCTGATTTCTTTTCAAAATTGATTTTTAACAACGAGGCTTATTTTACAAGAGAAGGGGTTAGTCTAAACCAGAGAAATAGCCATATCTGAGAAAATGGGCATCCATTTCCCATTGTAGATATATGCTATCAACACAGGTTCGCCGTTAACATATGGGCTGGTATAGTTTCCAATTAAATCATTAGTCCCTATCTTCTGCCCCCATGATTAAATGACCATGTGTACAAACAATTTTGGATACACGTGCTTCCTGTTATCCTGGAAGAAGTCAATCTTGACAGCTGACGTCAGATGTTGATTCAGCACCTTCTCACTTTGACAGGAATGTAAGGAATCATCTGGATAATGCCTTCCCTGGACGTTGGATTGGTCGCTGGGGTCCTGTAGCGTGACCTCCACGTTCACCTGATATTACTCCTCCAGACTGTTTCGTATGGGGACACCTTAAGAGCCACGTGTATCAGACTCCAGTCGACTCAGATGAGGAGTTACTGGCAAGAATTCTGACTGTCTGTGACGAAATCAAGAATCTTCAAAGGAGTCGAGCATAATTTCTGCGCATATGCAATTTGTGCTTACTCCATCAAGGTCGACATTTTGAACATTACCTTTCATCTGTTTTTGAAGCAAACACGAATAAAGAGGTTTTATTTTTCTGTATGTTTAAATCATGCCTCCTCTACTAGAGTACCCTAATATAGAGCAATTCCATATGTGACTGACTGACATTTACTTTTGCAAGAAAATGCTTGCATAAGTATTACAATTGGTTGAAATTAGAGGTGTTATATACGTGATATGATAGAGGAAAAGTGTCTGATTAAGATTTTACACAAATATACAACTTTTAGAGAAAAGCAATGTTATTTATTATCTATCAAAGCATGTGTGACTGACTGACATAAATGCCAACTCATCATGCAGCTTAACATGTTCATCTACATCATTCTCTGAAATGTGATTCATTATCAATTTTCCAAAATTCCGTTTGGAGTGCACATTTGAAGTTACATTTTAAATAAGAAGAATAAACCTAAATCACAATTAATACCAAAGTTATGACCTAATATGTGATATGTGACTGACTGACATATCTGAATTTTATTTAGAATTTCAAAATGCAAATATTACACAAATGTAACAAATTACTATGAAATTAGGATAAACAGCTTCGGTAACAGAGATTAATAAAGAACTGCAGATACTTTATCAATTCTACGAAAATTGTTAAATTAAATTTTGTTGTAAAATAAATATTAATTTAAATCAATAATGTAATTAAATTAACTCGCTTGTAAACCATGTACAGTTTTAAATTATAAAAATAACGACACTATTAAATACTTAATAACAAAGTGCCTTCTCTATTGTTAAATATACCTACTAAAATTGTATGCATGTGTGTATGTATGTACAGGGTGTATCAAAACGTTTGAAAGTACACGATAATAGAAGCAACAATGTCCCAGTAAACATGGGTCCGCAAACGAGCCGTTTGCGAGATAATTACAAATGTGTGGTTACAAGCCGCCACTGACTTCATTGCAAACATCGTCCTAGTTAGTACACATTAATTTGAATTTAGACTTTGCTATTAATTTTTCATCTAATTTAGTTCATATTTCACAGTTCACTTCACTTTTGGGTTACCTGTTAAAGGAGGTGTTCGAAGTGTCTTCCTTGCATCTGGATGCAATACTGTGCTCGTCTCTGCAATTAATATCGAATTCCTTCGAAAACCCCCGGACATTTCTGAATTCTTGACAAGCATGTACAACTCTTGCTCCAATTCTTCAACCGTGTTAACGGGTGTGCTGTACACTTTGCTTTTGAGGTGACCCCAGACACAAAAATCCAAAGGATTTAGATCAGGTGATCTTGGTGGCCATGGTAAAGATCCGCCTCGACTTATCCATCTTTGGCCGTATCTGCGCGTTAGATGCCGTCTCACAACAGCAGCAAAATGTGCCGGAGCTCCATCATGTATATATTACAAACTCCGACATTGCAGAAGAGGAACATCCTCAAGCAATACTGGAAGATGACGCCGCAGAATCCTAAGGTACCTCCGTCCATTAAGTTTTCGTGGGAGAATGTGTGGCCCAATGAGATGATCACCTAGTACTCCTAACCACACATTCAGTGAGAAACGGTGCTGATGTGGTGACTCATGAACAGCCTGTGGGTTTATTTCACACCAAAAATGTGTATTATGATAATTAAAAACACCTTCGCGTGTGAATCCTGCATCGTCTGTAAGTAAAATGTTACAAGCGAAACGAGGGTTGACTACGGTCTGTTGTTGCATCCACTGACAAAACATCACTCTAGGAACAAAGTTCGCATCATTGAGACATTGAACTCGTTGGAGGTGGCAAGGGTACAGTAAATTGCGCTGTAAAATTCTCCATACACTACTGTGGCTTAGTAGAGGAACTTGTGTGGCAATTCCACTCGTCGAGGTTCCTGGAGAGAGCTGCACTGATTCCAACATCATATCCTCAACCTCAGGCGTAATGCGAGCAGGCCTAACTATTGCTCTGCCATGTGCAAAACCCCCATTTTCTTTCAGGCGCTGATGAACTCTTGTAAGTGTACGACTTTCGGGGTGTCTTCGATCAGGATATGTTTCTTGGTACAAGCGTGCAACCTCCCGTGCATTGCCATTGGCCTTACCGTATATGAAATACATATCCGCATACTCTTCGTTACTGTAAGGTTCCATTGTAACTACAACACAGCACAAGTGGCACTCCTCAGACGAGACTGATACCTTTTGAGTCTGTGTACTGTATCCGTCTTGTAAGTTCTGCGTGTATGGTTTGATTACAACTCCTCCTCTCGACAATGCTCAGTTTTGTAAACAAAGAACATAGGACGGCTTCAAGTGCGCAAGGAGTAAACCGTACGATGTTACAAACAATGACGTCAGTGGCGGCTTGTAACCGTACATTCGTAATTATCTTGCAAACGCCTCGTTTGCGATTCCATGTTTAGTGGCCATCCTTTTTTGATACACCCTGAATATATATATATATATATATATATATATATATATATATATATGTGTGTGTGTTGTAATTAAATGTTTAACATTGAGCAATGCAAGCTTAATATGGCATGATAAAAAAATAAATGCCTGGACGGGATTCGAACCCGGAACTCTGAGTCTGTACCTCAGCGTGTTATCCGTTACACCACCAGGCGAATCCAATTCAAACTTATTTTTCTTATATATGTATTATATTCTCCATTATTACTAGATGTCGCGAGAACTCGGTCTTCACTGCCATCTAGTATCTGACTATAACAAGTAAGCAAATTAAAGAGAATATTTTTACTTTATAGCAGTGAAGCTTTATCGATGTTATAATTAAATGTTTAACATTGAGCAATGCAAGCTTAATATGGCATGATAAGAAAAATAAATGCCTGGACGGGATTCGAACCCGGAACTCTGAGTCTGTACCTCAGCGTGTTATCCATCACACACACACACACACACACACACACACACACACACACACACACACACACACACACACACACACACACACGCATGCACGCACACACACGCGCACGCACACACGCACGCAAACACACACACACACACATATATATAGGTATATAAAAAAAGATGGCGCAAACTTACATGGCTGAAAGTGAACCGAAAGTGCAAATTTCGGTTCGTAACATCAGTGCCGTTATCCTCCTTTAACTGAAAGTTTCGTGAACTATGCCAATTTCCTTTCCCTCTGCTCTGCTCTCTCCTTTCTACCACTCCCACTGCGCTGTTTGTACTGCGCATCTTCCCCTTCTACCTCGGAACGCTCAAATACGATACGCACATTCAGAACATTATCATTCGATCGGAAACTTTGGTGGAACATTGTCGTCGTCTGGAGGACGCGAGTGGCGTGTTTTGAGTTTTGGTCCGGTGGACGAGGGAAAGCCACCCTGGCAAGGACTGAAAGTATGCATGTGAGCTTGTTTGTGTGAGTTATGTTATTTTTTATGTTAATTATTATTTTGTCTTTTAATTCATGAATGATCAAGGTTTTGTATATTCTTTAATTTTATTTTCTAAACTTCAGACGTGCAATTTATATTAAACATCATTTTTTATATAATGTTTAATGTTTCATTATGGTGTGTTAGATGCTATACTGCTGTTTTGCATATTCCCGTACACAAGCTTGCTTAGAGGTTATACGAACTCCTTTCTTTCCGTCTAGCTTTCATGATTAAAAATAATAATACATATAGCTTAGCCAAGTATCATATTACTATAGTGTTTTAAGATCTACTATTGATTAATGTTTAAGTACTTAGATAGGAAGGATGAATCAATCTTTGTCTCTCATGGGCCCGGGCAAAGGCTTTTGAATAGTACTGATTGTTATGAACTCAAAGCCAATATGTATACATATACCCAAGGGAAACAAGAGACGATACGCGGCGCAAATGGAAGCACAAAAGTACACGATAATAGAAGCAACAATGTCCCAGTAATTTTCTTCCAATGTGAAGTCAAACAATAGTGGGTCTCAATTTAATTATTAATAAATTTTTAATTTTGTTATGCCTTTCCTTCATGTTAGTACTAAGTTTTACGTCATAAGACTTTGTGCTGCATCCATAGAGTATTATTTTAACCTGAAGTAATAGTTACGTTAATGTATTTAATAGCCTTGTTATATGGACTGTCTGAAACATGCGATTTTCTCTTACAGATACTTACTGTAGTTAGCTAATGTGCTATACAATATTCCTTCTATTACACTAGTACAAAACATTTCATTTATTAATTTCGTGCATCATACTAAAATAAATTATACAGTATTTTGTACTATATTTCAAAACATCTTACACAATAAAGAAAGAACATAAAAAATATAAGGTCAACCTATCTGAGGTTTGAACCTTGAATCTCACTTTCGGAACGAACGATATTTCATACCCGACACATTACCATTGAGCTAACTGATCCCAGGAAGTAAACCCGCAAAAGAAGGCTGCACTATGAAACAGCTTATCTATGAAATATTTCAAATATTGTCAGTGGCGTACTGGCTTCTAACACATTTAAGATTATAACGTGCAAATTTGAACTTCTAGACTACAAGTTGCATATCTCAAATTGTTTATCTAAGACTCCTCTACAATACCTGAACGTTTGTCGGTGTAATTAATTAACACCCTGTATAATTTTTGGCAATAGGACATGGCAGCAGCTTTATTACAGCGCTCATGCCTCAACTCCCAGCGAAACAGGCCACATGTGAGCAGTGATGTTCTAAGTAATTTCATTCAAGTTTTTTTACTTTCCTTGCTTATAACATTTGTTCAAATTGTATTACGTTTGCAACCATAAATATTTCACATTTTTTTATTAAATAAGTTCTTGCTTTTGTACTGAGAACACAGTTCCTTAGCGTATTGTGTGAACTCAAGTGGAGAATTTATTGTGTGTCCATCATTTTTTATGTTATTGAAACACTGTGTATATTATTATGCCCGCAGTTACATATTCTACACAAAAAATATGTATATTTATACAATTCAAATTTTGGCGCGTCGTAATAACGGCGCTTAAATTACGCGAGCAAGGCAAGAGAATTGGTCTTGCATTGGTTGGAATATATTTACGAGTCGCCGATTCTCGAGTAGAAAGACCGGCGAGAAGCACCGACGTGTCTGGGCTGTCGTTCTATACGTCTCTACCAACGCCTAATTTCTCATTCGGGAAAGATCGGTGGCGAGAGGTTTCCATGTAGAATCGTTTCGATATTAGGCCTAGAAAGTTCTGTCTACTCGCCTATATAACAGGAGTCGGCAGATTGTTTGGAAGCGACAGTGAACATAAGTGCGAGAAGAGCGGCTGTACTCATCAGAAACTGCGAATTAATTGTGACAGAGATAAACATTAAATCAAATTTAATTGTTAGCGCATATTGTGAGTGATCTACTACTGATAGGTTGTAGAAGTAAAATAAAGTGGTTGTGAGAATTTAATCGAAATCTGTGTGGATTATTTACGTCAAAACTAAGTGAACATGATCCCGGCCATCACTGTCACAATCTGGAGTCAGACAGATTACATACCCAAGGCAGCAAGTAACGTCGGAGAAGTCAGTAAAGTAGAGTGCTGCTTCGGAGTGTATTTGTTGAAAGTAGAATTACGAACGTCATACCAACGCAGATGTATTTTGTTTAGTCTATATATGATAAATATTTTAAAACTTTAATAAGCATGTATTTTTTGTATAATTTTTCTATTCGCCGGTTGAGTGGAAGAGAAGGCCTTAAGGCCTTAACTCTGCCAGGTAAATAAAGCATTATTATTATTATTATTATTATTATTATTATTATTTATAGGAAAGGAGTAACTTCAGAAGAGTAGGGGCTAAACACATTACGCAAGAATGGAACAAATACAAAAAAAAACTACTGAAACATATTCTAAAACAAAACGAAGAACTGGTAACAGAAGTTAATACATCTAATTAAAAAATAAACAGAAACAAAAGCAGAACGAAGATTCAAAAGAAGAAATTAAACATATACCAAAGGGTAACGAATATTCAGAAGAAGAAATTAAACAGATACAAAAGCAGAATGATGACTCAAAAAGAAGAAATTAAACAGATACAAATACACAGACTAAAACATCGAACACAGAAATACAAAAACAGATCAGTACACAAAATGAAGAAATTAAAAGAGGATTGCTAACCCAGATTAGTACACAGAATGAGAAATTACAAGTTAATATCGCACATTTTAAAGACGAATTGAAAAGCGACATTTCTAAAATTGAAGACAGGGCGAATAAATAACAGGATAAATTACACAATATTACAGAACATTTAATTGAAATCAACTCAACATGACACAGTTTTGAGCAGCATCAAAGAACATTGGGAGAATAAGTTTGATAAATAGGAAAATAATTATCATCTTGTACCATCCGAAGTTCAAAGCGTAATAGAAAATCTAAATAGTTAATTTTTTGACGAGGCCTGAAGTTCGACAACCGACTGACGCCCCAAGCCGAAATGGAATAGAGAATCCTAGGTTCGACGTTTCTACATCGTGGGACATATTTAAATGTCAATTCAACATCTCAAATCACAACGGTTGGACGTCTGAAGAAAGAACGACGCACTTAATATCGCCTTGCAGGGGCCAGCGGCATAAATATTACACAGTATTGCAAAGGGATGGTAACGCCGAGGACATATTGGAGGACATATAGGATCTGAGACCCCAGGTCCACAATGCCACCAGAAGGTCTGGTCCAGCTAAAAATCTTGACAATATTGAGACTCGAACCCACGACTTTCCTGTTTGCACCACGTTTGCTTACACAACTACACTATGGCGTGATCCATTAAAATTGTTTCAAATCATGAATATGATATTTTATATTGGGTCAGAATTAATGAAAAAGCCAATTAAAATCGAAATACAGTGAATATCTTGATTTCTTGAGCTATAAATAAGATCTGCTTGTCTCATTTATGTGCTGGTATGTACACTTGTAAGTTATAGTGGGCCTATGTATGTATAATATATGTAAAAGTTTAGAAAATAGCAGCTTCATAATATTTTTGCGTCATAATTTTCATATTTTTCATATTTTGTCTTTACGATTTCATATTTTCGTATAATTGTCTTCATATAATTCCTCGCTCTAGTAATGACAAAGTAGTTAGATTAGTCACCTTTGCCACGTCAAAGAATCTCATTGTTAAGAGCACAACATCTCAGCATAAGGATATTCATACATACACCTGGACGTAACCTCATGGCGAAATTCGGAACCAGGTAGTTCATGTATTAGTGGACAAACGCTGGCACAATATCATCATTCATGTAAGATCAGTTAGAGGGATAGACTGCAATTCCGATCATCATCTGGTAGGGGTGAAAATTCAGACAACGGCTATCGCTTATGAGAGGAACAAACGCTATAGATGATTCTGAAAAATTTGAATTAAAAAACCTGAAAAATGATGAAATGCGGCAAGAAAACCAAATCAAAATTGCTAATAGATTTAAAGTACTGGAATCTTCAGATGACAATGTGGCAAACGAATAAGAAACTGATATAAATAAATAATGGGAGGCTATTAGAGATACAATTAAATTGTCAGCATCAGAGAGTATTGGGTATTTAAAAAAGAGGCAAACAAGAATTTGTTTGATGAGCAACGTGCTGGCATTGTAAAGAAAAGAAAGCTAACAAAAATGAAATGGTTACACGAGCCAAATGGTGTACATTTAGAAAAATTGGGTACTATTAGACGGGAATCTACCATGTTACTAACGAGAAGAAAGAGGGCATATTTGAGGGAGAAGATTAATGCTTTTGATATGAATGCAAAAAAAATAGGAACATTAGAGAATTGTATCAAGGGATTAAGATAGAGAAGAAAGGGTTTTAGGCTAGAACAAACATAATTCGGAATGAGAAGCGGGATATGATTGCAGATTCCAGGATTATATTAAATAGATGGAAAAGTTACTTTAATCAGCCAGTAAATGTACACAGAGAACAGGATATTGAGGAGGATAATTTACAGACAGCAGAACTGCTAGTCGCAGAACCACGTGCACTAGAGATTGAAATGGCAATAGTAAAATTGAAGATGTATAAAACGCCAGGTTCAGATGAGATCCCAGCAGATTTGATAAAATCAGGGGGAGAAAAATTGATGGGCAAGATATGCCGGTTGCTTAGTGCGATTTGGAAAAAACACGCTCTTACAGAAGAATCTATCATCATACCAATATATAAGAAAGAAGATAAAACTGATTGCAACAACTACAGGAACATCTCATTACTTTGAACTTTGTACAAATATATTAATTAGCCGACTTAATGCTTATATTTATGCCATTCTAGGAAGTCATCAATGCGGATTTAGAAGAAACAGGACTACAACAGATCAGATTTTTAGTATAAGACATATTTTAGAAAAGAAATGAGAATATAATGATACTGTAAATCAACTCTACGTAGATTTGAAAAAGGCATACGATTTAATTAAGAGGGAAAAGTTATACAGTATCCTGCTAGAGTTCGGAATTCCTAAATAGTTAGTTAGACTTATACGAATGTGTCTGAATGGCACAAGGATAAGGGTGCGTGTAGGCAGACATTCTTCGGATATTTTTGAAATCCACAATGGGATGAAGCAGGGACATGCACTATATTCTCTGCTATTTACGAGTAATTTTGTACCAGAGCATGCCATCAAATCTTTGGAGGATGGATAGGGCCTACAACTCAATGATATTAATAAGCTATTAGTTTATGCTAATGATGTAGTACTATTGGGCAATAGCGAAAATATACTAAAGGCCAACACGCACACACTATTGAGTAGCATCAAGAAATTGGGACTGGAAGTAAATATCAATAAAACTAAATATAGGTCCTATGGTCACACATAGAAATTCATTACATAACGGAAATGCACAGTTAATGACAAATGACGGATATTTTGAGGAAGTGGCTGATTCAAATACATTACTTCCTACTTACTCACTGGCACAATCGAAACCGTAGGTTCATGGCCGCGCGGACATAAGCTCTCCATACATCCCTATCCTGAGCTAATCCTTTCCAATCATTCCCTGTATAATCTACTTCCCTCAAATCATAGTTAATGTTATTCTCCCACCTCATTCTTTGTCTACCAACTGGGCGTTTTCCCTCTGGCTTTCCTACAAGAAGCTTCCATGCAAGTCTTTCATTCCCCACACGTTCAACATGACCTGCTCATCGCAGTCTACGAGACTTAACTGTTCTTATTATATCTGGATTCCTATAAATACCATGTAGTTCATTGTTAGGAAGTCTTCTCCATTCACCTGTCTGTTCATCTCTCTTTGGTCCAAAAATTTTCCTAAGAACTTTATTCTCAAATACTCGTAATCTCCGTACACCTCCCTTAAAGTAAGAGTCCATGTTTCGCACCCATATAATATAACTGGTAGAATAATAGTTTTATATATTTTCAGTTTAACGTTTTTTGAAAGGAATTTTGACATCAAGAGTCTGTGCAATGCATAATAGCACGCATTTCCAGAATTGAGCCTATGTTTAATTTATTTGTGCATCTCATTCCTATTTGTGATTACTGTTCCTAGGTATTTGAATTCATCCACTTCCTCAAAATTTACCTCATTTGTCATTAGCTGTCCATTTCCATTATATAATGTATTTCTACGTGTGGCCATATATTTAGTTCTATTGATATTTACTTCCAGTCCTAATATCTTAGTGTTAATCAATAGTGTGTGCGTGTTGTCCTTTAGTATCTCCTCGCTATCGGCCAATAGTACTACAGCATCAGCATAAACTAACAGCTTATTAATACCATTGAGTTGTAAGCCTTCCTCATTCTCTAAAGATTTAATGGCATGCACTAGTACAAAAGTAAATAGTAAAGGAGATAGTGCATCTCCTTGCTTCAACCCATTCTGGATTTCAAAAGTCCGAAAACTGTTTGCCTATACGCACCCTATTCTTTGTGCCATTTAGACACATTCGTATAAGTCTAACTAACTTTTTAGGAATTCCGAACTCCAGCAAGATACTATATAACTTCTCCCTCTTAATTGAATCATATGCTTTTTTGAAGTCTACATATAGTTGATGTACAGTACCATTATATTCCCATTTCTTTTCTAAAATCTGTCTTATACTAAAAATCTGATCTGTTGTAGACCTGTTTCTTCTAAATGCACATTGATGATCTACTAGAATGTCATCAATATAGGGAGTAAGTCTGCTTACTAATATATTTGTTAGAATTTTGTACGAAGTTGAAAGTAATGAGATGCCTGTGTAGTTGTTGCAATCAGTTTTATCTCCTTTCTTATAAATTGGTACGATAATTGATTCTTTCCATTCATCTGGAAGAGCTTCTATTTCCGAAATAATAATAAGCAACCAGCGTATCTTGTCCATCAATTTTTCTCCCCGTGATTTTATCAGTTCTGCTGGGATCTCATCTGAACCTGATGCTTTATACATCTTCAATTTTTCAATCGCCATTTCAACCTCTAATGCACTTGGTTCTGCGACTAGCATTTCTGCAGCCTGTAAATTATCCTCCTCAATGTCTTTTTCTGTATGTGCATTTAATAGCTGTTTAAAAGTAACTTTTCCATCTATTTAATATACTCCTGGAATCTGCAATCATATCCTCATTTTCATTCCGAATTATGTTTGTTCTAGCCTGAAACCCTTTCTTCTCTATACTAATTCCCTGATATAATTCTCCAATGTTCCTATTTTTTGCGTTCATTTCAAGATCATTGATCTTCTCTCTCAAATATTCCCTCTTTTTACGCTTTAGTAACTTGGTGGTTTCCCGTCTAATACTACCCAATTGTTCTAAATTTACCTCATTTGGCTCATGTAACCATTTCATTTTTGCTAGCTTTCTTTTCTTTACAATGTCGGCACAGTCCACATCAAACCATTTCTTGTTTTGCCTCTTTTTTAAACAACCAATGCTTTCTGATGCTGACAATTTAATAGTATCTCTTATAGCCTCCCATTCTTTATTTGATTCAAATACCTAACAACAATAATCACACACAGGAATGAGATGAACAAAGAAATTAAACATAGGCTCAATTCTGGAAATTTGTGCTATTTTGTATTACAGAAACCCTTGATGTCCCAACTCCTTTGAAAAAAACATTAAACTGAAAATATATAAAACTATTATTCTACCGGATATATTTTATGGATGCGAAATATGGAATCTTACTTTAAGGGAGGAAAGGAGGTTACGAGTATTTGAGAATAAAGTTCTTAGAAAACATTTTGGAACAAAGAGAGATGAGCAGACAGGTGATAGCAGAAGACTACATAACAGTGAACTACATGTTTTTTTTATAGGAAGCCAGATATAATAAGAACAGTTAAGTCTCGTAGACTGCGATGGGCAGGACATGTGGCACGAATAGGGGAATGAAAGACCGTACATGGAAGCTTCTTGTACGAAAACTAGAGGTAAACGTCCAGTTGGTAGACCAAGAATGAGCTGGGAGAATAACATTAACTATGATTTGTTTTATACATAGGTTGATTGGAAAACATTAGCTCAGGATAGGGATGTATGGAGAGCTTATGTCCGAGCGGCCATGAACCTACGGGTTCGATAATGCCAGTGAGTTAGAGTTAGATAGTTAAAATATTACCGGAGGTTCATCAAAACCGAAAACAAACATAAAAATTAACGTTGTTGAGAAAACATGGGTATGAAAAAGATAAATGTAGATTGTAAAATGTAGGTAATGCACTAAAAATCTAACTAACGGTTTCAAAATGCGAGCATGATAAGAAAAAAAAACTAGACAGCAAAGGAACTGGTAAACAAATGAATATGTTTACATAGAAAAGTTTGTAAAAAACAGTGTGGAATCATCCCGATAATGGAACAGTAGGAATAAGGAAAACGCCCAATTTTGATGATAGACGTTTAACCCATTAACTGCCATGATCCCCATTTGGGGATTGTTGTTTCTTTTTTAATTTTGTAGCTATTTTCGTGTTGGCAGACTTGATTTCTTCTTTGTATTGTTGTCTGTAGTTTCTTCAAACTTGTGTGTTATGTGGCAATTAGAAATTTTAAAGCAGACCATTTGTAAAGAGTGATTTGTGAGAAGGGAGCAATAATTTCAACATTCTATTATATCACAGATTTCAAAAACTTGTAAGTAGTGTAATTATGTATGGAATTTTTATTTCTATATATTAATTTGTTTAATAATGTTTGTAGATTAAATCCATTGTCATTTTACTTTCACATAATTTATTTTTGCTCTAACGGTTGCTAGAAGCTCGATCCCCATTTGGGGCTCATGATAGATGCTACATAGATTTTTTTTTTTAATTTTCAGATTTCAATGAAACGTCATTGTAGACTAAGGGCCGTTAGTTATCATGAACTGGAGTATATAGTTAATGATCCCAATTTTATGGCATCTGACAATGAAGATGAGGATGATTTGTTTGAAACTATTGACTGGTGGAGCTTCCTCCGGATCGTGTAGATGATATATCTGACTGTGAGGATATTGATGTGAATATATTAGATGATACACTTCCAGCTGATGTTCCTGGCAGTTTGGAGTTGCACACTATCCATGGAGTGAAGGTTCCTGAAAATTCCGAGAATAGTTCTACTACAGAGAGTGAAGATGCCAAGAGGGAAAAAAAAATGAAGACTGGTGTCGAATCCAAATGGGCAAAGAAATGGAACTGCACAACTTATGCTGATATGCAAGAAATTGAAAAGCGTAGAGGCGATTTGATATCAAGTCTGAGATGAAAAACTGCAGTAGAGTTATTTGAGGATTTTTTTGATGAGGCAATGTTGAACATGATTGTCAGGGAAAGTATGATATATGCCTGTCAGAAGAACAATCACTACTTTCAGTTGAACGTGTTAAGAAGTTTATTGGAATAGTGTTCTTCACAGGTTATCATGCAATTTCTAAAGAGCAATTATACTGGTGCGAAAATGAGGACACAAAAAAAATGCGTGAGAAAATGTATACATACAAAGCAATTGGACTAAATGTGGTCAAGTTAGCTGAATGGTTAGACCGCTAGTCAAGGAGTAAGATCCATGAAGAACTAACAAAGTCTTATCTTCTTAGTATTTGATAGCCAGTATATACAATGATACAGTGTAATAACAATGTACTTATGGGAAGTCAGTTTTAAGTGGATAACTGTTACAAGTGTGGGGATTGGACCCATACTCCCCACCGTGGTGGATAGAACGTTTACCTAACGCCTTAAACTACTCGATCAACCTGACATATTTTGGTGTGGTTATTGTAAGGGGTTAATGTATGAATTTACATGATACTGTACAATAGTTAGTTAATATGTAATTGTACAAAAATAAAAGGGTAACAGCTTTACGCTTTGTGAAAAAAAAATGGTCAGGTTTGGTAATTGAACACACGCCCCCACAATTGGGAGAAATTTAGTCCTGCGCCTTACACACGTCGGCCAAACTGATTAATTTTTATTTTGAGGTATATTCAGTGGGGCAAGGGGTTTAAAAAATGTTTAGTTGTGTAAAGTTAAAATGACGAATTTTATAACAACTCATTTGACCTAGTGTATATTTTGTAAGAAATCTAGGCCAATATTTAAAAGACATAATACAATATAAGGTGACCAAATATTATTGTGAAGAAAAATAAATTGTTGTAGATATATATATATATATATAAGTACAATGATGTAATAACGTTGTGTTTTTGTATATTACTAGGTGTGCATTTGGGAGGAGGAGGATGTGTTAGATTTATCGAAAGCATCCACGTCAGCTCGAACAGAAACATACTCGCCTCCAACATGGTAACCACATTGAAGCTCCACTTCACCACCAATAGTGGAGGAATTAAATATTCTGATGCGCAAGAAATTATAGTAAACGAAATAAAAATTCCTTTTGAAAAATTAAAAAAAATAAATCAGGAAACAAATAAACGTAGCAGTGGAAAATACGTTGAGAAGTGTGATGCAATAGACCAAATATACTCACGCTTTTCTTATATTTTTGTGATATTTATTAAAAAAACTATATTAGAAGATAATGCTCAAAAACATAAAAGTACCACTTGGTTTAGGCAAAAATACATGGGTTCTGGCAACTACTTGGATAGTGGTAAGGCAACGACAGAGGCAGACAAAGTGGCAACAAAACACGATTGGTTTCATCATCTGGCAAGATACGAGCATGAGATAAGCGTTATCGATCTCAAGGCTATACGGGAGTTTCCAGAGGCTTACCAACGAGACAGCAGTCAAGCTCCGCTAGACGGCTCGATCGGTTTCAAAGCCAAGTGTTTGATCGAAACTTACACCGTCGGGCGCCCACTGTATCATAAAGAGCGAGTATATATTATGGCATTTGGAACACCAGAGTAATTTACGCCATGGACTAGAGATACTTGGAGAAATATCAATAAAGGACAAACATTATACGCCATACAAGAATATTGATGTATGAAATTGAGAAAGGCTAGGTCCACTCGCACACGGAGTAGCAAATGACGTAATCGTAGAAGCAGACTATGTGAGTAAAAAGTAAAAAAAAACAACGAGCGAATTGCCCGGAGAACACCCCATAGAACAACGAGGAGAACAAGCCTCCACAGTAATCACTGGGGAGTTCGTTTCGTGTTTTTGCAGACCAGCCCCCTCGTCGAGGTCGACCACGTGTCCCAAGAAGATATCCACGAAGAGGAAAGATTCGTCGTCCAAATTTGGACACAGATCAAGAATTGGATGTGGTGTGGTGGGAGGAGAGTGGGTGAGAGATGGACGATCGAGGTGGGGGCGGAGATCCAGTGGATTTAGTGGACATATATCATGTTCCGAATCATCAGGAAGCCCCTCCGAATGAAATTTCAGACACTTACATGACGTTTGGCTTAATTTCGTGAATAGCATTAACATGGACGAAGTGCTTTTATAGGTGTAATAAGAAAATGTACATTATAGAATTTGGGTGAAACTACGGCTATGAAACAAATAAAAATGGGCATGGGTCAAGGTGATGTGACACCCCCTAAGAAGAAAAACTAAAAGTAGGTGGATCAAAATACCATTCACTTATTCACAATTATCCTACTAAAAGTTTTCTATATATTGTACAGGACTTAACTTTTTTTAAAGAAAACTTTCTATTCAATGATAATGTGTGTAGGAGGCAAAGAATGTTTTGGAAATACGTTAGCAAATTATAAACCAAATCCAACACAAGAAGCCGTATAAAATCAATTGTATATTATTTAAAAAT
Source organism: Diploptera punctata (assembly GCA_030220185.1). Classification (NCBI taxonomy): domain Eukaryota; kingdom Metazoa; phylum Arthropoda; class Insecta; order Blattodea; family Blaberidae; genus Diploptera; species Diploptera punctata. Next base: position 654,069 of record JASPKZ010005685.1, read on the forward strand.
GTTTTAATAAAGATAGAAATGCAAGAGGATGACAATACTTTAAATCTTTAAGAAATGGACCAGGAATCCTTTCGAATCTGAATATTCTATGCCTTTATCTTCTTTCATTAATAGGGGTATTTGCTGTGATTTTCATTATTAGAACAGGCGTTTTTTCGAGTGCTGTATGAGACCGATACTTACCCTCTGCTTTTATCAGATCTCCCGCTAACAGTATTAATAGTTTCGATAAACGATCTATCAAAATTAGGTTCATTCTAAACATTTATTCTCTTAGTTATAGTATCTTCGAGAGAAAACTTTGTGTATTTATTTTGATATTGAATTTGTACATATGATACACAAAATACAGCTACCGAATCAGAAAACCACTTTTTTTACAGCTGGCCTCGAAATCACTTCATTTGAATTTTTTTATGAGTTTCTTTTATTATAACTGCAGCAAGTTCTGTTAAAAGTCGCATACTAAGTTTTTACTTTGTAATTGATGAATTAAGAGTCGTCTAGCAACTCTAACACAATCGTCAATAGGTAAGTTATCTTTGAGTTTTTTTTTAAATCATGATCCCAAAAATAACTAATTTATTATTTAAAAAGTCATCTAATTCTGTAATATTCATTTGACATATTCTGGTTTAAATACGTCTCCACACTTTTTAAAAGCTATATTCACAGTACTGGTACATTTAAACATACTAATTAATCACAACCTTGATTTAACTATACTTTTTAACGGAACCACTGTATATTCTTTAAAAAACCTTCACATTTTTTCTGAATCTTCCTCTTGTACATTGTACGACAAGCGCCGTGCTGATCCAGCTCCTTGTGGAGAATCAAGTCGTGCACGCGTTGAAGCAGCTTCGATTTCGAAGTTACATGAAAATTCGCCGTTATGAAGCCTTTTTTATATTTTTAAATCGCGTCCGAACCGTCCACTACCGATGTTTTGTAACACCTCACTGGATCTGGTAGAGGATCGCGCTCGTTTTGAAGAATGATGCATGGTATTTGTTTCCCTGGCGAACAGTAATAAATGATAAAGCGCTGGAGGTCGTTGAATGTAAGCCTTCTTACTTCCACTCTGTATTTAGCGTGTTGAACACCATCAATTCCGGACTTGAAAGAACATCTGTGCTCTGTGAAAGGCACAGTTGTGAGTGAGGTGCAAGTGGCTTCCAAACAAAGGCGCTTCCTCGCTGGCGGGGTGATTAGTGGCGATTCCAATTCCCCTTCTCTAAGGCCACGAACTGGTACCATGAATTTGTGTAGTAGCCTATGAGATCGTGTTCTCCAATACACGGTTTTTTGTAGTAACCATTTTTTTCCGATTGATGCATGGGTAACCTCCACAATATCAACCAATAGACTATATATTTCTGACAACTGGGCAATGATCTCGTATAGAAGGTCCGGAATTTTTTGTTCCGAATCGACAAGTTACTTGAATTCTTCTTCGCAACTCAAATCACGCACCCATTTGACGAGAAGGTCCGCTGTCAGACGATCCTTGGAAAGACTGTTTCTCACTGTGTTTCTTAAGAAAGCTCACTAAGCGCTTGGCACATGGAACATCCGACGCTACTTCCTGCATATTTACTGTATAAAGACTCAGTACCTGACTTTTTGCTGGAATCTCGATCTGCTTTTTTGGAGTCGAGAATGCTGAAAGACGAAGCTGCAGTTGAGAAGCTGCTGGACGTGACATAAGTTTTAACCGTGTATTATAAAGTTTTTAAACGGAACTCACTCCTCTCCTTCCTCGCTATATTAACAAAAACACTAACTGTCGTCGACTAAATTTTGCTCAGGTTTTTCATCTTTACAAAATTTGCAAGGTAAGCATGTTTCTATTGCAAACAGTAGAGCTTGATTTAATACTAATTTTGAACTTCTGCCATGTATTAATTTACCGGTGTGAAGTTCCGGTTTGCAACCTGTAATTTGTAATTATCGGTATTTATTCTAAAACGATTACTTATTTTATGTACATAATCTTGCTAAAAAACAGTGTGTTAATTTAATAAAATTTTTTGTATATAGCCTTGATACTTATCGTGACTACACCACGTCACCTTATAGACTAACAAGGCGAGTATTGTGCAAATAAAGGTATTGTATGTGTGAATTGATTGCACGAACCAGATTTACAACTGTAAATACAGTCTTGGCGTCCGCACTTAAGCTCTCCCACAATACAGTGTGTCCACAAAGTCCTGCTACCAAAACAACATAACTTATCTCGAAAACTATTTGAGATAGAGAGGCATGCTGTTTTTTACAACGTATTCTACATATCTCAAAGTTTTGTTTACATTTGTTGCAAATTGTGATTTAATCGACAATGACGACACAGCAGGAAAGTACCCAAAGTGTATGTTGGTATGCTGAGTCTGGCAAATCACCAGTACCCCCATATCCGAATGTTATGGCGGTTAACATGTCTAGATACAGAGGAATGAGTTTCATTAGAGAACATCACCCTCTGGAGGTACCCATTGTCTTCGTCAATTACGTCCATCATGGAATCAGCAAATTCCGCACGCTGAGGGAAGTCAGTTGATAGCAACTCTTGCGTAATTTGCACTTTATAGGCCTGAAGATATAGCTGCTTATGGAGGACTTTATGAATTGTTGATTATGGTAAATGCAGTTCCCGTGAAGCACGACGAACCGATTTTAGAAGTCTGAGCTGAAATTCAGGTTGCCCATTGCTGATGGTTTCTTGGCTCACACATAGTCGTCCACTCCGTGGCAAGTCCATTACATTGCCAGTGGCTAAAAATTTCTCGGCCCATCTAATTATGGATGAATTGAATGGCGAATCTCTTCTATATTCCAGCGGAAATATCGCTGGACAGTTACTGGTGATTTACCAGACGCAGCACACGACCATACACATTGGGCCCTTCCCTGTGGTATCATCAATCTGCAAAAATGTAAACAAAACTTTGAGAAATGAAGAATACGTTGCAAAAAGCCACGTGTCTCTATCTCAAATAGTATACGAGATACGTTACATTGTTTTAGAAGGAGGACTTTGTATACACCCTGTATTACTGTCAACTGTGCAGCTCGATTCGTTTTTTGACATCGTTTCTAGCGCTCACCGTTATATATATATATATATATATATGACTTTTATGCACCAGCAAAAGGGCGGGAAAAACTTCATCACTGCTTACTTTTTTCAGTTGGAATCATTGGATTTTTAACTCCTCCTCCCCACGGTGCCCTCCGCCTACCCCACCGACATTTGGGGTCGTTTTCGAAACTTAATAATGCTATTAGCGGGAAATCCGATAAAAGCAGAGGCTAAGTATCGGTCTCAAACAGCACTCGAAAAAACCTGTTCTAACAATGAAAAACCACAGCAAATTTCCTATTTTTTTATTAGATACAACTTTCCTCATTAGAGGATTACCTCAACGACAAAGGGGATACAGACAATTGATTTTTGGAATTGATGAAATACATTTTGTAAATGCATTAAAAAATTCAAATTGTAGGCTTAATTGAAGTATACATACTATAAAGTGGAACTTTAGTAAATATGGTTTCTTAAAATTGAAATTGATCCTCTAATGGCAGCGATGGCTATTTTAGAATGATACACCCTGTTCAAATCTAAGGAATTCCAAAATTTGGCTAAGAATCCTGGTATAGTATCTCTTGCCCCGATCATCAATCCTGTGACAGTTATACTATTTAGTTGGTATTTATCTTTGGTAATAGTCAATTCTTGGCTCATATATGACTTTCTTTTCAGAGTCAACTTCTTCAGGTTGGCACTATGAGTCTCAAAACGAATTGTGGGATCTAATATCATACCAATTTTAGAAGATGGTCTAAATCAATAATGTATATTCGTCTGTTACTCGCATTAGTGGCCACACCATCAACTTCCTCATAAACTGTGTATCCAAAATCTTGCAAGGCTTCTGCCATCATATTTCGAATAGTCTGGTGCCGAATGTTTCTCAGTGATTCTCCAAACGGACTGGCCCCAAGGACGTGTGCAAGGGTTTCGTGCTCTCTGCGACGTCTACAGAGGGTATCGTCCCTAGATATGCCCGGCAAAAACGCACCGCCGATACATTGGCTTGAATTTTAATCGCTTCTCTCCATTCGGAATAAGAAAATCCCTCATGATCACGAATCCACGAAGAAAGGTAAAGGGATATGATGTTCAGATTCGAATGCAATCCTGCTCCTTTACTAAAATATGTAAAGTATTGCCATATTCTTATATTTCTATCTTAATCAAAACAATTTAAATAATATACAATTGATTTTACATTGCTTCTTCTGTTGGATTTGGTTTATAATTTGTTAACGTATTTCCAAAACACCATCCTTTGTCCCCTACCCACATTATCATTGAATGTGAAGTTTTCATTAAAAATGAAGATCAGTCTTGTATAATGCACGTAAAGAACTTCCTTTAGGATAATTGTGAGTAAATGAATGATTTCTTTTTTTTTTTTTTTGATCCACCTAGGTTTTAGTTTTCTTCTTAGGGGTTGTCACACCAACTTCTCCAGCCATGTCCATTTTCATTTGTTTTGTAGGCGTTGCACCACTCATGTTACATACTGTACAATTAAAAAACAAGAATAAGCAGCTTCAAAACGCAGAGTCCTTCTTATGACCCACTGCGCATGCTCGAAGAGCTAAAGATGTGGTTCACGAGATAACATGTTTTTAATATGCTGTAATTGATTTTAAACGTCTTAAATAGTTGAAGAGCAGTTAAGGAATAATATTTCTCGGTATTAACCAGTGTTCGACATATACCATATTGCTCAAATTGCGACATTTGGAATAAAGTTCAACTTTAATGCATAGTAGTAGATACCAGGATTTAGACGACTAATATCCGACGTTCGAATAACGTAGATCGTTAAATCAATTACGAAAAAACAAAATATGTATGAGAACCAGGCTTCAAATTCCTCAACAATGATTTTTTTTTGTTATTTATTTGTATTTCCGCAATATACATCCTATAAAATTTAATTCCAGACACTTAATCTACGTCCATATTACACTATTTTAAGTAACATTCCTGCCTTAGTAAACTCTATAACACTATTTACTACCGGTATAAATTTAATTGTGTGTGCAGTACCACGTTTTAATATTAATAATATAAATGTATGTAATAAAATATAATATAGCTTCATACATTTATATATCTATTTATTAAATATTTGTGAGAAAAAGTTTTACACTTCAATTAAAACGTTCAGATTATTTAGGTCAATTCAGCCTAATAATAGCCCACAGATAATGGACAACAACAGCAATAATAAATATGATAACTATAATAATAATAATAATAATAATAATAATAATAATAATAATAATAATTAGAGCGAGGAATTTTATGAAATTTCATGTTTTAAACTATTTGTCAGAGAGCGCTGAGACTAAGTATCTTTACATTTCATGATATGTAGATCAAATAAGACCAACAAAAAACTTCATATTCCATAATATTTTAGCAAAATGTTCATATTTTAGTGGAAATTTCATATTCCTTCATATTTTTCAACTTTCAAATTCCCGTTTTTTTCCAATAAAAGTTCTAGGAATTCATTAAAATATTTCTTGAAATAAATGTATTTATGTAATTTTTGACAGTGTAATGTGGTAGACAAGTGAAAATTCTTCAGTATCCCTTCTGAACAAGATAGATAGATTTTATAAAAGCAAATAATTAGATTAGGAGTCACAGAGTGACAGTGTTAGATGTAGGTTTTTGTCCTAAATTCGATCCCCAGACAAGAACATGAACCTAGATGAATAAGGAGAAGAACAATGTTGGAATATTCTATAGTCAGGTATAGTAGCTATCAACTCGTTATTGCTACCTGATAGCAGTCCTTAGTTTGTGAACAGATTGCAGCATTTAAATATAGGAGAGACTGCTGGTAAACTTCAAGCAGTAAAGTAAAGTAATCCCACTACAGGCCTCAAGAGGCCCTTGGGGGGTAGAAGGAGGATAAGGCTACCAATTTTTCTGGACAATCGGCAGTTGATGTCAGCCCTGCGCGACGGCCGCCTTTACCCCAAGAACAAGCGTCTGGTACTCATTTCCGTTTAAGTGCTTTGTGAAATTAGTAAAGTTCATGTAGGTAAGGGCATCAAACTATCGAATATCGCATGATACAAGTAAGCTGACATAAAATTGTGTGATGTTGAGCATAATTTTTCATCGTGCAAAACAATTCTGACCGACAGGCCTTATAGTTTACTATCAGAAAATATAGAAAAAAAATCCTGTGTATTAAAAACAGAATTGACAATTGGAATGTTCAAAACATAATTAGACCAAGATTATGGACACTAAAAGGTCGAATCTATGAACACATTAGACCGTAAAAGGCGTTCTCTGCTGAGAAAGTTGTATCCTAATACGATTTTTTGCTTACTCAGAAATCTATTCATGCGATAATAATTGTTGAAATTCGTAAGCTACCTGACGAGGTAACTTAAGAGAGAAACGAATCGTGAGAATCCCGAAGGGAACCGATGGTAACCGATGTACGAGTATGAAACCTTGCTGCTTTATCCAAGATGTCGGACCTTGAAGACTTCGATCTTGTTTTCGGTATACGCGGAGAAGAGGAATTTGATAGAGTCTACCAAAGAATTCAACTGGAAGAACAGGAGAATCGGCGTAATATTGCGCGACGCAGACGTCATTGTATACGGTATTATTTGCGGGACGCAAGCGTAAATGCGTGCCTCTAGCAGACGAAAATAACGGAAGTGGTTTTATCGCTGAGAATTCTGGGTAATTTCTTGCCAATATTACGAAAACGACTTTCATGCATGGCCAGTTAGTGGGTAGCTATTTCTATCTTTGCACGTGCTCACGGTGAGTCAGCTCACCAGTGATTGGAAGTAATTTGAGTAGAGACTAATGTATTTGCATGCGACCCTAAGTTAGAAACATTTCATGAACAAAAATAGTTAAAATAATTCTTAACTACATTTCACCTTGTTTGAAGTTCAATATTAAATGTAACTCTGATTGCAAAGAGAGTTATGAAACAATCCCTGGAATCAATTATGGACTAATAACTTTTAACATCTTGTTTTTCCAAATATGACATCTGGAATGGTTTACTTGTATTTTAAATCGTCCAATTTAATGTTATTGTTACACTTGCATATCCAGGAATTTGATATCTTTATGCAAAGTAAAATAGCAATAATCCAAACTATACCTGTTCTAAACTTTGTTAGTGCTATATTTCATGGAAACCTGTTTGTTTTGGTTACAATGTTTTGTTTCTTGTATATGTTTGGATTTCATAATTAAATATCATTGACTACATTAATTAATTGTATTATATATAACCTCTCAGTTTTTATTTATGAAGGTAAAGTGATTCCACTAGTCTTGGGAAGGCCTTTGGGGTAGTGGTATGTTGAAGCTCCCATCTTTCTAGACAATAGACACGAGATGTCTGCCGGGTTGTCGGATCTGCCTTATGGTCGCATTTGTACCCAGAACACGCATCTAGTACTCACTTCCATTAGGATCTGAGACCCCAGGTCCACAATGCCACCAGAAGGTCTGGTCCAGCTAAAAATCTTGACAATATTGAGACTCGAACCCACGACTTTCCTGTTTGCACCACGTTTGCTTACACAACTACACTATGGCGTGATCCATTAAAATTGTTTCAAATCATGAATATGATATTTTATATTGGGTCAGAATTAATGAAAAAGCCATTTAAAATCGAAATACAGTGAATATCTTGATTTCTTGAGCTATAAATAAGTTCTGTTTGTCTCATTTATTTGCTGGTATGTACACTTGTAAGTTATAGTGGGCCTATGTATGTATAATATATGTAAAAGTTTAGAAAATAGTAGCTTCATAATATTTTTGCGTCATAATTTTCATATTTTGTCTTTACGATTTCATATTTTCGTATAATTTTCTTCATATAATAATAATAATAATAATAATAATAATAATAATAATAATAATAATAATAATAATAATAAATAGCTAAACTTCCAAATAGTTCGATTTCCTTTAAGAGTGGACAGACAGAATAAAATAGAAAGCGTTGTAACAATTAAAAAGCAACCTCATCGGAAATTGATCCTGTGACTTCTTGCATATGAAGGCACTGAGCAAAGCGATCCCTGGCTTGCTGCATATAAAAGAATGCTGTTCATTGGAAGAAAGGGAACGTATTGAAGCCCTGCTGTGCAATTAGTTTACTCGTATGAATCGCGCGTCAAAACTTCCAATGTTCGAGATCAAGAGTCCACTCATTCTTTCTTTCTTCCTTTCTCTCTCTCTCTCTCTCTCTCTCTCTCTCTCTCTCTCTCTCTCTCTCTCTCTCTTTTGCTATGTATATTACACCTATAAAAACACACTTCGTCTATGTTAACGTTATTCACGAAATTAGGCCAAACGTCATCTAAGTGTCTGAATTTTCATTCGGAGGAGCTTCCTGATGATTCGGAACATGATCTATGTCGACTAGATCCACTGGATATCCGCCGCCATCACGATCGTTCCTCTCTCTCCTCGTCTCCTCTTCCCACACCACTTTCAATTATTGATGTGTCCAAATTTGGACGATGCATCCTTCCTCTTGGCGGAGATCTTTCTGGGATACGTGGTCGAGCTCGACGAGGGGGTCGGTCTGCAAAGCCACAAAACGAACTCCCCGGTGGTGACTGTGGAGGCTTGTTCTCCTGGCTGTTCTACGGAAGGTTCTCCGGGATCTCCGCTCCTTGTCCGCCGTTGTTTTTTTGCCTTTTAACACACATAGTCTAATTCAACGCCTTACAGTCCGGGACACATATATCCGCACCGTGTCCGTACCGCACTCTCCCCGAGCCGTCTCCGCAACACGGCCAAGTGTCGGTGATGGAGATGGAAGGCCACACTGTTCTGAGTGTTGGCCGTGCATTCGGCTCAATATTAGTTTTGTACTCCAACATGTTGGTCATGTTGAGAAGTTTTACCAACTGTGAGTTAGCAATGGTGGCATTGGCATGGGAGGAAGAAGATAATAATCGGAGACCAAATCGGCGTCGAAGAGGAATGTGGGTCCACAATGCGTGGAAAAAAGAGGTGTTGAAGGGGCATTTGTCTCGCTGCTACCTCATTTGAAATGCGATGACACGAAGTTTTACGAATATTTTAGAATATCGATGTACACATTCAACCAATTGGAACGGAAACTTGAGGAGAAGCTGAGGATAGAAGGCTCATTGTGGAGACAATATATAACACCTAGAGAACGTTTGGTAGTATGTTTGAGGTATGTAAACATCATAAAAATAAAATGCAGTATTGCATTCTGCTGTTTAATTACACTTGACTACATTCTAATTAAAAATATAAAGAAGCATACATTCTTCAAGCCAGAAACATGAAAAGTTTGCTTAGTTCCATCCTACCACCATTTTAATTTCCTTCTGTCAAAGTTATTAGTAATTTATTTTTAGTAAATAGTAATTTAGAAGATAGATAATACAAATCTCCACAAAACCTAATATAAATATCTGAACACTTTGAAACTGCTAAACGTTTCAGTTGCCCGATTGATAGTACATGATATCTCGTTGTTGTTATTGTTGTTATATACTGTTTTGTGACGTAAATGTGTGTAGGTAATGAGGGAACAGAAAATACGGCTGTTGTTTAACATTTGTGGATGCTGTTGAAGCAGATGAAGCTGTTAACGGCGATGTCCATCCTGATGATTGGGTTGGGGCGTAGAATGTGATACAATATGTTCCCTGTCCACTCGTATTAAATTGTAACTGCCTGAATTCTAGTTCCTGCACAGTACAAAACATTTTTCATTTGGTTTCATTCAGCAGAATAGGGTTGACAAATCTTAGAGTAGGTGCGATTCCACACAAGAAAGCATCAACTGGATCCTGTTTGCTGGTTTGTCAACTTCGCGCGTTTGCTTTCTCAGCCATATTTTCTGCCAGGATATAGCCATAGTTTACTCGCTGGGGAGTCTTGTGGTTTCACTTCACATCCTTGGGAATTTCCTTCTGCTTGCTGAAGGACTGGCAAATTTCGTTTTTCTGCTGATACCTTATTTGTAGTTGGTAAAGTGAGGATATTGCCCTCATATGTCATTAGTAGTGTCTGGTTCATCTTTTTGGTCATTTTTGTCGGCTTTGCTGACTTTTATTCTTGGTACATTTCTTTAGTGAATGTGTCTTGCGTGACCTGCAAGCCAGCAGTACTTTCAAAATTATTACCCTCTCCATTGCCTGGTGGGGGCACATTAGTTAGGCTATCCCTTTCGCTTAGATGAGGTAACAGGACTGTGAGAATGTCCTCATACTTATACATGTTGTGTTTCTTAGCAGCCTATCCAGATTTCGTTTTTCTTTTCTGAAGCGTTCTACGTAGTTGATCTCGTATAAAATTCCATCCATTTTTACATTCTTCCACTCCACCTACAACAAATCCAATTTAACGTCAATTAAATTAATTGTATTTGTATATTACTTTTTGTTTCAGGTTCCTAGCTACTGGAGATACCTTCAAGAGCATATCATTTAGTTACAGATTGAAAAAATCAACAGTAGCTTCTATTGTTCACCAAACCTGCAGAACGATAGTAGACGTACTTTTAAACGATGTGATGCCTATGCCAAATGAAGAAATGTGGAAATCTATTCCTCATGAATATTGGGGAAAGAGGCAGTTCCCTAACATGTCTTGGGGCTCTGGACTGTAAACATGTAACAGTACAAGCTCCAAAGTTGCCGGGGAGTCTCTACTGGAACTACGAGTACAACAAAACGTTCTCGATTGTCACTCTGGCTCTGGTTGATGCATATTAGAATTTCATTGTAATAGACGTAGGAACTTATGGTAGAAACTCAGATGGTGTCATTTTGTCTAATTCTAATTTTGGAAAAAGCACTACAGATCCCAAAGAAAAAACCCTACCTGGAACAGATATTTAACTCCCTATGGTCATAGTCGGTTACACCAGCTGGGATCGGAAAAGGAACACCGATATCTTAAAAGAATTGAAGACTACACCAATTATGGAATATATTAAACAGTACCAACTAAATTGGAAACACCATCTTGAAAGAATGAGTTCAAATTGGATCCCCAAAGCCGTTTATATGATACGCTGGAGGGGAAATTTTCTATAGGATCGTAACAGGCCTTGGCCTAATACTTGGAAGGAAGGAAGGAAGGAAGGAAGGAAGAAGAAGAAGAGAATAAGAAGGTTATAGTCGGCGACGAAGCTTTCCCTCTTACAACTAACATCATGAGACCATATGCAGGAAGAGACTTGACTGATGAAAAAAGGGTTTTCAACTACCGGTAGAGCAGGGCAAGATTATCTGAAAAAAGCATTTGGCATTTTGGCCCAAAAATTTCGTATCTTCGTGAGACCGCTTCAAGGAACACATGTATCTTGCACAACTTCATTCGAAAGACCGAAAGCTGTAATGTGTCTCAACAAACTGAAATAACTGATTCGACACAAGAGACTCCACGCAGTCTTCAGATATTACCTCGCCGTCGAGGAAGAACTACACAGGAAGCATTTGTTGTGAGAGAGCAGTTCACACGCTTTTTAATTCCCAAGAGGGTAGCGTGGACTGGCAAGAACATACGGCCCTCTTGATTTGAACAATAGAATCATTGGAACATTAAAGTAAATCAATTGAAACATTTGAATGTACCTATGATCAATGTGTTTAAAGTACCGGTATGCATTTCTGCATGTTCAATTAAAGTTTTTATAACTACAAAACTGCATTTTATTTATTTAAGTATAATTCAAAAATGACAAAGTACATACACTCGGCCTGCACATTTGTCGAAACTATTATCCATTCACATTCTTTATATTCAGCATTACGGCATTTTTCGTTCGACTGGTCGTAGAGCATAGGAAACTTACTGATCTCCAATTAATTTTTCTGCGTCCACTGTCGAGAGAAACTCATCCGCACAGTGTCCGCGTAAAAACTAAACTCAACTAGTTTGAACGGTACGCGGGCGCGGTGGAATGACACGGAGGGGTGAGGCGCGGGATTGTGTGGACTGACTGGTAAGCGTTCATTTGTTTACTTTTTGTCGTCCAACACACGGCCGTTATGCGGTACGGACACGGTCCGGATATGTGTGTCCCGGCCTTACGTCCTTTGCTGCTCCGTGTGCGAGCGAACTTAACCTCCCAACTGTTCTCAATCTCATCTCATGCACTGATATTCTTTTATGGCGTATAATGTTTGTCTTTTATTGATATTTCTCCAAGTATCTATAGTCCATGACGCAGAGCACGTTGGTGTTCTAAATAGCATATATATACTCACTCTTTAGGATACAGTGGTCGTCCAACGATGTAAGTTTCGATTAAACAATTTGCTTTGAAGCCGAACCAGCCGACTAGCGGAGACTGCCGTCTCGTTTGTAAGCCTCTGGAAATTCCCGAATAGCCTTGAGGTCGATACCGCTTAGCTCGTCCTCGTATCTTCCAGATGATATAATCAATCGTGTTTTATTGTTACTATGTCGGCCTCGGTCGTTGCCATACCACTGTCCAAGTTGTCGCCAGAATCCGTGTATGTTTGCCCAAACGAAGTGGACTTTAATGTTTTTGAGCATTATCTTCTAATATCGTTTTTTATTTCTTCTTTAAACAATAAATATCACAAAAAATGAGAAAAAAGAAAACGTGAGCATATGTGGTCTATTGCATCACACTTCTCAACGTTTCTTCCACTGCTTCGTTTATTGATTTCAGGATTAATTTTTTAATTTTTCAAAACGATTTTCTATTTCGTTTACTATCATTTCTTGCGGTATCAGAATATTTAATTCCTCCACCATTGGTGAAGTCTGACTCCACTCTGGTTACCTAGTTGGAGGTGACGTGGATGCTTTCGATAAATGTAACACATCCTACTCCTCCCAAATGCTCACCTAGTAATATACAAAAACACAACGTTATTGCATCATTGTACTTACACATATACATACAACAATCTTTTTCTTCACAACCATTTTTGGTCACCTTATATTCTATCATGTCATTTAAATATTGACCTAAGTGTCTTACGATATATACACTAGGCAAAATGAGTAGTTATATAATTAGTCATTTTCACTTTACACACCTAAACATTTTTACACTCTTGCCCCCACTGAATATACCTCAAAGTACAAATTAGTTAGGTTGGTCGAGTGGTCTAAGGCGCCGGACTAACGTTCTGTCCCAATTGTGGGGTCGTGGGTTCAATTCCCACACCTGACGGATTATTATTTTCACAAAACAGAAGGCTGATACACTTGTATTCTTGTACAATTACATATTAACTCATTACTATACAGTATCATGTAATATATTCATTAACCCTCTTACAATAACCACACCAACATATATGTCAGGTTGATCGAGAAGTTTAAGGCACTCACCTAATGTTCTACCCCCCACAGTGGAGAGTATGGGTTGAAATCCTCACACTTTTAACAAGTATCCACTTAAAACTGACTACCCATAAGCACATTGTTATTACACTGTATCGTTGTATATAATTGCTATCAAATACAAACAAGTTAAGACTATGTAATTTCTTCGTGGATCTTACTTCTTGCTAGCGTTCAAACCATTCAGCTAAACTGAGCCCTTTTTAGTCCAATTGTTTTGTATGCATATTTCCTAATAATATTTTATTCGCAATAGCTAATATAACATATATATATATATATATATATATATATATATATACCTCATTCACCAACTTTTGAAACGATGAGCAAGTTGGTGTACATGGGTTTATAATAATAATAATAATAATAATAATAATAATAATAATAATAATAGTAATAATAATAATACTTTATTTATTCTGGCAGAGTTAAGGCCATAAGGCCCTCTCTTCCACTCAACCAGCACAAATATTAATAAATATTTGACAAATATAGATATACACTATACTAATTATAAACAGTTAAAGATACAATAAATGTAGCAATGTAAATTTCATGTACAAACAACATTTTATAGGGTAATAACAATAATGATACGATAATAATAATAATAATAATAATAATAATAAGATAAATTATACGAGAAACAACAATTAATATATATACCTTACACTGGGTAATAATGAAGTCGAGGTTAGAGCAAATATAAATTTAGATTTCTTTTGAAAGATGCCTATGTCCGGCAGCCCCTTATTTCTTGTGGTAGGGAATTCCAGTTGCGAGAAGTGAAGATGGTATATGACATGGAGTGATGTGATGTCCTATGTTGCGGAATATTAAGCAAGAGACTATGTTGTGATCTTGTGTTTAAGTTATGGTTTGAGGATAGATACTGGAAACGGGATGATAAATAATTGGGAATCGAGGTATGTAGGATCTTAAATAAGAGAATTAGACAGTGCGATTTTCTTCTCTCTTTTAGATGTAGCCATGACAATTCGTGGAATAATGGAGAAATGTAATCGTATTATCGAACATTAAATATGAATCTGATACACATATTATGGACACGCTGCAGTTTGTCCGACAGTCCGTCACTTATGTCAGTTAGTAGGACGTCACAGTAGTCAAAATGCGGCATCACTACAGTTTGGATTAAAATTCTTTTAAGAGTTGTAGGGAGAAAATTTTTAAGAGGCTTTAGGGAGTGCATTATGGAGAAGATTCTTTTAGATGTTTGTTTTACTTGCACATGCCAATTTAAATTAGAATCAAAGTAAAGTCTCAAGTTTTTAACGACGTCGGTATAAGGAATTTGTTCATTATCTAATATGACAGCCGGCATATTGCCATTGTTTATGGAGTGTAATAGTCTTGGATGTCCGATAATTATTGCTTGCGTTTTGTTTACATTTAGTTTCAGCCCATATTGTCTGGACCATAAAGATATATGCCTTGAGGTCAGTGTTTACTTTGTCAATATATTCATCAATTTCGTCAGGCCTAAAGTGTGTGTGTAAATCTGTAAGTCGTCGGCGTCGTAAAGATGATGCTGCAGTTTTGTAGTTTTCTTGTCACGTCATTAATATAAATCGAGAAGAGAAAGAGGAGCGAGGACGCCGCCTTGAGGTACCCCTTTCCTCACCAAACGCCAGGAAGAAATGCAATTATTAACAGAAACTGATTGCTGACGATTAGTGAGGTAAGATCTAAACCAATCAAGGCAGTTTTCCGACAGATGTAGTGTCTTTAGTCTCGCTAGCATTAAGTCTATATCTACTGTGTCAAAGGCTTTGCTGTAGTCGAGTAGGACTATTGCGGTGAGTTTGCTTTTGTCCATTGAGTCTCTTATGTCCTCTACAATCTCAAGTAGTGCAGTACTTGTGTGATGCCCTGTTCTAAAACCAGACTGATGCTCAACAAGTAAGTCGTGTGTGATGAGGTAGTCTGTTAACTGTAAGTGTATTATGTGTTCCAGTGCTTTAGATGAACAGGGAAGAATACTAATTGGTCTATAATCATCGAGTGTTGTGGGAGTGTTTGATTTCGGTGTAGGACGAACTAGAGCCATTTTCCAGAGTCTGGGATAGGTCCCGGTCATTATAGAGGCATTAAAAATTGGGTTATTGTTGGGAGAATAATGTCAATTATTTTTTATAGGAGAGTTGTTATATTGTCTATTCCTTGTGCATTAGATTTAATACGTAATACTGCTCTTTTGGCGTCATCAGGTGAGATATAGGAAAAAAAGAATTTGTCTCGGGGTAGGTTGGGAATATGACACTAGTTCATCTATTGTCTGTTGTTTGTGTTGTGAGTTGTTGTCAGTTGAGAGCCGGGTGAAATGGTCATTCAACTCATCTAGTGGTAGGTCAGCTGTTTCTACCTGTAGTTTATTTTGACAGAGGCCTATTGATTTTAAATTTTTCCACATGTCAGATGATTTGGACATAGATTGTGTAATAATAGTATGGGCATATCTTAGTTTTGCATTCCTGACAGTCTGGTTGACTTTATTCCTCAAATGTTTGTATGTCTGTAAGTCTGTCAGTTCTTTATTCCTCCTGTATTTCCTGTATGCTGCGTCTCTCTCAGTCATAAGCAAGCGGATATTATCAGACATCCAGGGTGCAGATGGTCTGTTTATACGTCTAGTCTTGATAGGTTTGTGTTTGTCATACAATTGTAAAATCATGTCATTAAAATTTTCAACTTTCTCGTCTACAGTCCTAAGTGTCCATATGTTGTTCCAAGGAAGTTTTGCAGCGTCATCAATTAATTGCGCATAATTTATAAGTTTCAAGTCTCTGTATGTTACACGTCTAGGTCTACGTTTAGAGCAAAGGAGTGAATATTCAATGTATATTAAGTCATGTGCAGAGATGCCTGGAGCTTCTATCTGTCCACTAGTTATAACTTTTTGAGGATTATTTGTTATAATTAAGTCTAGTAGTGTGTCAGAATATCTAGTATGATGGGTTGGTTCTGAAGGCAGTATTGTCATATCGCAAGACTGGAACATTGTCTGCAGTTGTATAGTGTTGTAAGAATTTGTGGCTAATAGATTATTGTTGAAGTCTCCTAGTACAATTACACGTTCATAAGATGGTATCAGATTTTGGAGAACTGTTTCAATGTCATGCAGGTGACCGACATTTGGGGGCTTATAAACTACTCCTAATAAACATTTCTGCATTTTTGCTCTAATTTCTATAAATAGGTATTCGGGTCGAGACGAGGGCTGTTGTAGGGTTCAGGTCGCAAAAAAATTTCAATTTAATATCTTATTCCACTGATGCACTAAACACTTTTAAACACGTTTTAAAACATTTTGCAACACTTTTAAACACATTTTAAACATCTTCCAATGTTGCAACGATCTTTTTTTTATATTTATATATTTACGTAAAACATGGTCGTGCTACATTTCTTACTTGTAACTCTCTGCTATTTTCCCTCCTCTTCCTATGTTGTTCCAGCGTTGCCACCAGCAACAACTCAAAATACTCCAGATGTTGCCAACATCACTTCCACGTTCCCTGGATTTCACCTATGTTAGAGTAATTGATTTGTGTTACAGTAATTGATTTAGGTTTGGTTAGCTTTTAGGTTCCTTGCTTTTTAAATGCGGTTTGATACGTAAAATAAATGACCTCTTCATATCTGTTATTCTATGAAAAATTCAAAATATCGGACGGTTACAACGTAAGATCATATTTCCACTAGTTCATTTCGTGTTAATTATACATTTTTAGACAAGTTCTTGGAATTTTGTGTCAATGTTGGTCATATTGATTTCACATACATATACCGCCAAATGCTGGAGGTTGCATTTATCTACCTGGGATAATTGGGCACTAGCGCATGCGCACTGCGATTCTATAGAACTTAGAAGAATTTTCTTGCGACCCGAAGTTTAGCATATCCGAGACGAGAATTCACTAGGCGAATGGGATACAATTTTCGGTTGTAGATCGGAACGTATATACATCGCCATTCTACCTCCATTTTTCCCTATTCTGTCAATCCTTGTCAAGGCGTAATTTTGCATGTTTACAAGAGAAGAAGGAAGGGTATTTTTCAGCCATGTTTCAGAAATTAAAATAGCATGCAGATTTAGTGTAGAAAATATAGTTTGGAATTCTGAGAAGTGGGACAGGAGTGACTGTGCATTACAGTGTGTTATTTTGAGGTATTGCTGTTCAAAGAGAAACGTGATTTTAAAAGGTGTGAGGTTAAAGGGGTGTGTTGAGATGAGGACAATGGTACTGTCAAAGACCGAAAAGGGGCTGCAGGTGCATTACTTAAATATGTGGTTGAAATGTTACTAACTAAAACAAGAAAACCGTAAATATTAAATATCAATTGGTGTTTAGTATATGAAGCACAAAATTAAATTAAAATTAGTTAGCTTAGTGTAAATTAATTAAAAATAATAAAAAACAGATTATACACGAAAAAAATGAACACAGTAAATAATTATATACAAATAGCAATAAAATACGAAAAATAACGAGTTACACAAGTTTCTGAGTTGACAATTATCACTCTGACGATCTGATAGATGATTTATTCGCTTTTTTCTGTCTCCTACCTTAACAATGACAAGGCCATCTTGGGTCCAGACATTGGTTACGCCATGAATATTGATAGATTCGCGAAGTAACTGATGCCTAGCACTAGTAAGGTCCTCACGAATCGTAATTCCACTGCCTTTCAAATTCTTTTTATTGCGAAACACCTCACTTCGCTTACGGTAGGACACAAATTTAACAATGAGAGCCCTAGGTCGTCCACCATCTGTTTTTCTTCCTACACGATGACTACGATCAATGTCACTGACCTGGAGACAAACACCAACTCTCTCTGCTACCTGTAAGGCGATGGCATCTGTGTCTTCGTTTTCTTCCTCCGCAATGCCAAAAATACGCACACACTGACGCCTTTGGTATTGTTCTAAGCTATCAATCTTAGATTCCAAAGTCACTATCTTGTTATCGCGGTCCTGAATAGACTTCTGGAGTTCACTGGTTAAGGCGTGACTTTGCTCTAATGCCACTTTTAATTCTATAACCGCAGCAGCAACAGCCTCCTTTATTACGTTGGCAACACTTGACAGCATGGTAGAATCTTGTAGCGATTCTTGTAAGACACGCTTCACCACCTCTTGTATTTCTATTGAGTTATTCTTCTTCGGGCCCATCTTATAAATTTATACTTAGCCAAATTGTTTTATATAACACAAACTATCAGTTATGATGTTTTAAGCGACTTAGAATGTGTTCACACCTTCAAAATAATATGTTGGTCACGAGATATACAACAC
Source organism: Diploptera punctata (assembly GCA_030220185.1). NCBI lineage: Eukaryota > Metazoa > Arthropoda > Insecta > Blattodea > Blaberidae > Diploptera > Diploptera punctata. The sequence continues at coordinate 672,872 of JASPKZ010005685.1, forward strand.
GTCTAGTCACTTTCCGCCATTAACTAGGGTTTCTATGCATATCGACACCATTGAGTGGTTGCTTACAGATTAATGTATATGTTGCCCATCACATTCATCATCATGTTCATTTCGATTCTGTGCAAAAACTGACTAATGTGTTTGCTATTGTACCGTTCGATGTCTCCAGTCGGTATATAAGCATTTTTAATCAACGGTGGGGGTCATAGATTTTTGTAACTAGCCTGATAACGATGTTAACAATTGCTTTTTAACGTTTCACGTCCTTCAAACTACTACAAGATTTAACGTGACGTTTTTATTGTTATCATTGTTCCATTCGCCTTTTACATCCTTCACAATACTACAAGGTTAAACGTGACATTTTTGTTTGTTTCCTTGTTACACATTTTGGTAACTTCTACATAACGCGCGGTTAGACTATAGCTTCAACATCAATGGGCCCCTTTTTCATTTTAGTTTTTTGTTACATGGTGAGTGTCCTTCACATTTGAAACATATTTAACTATTACAACACAAATATTTGAGCATTTCCTTGTTTTGTCTACCGTATCTTTCTACATAACGTGTGGTTAACATGTTACTTAAACGTCATGCCATTAACACTGGCCGTTTTCCTAATTCCTATTGTTCCATTTTTCATTGTCATTGTCCACACCGCTTTTGCAAAATTGTCTTTGTTAACATACTCATTGTTTACCAGTTCCTTTGCTGTCCAGTGTTTTTTTCTTACCACGCTCGTATTTTTAAACCGTTAATTAAATTTGAAGTACATTTTATTCACATTTTACGAAACTAGATTTATTCTTTCATACATGTTTTTTCAACATCATTAATTTTTTTGTGTATTTTCGGTTTTGATGAACCTCGGGTAACATTTTTTCTACAATTTATATTTTGATTTTTGTCACACGCATTTCATTATAATTCCGTTGTGCTCCATTGTTTTTACTACTACTACTACTACTACTACTACTACTACTACTACTACTACTACTACTACTACTACTACAATCGGATTTCTGTGAAAAGAATGCGATCCAATTAAATTCAATGTAAAAATTTTAAACTCAACAACCCGATTTATTTTTCCGAATAGGTTTTCAACACCATCCCATTGAATTTTGATTCAATTTATTTTGCCTGTTAAATCGTAAATTAATTTTACAGCCGTTTAATTGATGTATGTGTAGTTTTTCTGGAAACCCTTCCGGAATATACATTTTCAGAGTTGACGGTATATTTTTTTTACATTTGATATTTCAAACTGTAATACTAAATATGTTATTACACCGTTAGTTTTGTGTTCTAGAAATTACAATATTATTTTGTCCCTTTTGTCTCTCTACTCATAATAAGCACATCATCATCCAATGATGTTTTTATAAACAAATTGTTTCCGATGTCAATGTAATTTCAGCTCATTTATTTTTTTACAGCAATTATAAAATATCACGCTTTTTTTGCATACTTTTAAAAACCGGTGTTATGTTCATCCGATGTAAGTTGTTATTGTGTCCTTGAACAGATGATGTGATTGCATGCAGTCCACTTTCCATATGTAACCAAGTTTTATGTGTTTACTTCTGATAAAAACCTGATCTTATTACCCAATTGGTAAAAAAATGTGACTAAATGCCTCAGATGTACTTGATGGTCTTGACTGACGCCATATACACACCTGGATGTTACATAATTCACCGGTTCACATTGATGAAACAGACTGGTTCATCTTAATGAGTGATCTCGCACGGTTCACCTTGATGGACCAGAGTGGTTAACCTGGATGGGCGACCTCGCATTGGTTTACCTTGATGGATCACCAGACTGGTTATCCTTGATGGATGACATCGTACTGGTTCGCCTTGATGGACCACCAGACTGGTTGAAATTTAAATGTTTTGAACTCACAAACCTGATTTATATTTTACGTATGGGTTTGGATACCGTCTATTTGAATTTAGGTTTAAGTTATTTTGCCAGTCAAGACGTAAATTATTTTCACCACCGTTGAATTGATGTATGTGTACTTCTTATACCCTTTCGGATTATACATTTTCAGTGTAGGGGGTATATATTTTTTACATTTGATATTTCAAACTATCTTACTAAATATATTATTACACCGTTAGTTTTGTATTATGGAATGTACCTGGTCAACCATAATGGGTGACCACATACTGGTTCACCTAGATGGACCAAAGACTGGTAAACCGTGATAGGTGACCTCATATTGGTTCATATTGAAGGACCAGACTGGTTAACCTTCATGGATGATTTCGCACTGCTTCACCTTGATGAGGGCATGTGGCCTTCAAAAGGGCACCAAAATATAAAACATACGTCAGCAAAAGTTGTATTCTACTGAGCAAAGTGAAAGCACTTGAATGGTCAAAGTTGTAACTACCCAGCCTGCCCCTGGCTGGATGCAGATGCCATGTGAAAGGAAGAGTTAGAAGACATTGACATCGGGCAGGTTCTGCGTGATAAAGAATCTGAAAAACGACCTACGGGCTCGTGGACAAACTGTGGGGTCGCCAGGAGATGAGCACCTGGATGTACTAAAGTCTCACACTGCGGGGGCGTTTGAGGATTCAAGCCCTAGCCGGTCTCACAACGGCTTGCAGGATGCGTCCCTGGAGGTAGAACAGGGGAACGGTCGGTGGATCTGCGACAGCAGTCCTCCCGACTAGGCTCGAGGAGCCCGTGAACCAACTGTGGGGTCGTCAGGAATGAGCGACCTGACGTACTATGTAGCTCACCAATTTCCCTGAAGTTGCGACTCCAACACCTCAGGGAGGTGTTGGTATTAAGCCGAGAACCTTGAACGTGGACGCGAACAAGATAGGGAGGACAAGATACTGGGACTTGGGAGTATGGTCTTTGACCGAGGTATCCCAAGGGGTGGAGGCATGGACCCAGATGCCTGGGCAGAGATATCATACCGCAGAGCCATCTACAAGAGTTGCTTGGCGCAATGGAAGTACCTAAGTGTGAAGAACTGGGCCATAAAAAGATGGAAAATCGACAACTGAACAGCTGGTTCTGCCCATAAACAGAATTCAGAATTCGGGAGTGTCCGGAGGACATCTATGGGATAAAAAAACCGTATAAAAGTTCGTCGACGATTCTACTGGCTTAACCAAGTGAGTCATGTAGATGGATTGTGTCAACATTGTGACATCTGTGCAGCAATCCGAGGTCCGCAAACCAGAGCAGGGACACCATGTGGCAGTACAACGTGGGAGCACCATTTGAGAGAATCGCCATCGACTTGGCAGGCTCCTTTCCATAGACGGACGCTGGGAATCGGCACCTGTTATTAGTCGTTGACTACTTCACTAAATGGCTAGAAGTCTACGCCAACCAAGTAACCTCGACTATAGCCGACACACTAGTCAGCGATTTCTAATGGGATGGTACAACGCTACGTAAAGACTGTGGAGTTACATCTACGCAAGATGGTGTAAAATCATTAATGACATTGGGACACTAGTGTTCCACTGATCCTCCTGGCCTACCGTAATCCGCGTACGACACCACTGGGATGACACCTGCCAAGATGGTCTTCGGGATGGAGTTGCGGCTACCTTGTGACCTCCAGTTTGGTATTCCACCTGATGCTCATTAACCTGCAACCGACTATGTATGGGAGTTGACCGACAGACTGAGAGAAACATCAGTACGCTAGAGAGCACTTTAAAGTAGCTAGCTAGTAGCAACACAAAGGTGCAATATGACCGTCTGGCCTACTCCACTAGGTTCACCGAAGATGACTTTGTCTGGCTGTACCGCCCTACATGAACTAGAATTGCAAGGTGAAGAGATAGCACAGAATTCTTGTTGTTGGCAAACAAAATCCGACGGTGCTCAAATCCTTTCAGAGCTGGTGTCGAAAGTCACGGAAAACACTACCACTAGTTTTTTACACCAAAAACAGATTTTCTTCCAAATTCCTTCAACCTCTTGCAAATCAGTACGAATTCTGAACAGTATTGTACTTACTAAAGCAGCCCTGGGGCCTGTTTATAAAACTACCAGTCTGCTATAAGTAATGTTGACTGATAATTTAGGCTGCTAGAACTTGAAAACTTTTAAAAAAAATAACATTTCAAATAGGTGTTAGTAGAGTACACTCATATTCAGAAATACTATTAAGCAGAGCAACTACATTACTGTTTCATTAAATATGAGGGCTACTAATTTACACTTCTAATAAGCACCCTATGTTATGAGTTGACTGATGCTTATAAAAATAGTTAGCAGTATTTACAATTTAAAAGTAATACAAAAAAATTATCTTAAAAATAATTTTCTAAAATTCTCCTTAAGACGTTTTCTTGCTTGATGGATTTTTGTTCATTTTAAAATGATTTTGACATTTTAATAACTTTCTTAAATAAACTTTTACAGAACAACAATGTAATAGAACTACTGTATTTTAGAGTCCTGTGCAGATGCGATCCATACAAAAGGGCTTGAAATCCTGTAGGGAGAATAATCTTTCTACGTTATATACTGTTTTTATGAAATCACACTGCTGATAGCAGTGAAGCAAATTTAGCAGTGTACGTTTGTGTTTATGAAACAGGATATACCAGACTACTAACTAGCAAATTTTAAGTTAGTACTAAAAGTAGACCTTTTATGAAACAGATCGCTGTTGAGGGAAAGTGTAGAAGTAAAGCGCAAGATCAAGCAACTTGGGAGAGACCAGCTTTATCTTTAAATGCCTTACAGCATATAAATATGAAAACCAGTAATTTAACTGAAACATTAGTCCTGATTTTTATGGCAAGTTTTGGTGGTTGTGCGACTTGAAAAGATAAATTCCTCATTTTGCTTTCCAAGCATTTTGTTCAGAGAAGGTGCATTGGCAAAAGATGGGTTTAATGGCATCCGATTACTGCAATGAACAATTGAGCGCCATATTTTAAGAGTAGGTCTATTGCTGATTTTAATAAATAATTCATTGAGTAGTTCACAATCAGTAAAGAGAGGCTAACTAATTTTCTTTACAAACAGATGAGTTAATGAACCCATTTAAGGATGTATATATTCATATATGTCCACCGCTTGGGTCTCGAGGTAGCGTGCTGTCTTGTCACGGAGCGGGCCCGGTTTCGATCCCCGGTCGGGGCAGTTTTTCTGGGTGAGGTTTTTATAGAGGTTTTTCCTCATCTGTAAGACAAATGTCAGGAAAACTTTAAGGCCCAAACGGTCCCCGAAATCATATGGCCATCATCTTCATCATCATCCTTATCATTATCATCATCACCATCATCCTTCACCAGTGTGGAAAGCAACGGGAAGCTACCACACCTACACAATTCCCTAGTAAAGCTGCAAGCATAGGATGAAAATGCTATGATTGCAGTGAAGGACCTGCCTTCGGGCAGAATTACTATGGATGGATATTCATATATATTTAACGTAGCTTCATGGGACAAGCGGTTAGATACTCGCCTTTAACCACTGGGGTCTCATGTTTGCGTCTCGGTCACTTCATATGAGTTTCGTGGTGGACGAAACAGAGTCTAGGCAGATTTTCTCGGAGATTCTATCGTTTTCCCCTACCATAAATTTCAATCCACCATTTCTTCACACTCATCTGATTCATTTTGTTCCATTTCATTCATCTGCCCCTGTGATGATGCATCAAGCGTGGTCAGTCAGTAGCATCTGGTATTCAAAGACCTTAGTGTAAGGGGCTTTCATTACCTTACATCCCTTGACCGGGCCCTGAGTTTCGCCAACGAGTTTGTTTAAGAGGTAGAGGTTTTCTACATATCTTTTAACGAGAATACAAAGGAAGGCGGAGGAAAAACATATTATGGATGTTATTGAGGATATAGCAAGGGGTATAGAGAATGAAAGAGAATTGTAAAAAGGGACAAATAGTAGAATGGAGGAAGTGGATGGAATGAGGCAGTCGGAATGCTAAAAAGGACGAATCGGAGGACAGGGAACCTCTAAAAGAAGACGATGTTATATTTTCTTTTCATTTTAACCTTTAAAGGACGAATGTCACATACGTGTGATGGCAGGTACGCGTACATGCTCTCTACGGGTAGAAAAACCGATAAAATGACACGTTGCAGTTGCAGCTTTAAGTGGGATGAGAGATTTATGATATGTTATAAAACTGTACAAACAAACCAGGACCCTTATCAATGAACAGAACTTTACTTTTCTGAAGAAAAAAAAACTAATTCAGATAATTTTTCATTTGGTAATTATTTACGTCTAAAGTTGAAATATCTTGTTTTCTTTTCACACTAGGAGGGGTTTATTTCTTCCAAAACAATTTATCATATAGGCCTACATCTGACGATCAGCTTCTTTCAAGCTAAAGTTGCCAGCTTGTGTGTAACTGTACTCATGAAATATTTTATAAATGTCTGTGGCGGATATTAAAATTATTCTATAGGTTATTTTAACTAGGTTTAAATTAAATCGAACTACTTTTTTTTTTTAAAACGTATTTGAAGTAATTAATAACACATTCATTAGAAGTGATATGTATATATATATTTACTTTAGAAATATTCTGTGACAATAAGTAAATTTTCGGTGGTGGATTTTAAATAACTATTTTATTTTACTTATATATAAATGGATCTAGTGCCATACAATTTAGTCGTTCAAACAATGGAACCGCAAAGAGAGCAAAGTATTCAAAACCATTGCTATGAAAATAAATAGCGGGAATTTTAATGGGAGAGGAATCAGATAAATAATTAGTAGAACTTGATGAACTGATTGAAGAATTTCGAATTCCAGAACATCTCGCTACGTTTATTCTGGTTCCTCTTCAGACGAAGAGTAAATATAGATTGCATTTATGCAAAGAAAGCTCCGATGCTGCTAAAATTCACAATTTTATTCGATTAAAAAATAAATGGAATAATCACCTACACTTGATATGACTCCTGATTCCTCTCCAATTATCATATTCTTCCTTTTTTTTCCCAGAACATATCTGAGATCATAGTAGTCGAAACAAACAGATATTTCCATCAACACGTCCCTTCCTTAGATAAATTCGGTACCTGAAGTAAAATGGAGGAAATGTACAGATTTATTTTCCTATCTTAGTACAAATACGCTATTATCAAGCAGGACTATCGAAAGAATTATTGTCGCGTATGTAATTTGAAAAATCAGAGAGGGAGTAATCTGTATTTTTGTTCAAAATGCAACACTGGTTTGTATTGTGGACTGATTTGAAAGGTGGCATACGCAAGTAAATCTGTGATGCTGGAAGCAGCATCAAACAAATCAAATATATATATATATATATATATATATAGGGTGTAAAAATGTTGTATACAAACTTTGAGAGCTTGTACAGGAGATAAAACAAAACTCTTTTGTTAAATGAAAAAAATATGACAGGATACCTATTTCCACGCTAGGGGTCCTTAGAGGGTTTGACGCTGGACTTCCCTCAGGTCACCGTTCACTATAGTTTAACTGGTTCGAATGCAACACGGTGACATATCAGTATTGTTTTGACTACTTCGTATGCAACACGTTGTCATTGGTTGATATTGGGAGGTTATCATTATTGCTAGTAGTGTCCATGTCCCTAGATAAACACTTACAGTAATTATTGTTTACATGTTCTGTTGTGTTTACATTACAAAGTTTTTGTACGGTAGTGATGTCTATAGGTACTTGATGGCAGTTTTACACACTACGGGAGTTAGCTGGCTTGCATCTCATTTATGGGGAGACACAATGCAACGGTCGAGAAGCAAGGCGGCTGGATGCAGCAGGTTTTCCATGGAGGAGGTTACCAAATAATGTCACATTTCAAAAACTTCATGGCCGTCTTCGTGAAACAGGAGTCCTTAGAACAGCACGAACGGATGAAGGTAGACCTCGCAGTTTGCAAACAGTTCAGTTTGAGGAAGCTGTTTTACAGCTAATTGAAGACAACCCCAGCACGAGCGGACGAGCCACAGCCAAATATCTAAATACCCCCAACGCCAGTGTGTGGAATGCCCTGCATGAGATGGTCATGCACCCTTTCAAGACTCAGAAGGTACAAGAACTGTCAGCCGATTGTTTCTCCAGCGCATGGCTTTCTGGCAATATCTCCACCTAATTGCAAACATTCCTGACTTCGACACGAATTTTTTGTTTACTGACGAGGCTTCCTTTAAAATGCTAGGAATATGCAACATTCACAATGGCCATGTCTGGGAGATTGTGAATTATAAAACAACTCGTGTATTCCACCATAACACAGTTTTACCATAATTGTGTGGGCTGGTATAGTTCACGACAATCTGATTGGGCTGTATCTTCTGCCTCACCGAATAGGTGGAGGAAATTACCTCATCTTTCTTCGTGAAATCATCCAGCGCCAAACCCTACAAGGACCGCTCGCGGGGAAACGGAGAACCTGTCAATTTTTTTCACATAAAAAAAAGAGTTTTGTTTTACCTTCTCTACAAACTCTCAAAGTTTGTATACGGATTTTTTTGCACCCTGCATATTGTTACATATAAATAGTCTTTACGCATCTGAAAATACTGTAAAATATATAAATTAGTGAAGAGTGAATTAGAACAGCACCACAGTTCTTCAGTCAATCAACAATATCTGTAAGCACACTATTTTAATCAATACACATGAAGAATTACAATTAATTTTATCATATTTCTTAATCTAACAGCCATATAACTATGAAAATTGATCAGAACAAACAGTGATATCATACTTTTGTTTAGTTGTTTCTTGACTCAACTCATACTTCTTAACTCCCTTGCATATCTAGATTTCGTCACTGTATTTGTGACATTCTCAATGCTGTTCACGTGAGAATGTCACAAATAAAGTGACGAAATCTAGATATGGAAGGGAGTTAAGAAGTATGAGGTGAGTCAACAAAAAACAACTAAACAAAATTAAAATAAACCTCAGGGTTATTTCCTACCTACATAACTTAACTTAAGTGATATCATAACTACAACTCAGTTTTATATTTGTATTTCTATCGCATCTAGAGCAATTACAGTAATTTTTATCCAAAACCCTGCTAAAAGAGTGTTAAAGGCATTTAAATTATGTTGACTGGGTGGTAACGGGCATTTGAAAATCCCTTACATTAAAGGTTTAAATTGGATTAGTGTAAATGATGTTCTACTCCATGCATTATAAATTAAGTTCAAGTATTTTCCAATCCACATCAATGGTATGTGTACTCGTAATGGGCGGGATATTATTTAAAAATGTAAACAACCATTCTTTCCCCCACTAGCCCCACTGATATTTATGTTTTTAAGGTGACCCCAGACAAAATCTAATGGATATAAAAATATAAAATATTCTCAAATCGAGTCCAACTCAGGGACGGGTCGAGGATTGAGATGAGATGAAGGCCCCTGTATAGACGTCTCTGAATGACATAGGTGCCGGCCGACCACGCCTGACGCACCATCACGGGGCAGATGAACGAAATGGATAAGATGAGTAAGGACAAATGGTGGAATGAAATTGTGACAGAGGAAGATGGAATAAAACCCCCATAAAACCTGCTCAAGCTCCGTTTCGTCCACCGCGAAACCCACATGGAGTGACCGAGTCTCGATCTCGGTATCCCAGCAGTGAGAGGCGAGCGTCTAACCGCTTGCGCCACGGAGCCGTCTCTAATGGATATAAATCGGGGAAAATTGATGACAACGTCACAGGTAGTAATGTTAAAATAAAAATAAAAGAATTGTGTACAGTAAAATAAACAGTATTTCGAACAAGACGTAGGGTAACCTTTAACTCGGTTTTATTGTTTTACTAATTAAGACTTCATCACTAAATGTCTAGCAATTTGAACATCATCCATCCATCCATCCATCCATAGTAATTCTGCCCCAAGGCAGGTCCTTCACTGCAATCATAGCATATTCATGCTATGCTTGCAGCTTTACTAGAGAATTGTAGGTGTGGTAGCTTCCCGTTACTTTCCACACTGGCGAAGGATGATGATGATGATGGCCATATGATTTCGGGGACCGTTTGGGCTTTTAAAGTTTTCCTGACATTTGTCTTACAGGTGAGAAAAAAACCCGATAAAAACCTCACCCAAAAAAACTGCCCAAACCGGGGATCGAACCCGGGCCCGCTGCGTGACAAGGCAGCACGCTACCTCGAGACCACAGCGGTGGACTTGAACATCATGCAAGTATAACATTACAACAGGAAGTAACATTATGAGGTTATTCTTAATAAGTAATTTGAGTCGGTTACATCTTATGAGGTAAGATTCAATAGACTCGAGTTATTTATTATCATCATGCAATAATTAACTAACTCATTGGCACTATCGAACCTGCAGGTTCATAGTCGTGCACAGATAAACTCTCCATATATCTCTACCATCAGCTAAACGTTTTCCAATCCTAAAGTAAAATGTTAAAGTGCATACCGGTACTTAAATGCTAGGCGGTGCCGTTGTCCTCAACTAGGCTAATTAAAAAACCTTAAGAACTGTAGGCCTTTCGGAAATCACTTCCATCATCAACAGAAGAAATATGTGCTATCAGCTGTTTTATGTGACGCTAATGTCAAAAGAGTCCCTCCATGGTAACTTTATCTTGTCGTGATGGAGTGGTTTGCGTGCTTATATGATCCCGAGAGCTATACCGGCGGTAGCATTGCTGCCGATAGAGTTATCCACGCAGGACTGGACGAAGGCGATAAGACAGACGAAAAAAGTACCTTAGTCGAAAGAGTGACGATCTTTCATCGTTAAACATACTACCGTCAGGAAATGCGGACATTTGTTCAACAGTGGTAAAATTTTCCGCATGTCAAATAGTCCCCCATTCGGTTGTCCGGGTGGGGACTACTTCAGGGTACCCATGCCAAAGGCTCAAACCCAGGGACATGTTTCTGGGGAAATGGAATGTTAGGACTTTATACAACAGTGGGCGCTAGAGGTATTAACGCGGGAGTTATATAAATCATCCTTGAATATAGTCGCTTTACAGGAAGTTAGGTGGCCAGGAGAAGGTAGTCAGCAATCAGGAAGTTTTTCTTTATACTACGAGGGTGCAAAATACCTGAATTAGGAACGGGCTTTTTTAGTCCGAAGGAGGATCTTGCCTACTATCCGAGATATTAAGTTTGTCAGTGCTAGGATTAAAAACATAATTCTAAAGGATAAACGACATGATTTTGTAAACGCAAATGTACATGCCCTCACAGAAGATAAAGATGACAACATCAATGATGAGTTCTATGAAGAATTATAATGCGTATTTGATAGCCTTTCCCAATATCATATGAAAATTATCTTAGGAGATTTTAATGCAAAAGTGGGCTGAGAAGATTTAACATTATAATTACTTACTTACTTACTTACTTACTCACTGGCACTATCGAACCCGTAGGTTCATGGCCGCACGGACATAAGCTCTCCATACATCCCTATCCTGAGCTAATGCTTTCCAATCATTCCCTGTATAACCTACTTCCCTCAAATCATAGTTAATGTTGTTCTCCCACCTCATTCTTGGTCTACCAACTGGGCGTCTTCCTTCTGGCCCTCCTACAAGAAGTTTCCATGCACGTCTTTCATTCCCCATACGCGCAACATGTCCTGCCCATCGCAGTCTACGGGACTTAACTGTTCTTATTATATCTGGCTTCCTATAAAGACCATGTAGTTCATTGTTTTTGAGTCTTCTCCATTCACCTGTCTGTTCATCTCTCTTTGGTCCAAAAATTCTCCTAAGAACTTTATTCTCAAATACTCGTAATCTCCTTTCCTCCCTTAAAGTAAGAGTCCATGTTTCGCACCCATATAATATAACTGGTAGAATAATAGTTTTATATATTTTCAGCTTAACGTTTTTTGAAAAGAGTTGGGACATCAAAAGTCTCTGCAATGCATAATAGCATGCATTTCCAGAATTGAGCCTATGTTTAATTTCTTTGCGCATCTCATTCCTATTTGTGATTATTGTTCCTAGGTATTTGAATTCAGCCAATTCCTCAAAATTTCCCTCATTTGTCATTAGCTGTCCATTTCCATTATATAATGTATTTCTACGTGTGACCATATATTTATGTTTACTGATATTTACTTCCAGTCCCAATTTCTTAGTGTTACTCAATAGTGTGTGCGTGTTGGCCTTTAGTATCTCCTCGCTATCGGCCAGTAGTACTACATCATCAGCATAAACTAACAGCTTATTAATACCATTCAGTTGTAGGCCTTCCTCATTCTCTAAAGATTTAATGGCATGCTCTAGTACAAATTAAATAGTAGAGGAGATAGTGCATCTCCTTGCTTCAACCCATTCTGGATTTCAAAAGTGTCTGAAAACTGGTTGCCTACACGCACCCTACTCGTTGAGCCATTTAGACACATTCGTATAAGTCTAACTAACTTTTTAGGAATTCCGAACTCCAGCAGGATACTATATAACTTCTCCCTCTTAATTGAATCATATGCTTTTTTGAAGTCTACATACAGGGTGATTACAAATGATTGGAGCGATTTCATGATTTTATGGTAGCTGTAGTATTCGACATATTTTCACGAACTTTTACAGATACATAGAGCAACTTCCCAGGTTTTTTTTGAGATGTTACAGGTGCTCCATATGCTCCCCCTTAGTGATTCTGCAGATATCAAGTCTGTAATCAAGTTCGTCCCATACTCGACGTAACATGTCCCTATTAATTTGTTCAAAGGCATTGATTATGCGAGCTCGCAGTTCTGGTAAGTCTACTGGTAAAGGAGGCACAAACACTGAATCTTTCACATACCCCCAAACAAAAAAATCGCACGGCGTCAAATCGGGGGAGCGTGGAGGCCATGACAACAATTTCTGATCATTCTCTCCACTGCGACCGATCCATCGGTTTGGCAATCTCATGTTTAAAAATTCACGAACATCGTGATGGAAGTGTGGTGGAGCACCATCCTGCTGGTAGATGAAGGTCTCACTGTCGGTCGTCAGCTGCGGCATGAGCCAATTTTCCAGCATGTCCAGGTACACGTGTCCTGTAACGTTCTGCTCGCAGAAGAAAAAAGGGCCATAAACTTTGAACTGAGAAACCGCACAGAACACACTAACTTTGGGGAGTCGCGAATGTGCTGCACAATAACGCGGGGATTTTCTGTGCCCCAGATTCGCACATTGTGTTTGTTCACTTTGCCATTCACAAAGAATGTTGCTTCGTCACTGAAGACAAGTTTCTCACAAAAACCATCCTCATCCATAAACTGCTGCATTTGTGTACAAAATTCAAACCGACTCACTTTGTCAATGGGCGTAAGGGCTTGTAGAAATTGCAAGTGGTAAGGTTTATGCTTCAATCTTTTCCGCAAGATCTTCCAAACGGTCGGTTGTGGAATGTTCAGCTCTCTGCTCGCTTTTCGTGTTGATTTCTGTGGGCTACGTGTGAAACTCATCCGCACACTCTCAACCTTTTCTTCACTCACTGAAGGACGACCCGTTGATTTCCTTTTACAGAGGCATCCTGTAGCTTTAAATTGCGCATACCATCGCCGAATGGAGTTGGCACTCGGTGCATCTTTCTCGAACTTCGTTCTGAAGTGTCGTTGCACAGTTATCACATGAGTTGAATGAAATTCAAGCACAGCATATGCTTTCTCCTCGCCTGTCGCCATCTTTGATAACTGCTGCGCTCTCTCGGTTTAAAGCTGAAACACGGCTGCGAGAGAAAACAAAAAAAAACCTTATGAGTTTTTATACATAACTTTAAAGTTCTGTGAAGATATGTCAAATAAGATCGCTACAATAAAATCATGAAATCGCTCCAATCATTTGTAATCACCGTGTATATTCAAACCAACAATAGGCAAATTCAGTCTTCATGAAGATAGTAATGACAATGGGGTTAGATTAGTCACCTTTGCCACAACGAAGAATCTCATTGATAAGAGCACAACTTTTCAGTATATGTATATTCATAAATACGCCTGGACGTCACCAGATAGCGAAACTCGGAATCAAATTGATCATGTAGGCCTATTAGTGGATAAACGCTGAGACAGTAGCATCGTCGATGTTAGATCTGTTAGAGGGACAAATTGCAACTAGGATCATCATCTGTTAGGAGTGTAAATCAGACAATGGCTATCGCTTATGAAAGGAACGCTAAAGATGATTCTGAAAAATTTGAATAAAACAACTTGAAAAATGATGAAATGCGTAAAGAATGCCAAATGAAAACTGCTAATATATTGGAAGTACTGGAATCATCAGAAGACAATGTGGTAAACGAAGAAGACATCTATATAAATAAAGAATGGGATGCTATAAAAGATATTATTATATTGTCAGCATCAGAAAGAATTTGTTATTTAAAAAAGAGTAAAAAGAAATGGTTTGATGAGCAATGTGCCAACATTGTAAAGAAAAGAAAGCTAACAAAAAATGAAATGGTTACACGAGCCAAATGAAGTAAATTTAGAGCAATTATGTAGTATTAGTCGGGAAACCACCAGGTTACTAAAGAGTAAAAAAGAGGGAATATTTGAGAGCGTAGATTAATGAACTTGAAATGAATGCCAAAAATAGGAACATTATAGAATTATATCAGAGAATTAGGATAGAGAAAAAAGGGTTTCAGGCTAGAACAAACATAATTCGGATTGAAAATGGGGATTTGATTGCAGATTCCAGGAGTATACTAAATAGATGGAAAAGTTAATTTAATAAGCTATTAAATGTACATACAGAACAGGATATTGAAGAGGATAATTTACAGACAGCAGAAATCCTAGTCGCAGAACCAAGTACATTAGAGGTTGAAATGACGATAGAAAAATTGAAGAAGTATAAGCATCAGGTTCAGACGAGATCCCAGCAGAAATGATAAAATCAGGGGAGAAAAATTGATGGACAAGATACGCCGGTTGCTTAATATCATTTGGAAAAAGAAAAAAAAAAGAAAAAAAAAGAAGCTCTTCCAGATGAATGGAAAGAATTGATTATCATACCAATTTTGATGAAAGATAAAACTGATTGCAACAAATATAGGGGCATCGCATTACTTTCAATTTCGTACAAAATTCTAACAAATATATTTGTAAACATACTTACTCCTTATATTGATGACATTCTAGGAGATAATTAACGTGAATTTAGAAGAAACGGTCTACAGCAGATCAGATTTTTAGTATAAGACATATTTTAGAAAATAAATGGGAATATAACGGTACTGTACATCAACTATACGTAGACTTCAAAAAAGCATACGATTCAATTAAGAGGGAGAAGTTATATAGTATCCTGCTGGAGTCCGGAATTCCTAAAAAGTTAGTTAGACTTATACGAATGTGTCGAAATGGCACAAAGAGTAGGGTGCGTGTAGGCAAACAGTATATGGACTCTTTTGAAATCCAGAATGGGTTGAAGGAAGGAAATGCACTATCTCCTCTACGATTTAATTTTGTACAAGAGCATGCATCGGCCGCGGTGGACTAGTGGTTATGCTCCTTGCCTCTGATCCCGAGGGCCACGGGTTCAAACCCGGCCGGGGTCGATGGATTTTTTTAGGATGGAAAAAATCCAAGGAGCAAGTCCTCCGGGAGGGACTTTAAGCCGTGGGTCCCGAGTCTGAGGATTTTCAGGCTCGTGATAGATCCTTAAGCCTCAATGAAAATGCCTCTAAGGAAAGTTTACCGCATTTTCCCGTCCTGGTACTACCTTGGTTTCCTAGATTTCAGTATGAGGCGGAACGCTGACCATGGACCACTCAAATGACATCTAGTCGTATACGAAAACAAGTGTAACTAAATGAGTATGGTTAAAAAATTCTTCCCTGTAGGGGGAGAGCGCCTAAATCTCTGTTAAGGGAAACACGTGCTTACAAGAAAAGAAATAGAGCATGCCACCAAATCTCTAGAGGATGAGGAAGGCCTACAAATCAATGGTATTAATAAACTGTTAGTTCATGCTGTTGATGTAGTACTATTGGCCGAGAGCAAAGAGATACTAAAGGACGACATGCACACTCTATTGAGTAACACTAAGAAATTAGGACTGGAAGTAAATATCAGTAAAACTAAATATATGGTCACACGTAGAAATACATAAGATAATGGAAATGGACAGGTAATGACAAATGAGGGAAATTTTGAGGAAGTGGCTGAATTCAAATACCTAGGAACAATAATCACAAATAGGAATGTGATGCAAAGAGGAATTAAAAATAGGCTCAATTTTTGAAATGCATACTATTATGCATTACAGACTATTGACGTCCCAACTCCTTTCAAAAAACTTTAGACTGAAAATATATCATCATCGTCTTTTCAAGTATTAGGCCCAGTGGCCCGTTACGGTCTCCCGCCATCTCCGAAAAGGTCGACCCACAGATCTCCTGCCTCGAGGAATGTAGTGAAGAATTTGTTTTGGTATTCTGTGACGATCCATGCGCTGAATATGGGCTAGCCAATGTTTCTATATTCTTGGAGGTATTCAGATATAGGTACGATGTTTAACTCTCTGGCTATTGTTGTATTTCTTGGTGGTCTAGAAGGCTATAACCTGCAGTTCGTCGCAGAAATTTCATCTCCGTGGCTGTAATATGACGATCATCCTGAATTCTGATGGTCCAAGCTTCACTGCCATAACAGATTATGGGTCTAGCGAGAATTTTTATAGATTTTCATTCTTGTGTGTCTCTGCACTTTTGATGGTTTAAAAAACTTGGTTGATAATTCTTAAAGCTTTATTATAATTTTATATTTTAAAGGATATATCACATTCCTCATTATAAGTTAGATTATATTTAAATGAATTAACTTGCTCTAATATTGAATTCTGAATACAAATTTTACTTCTTACTGGGAATTTCCCTTGAAAGGCCACAACTTTAGATTTTGTTGTTGATATTTCCATGTTAAATCGTTGGACTATTATATTAAGATGATGAGTGGAATATTGTAATTCATCTTCATTATTGCCGAAAAGAGCCTAATCATCTGCATATAAGAGTGTGTCTAAAATTGTGTGTCTTGAGAGAGGAATATTACCATGAACTGTCAATCTCCAGTGTCTGATGATAGCATTAATGTATACATTAAATAGAAGTGGTGATAGAGGGAATCCTTGTCTGACTCCGCAATTTATATGTTTCCAATCTGACAATTCCTGTTCCTATTTGTACTGCTATGATGTTATTTTTATACAGATTAAAAATTGTTTGGATCAGTTGATTTGGTGTTCCATGATCAGTTAAGATATCTAAAAGTTTTTGTCTGTCAAATCGATCAAATGCTTTGATAAAATCTATAAACGCTATATGTAGTTCTTTATTGAATTCTTTGTGCTTTTCGATAAGAAGTTTTAAGGTGAAATAACCATCGGCACAGGATCTTCCCTTACGAAAACCATTTTGTTCTTCTCCTAATAAGTTTTCATAGTGTTTTTGTAATTTAGAAGCTAGAATTTTTGTAAAAACTTTATATCCACTGTTACTGAAAATATATAAAATTATTATTCTACCGGGTATATTATGTGGATGCAAAACATGAAGGGAAGAAGGGGAATTATGAGTATTTGAGAATAAAGTTCTTAGGAAAAATTTTGGACCACAGAGAGATGAACGGGCAGGTGAATGGAGAAGGCCACATAACAGTGAACTACATGGTCTTTATAGGAAGTCAGATATAATAAGAACAGTTAAGTCTCGTAGACTGAGATGGGCAGGACATGTGTCACGAATGGGGAGTGAAAGACATGCATGGAAGCTTCTTATAGGAAAACCAGAGGGAAAACGCCCAGTTGGTAGGCCAAGAATGAGGTGGGTTAATAACATTAACTATGATTTGAGGGAAGTAGATTATACGGAGAATGATTGGAAGACATTACATCAGGACTGGAATTTATGGAGAGCTTATGTCCGCGCCACCATGAACCTGCAGGTTCGATAATGCCAGTGAGTGAGTTAGTTAGTTAATTTCAAAAGAGTCACTTAACAACAAAAAAGTAAGTAACATATTTGTTCTGCATGATGGAATTCGTCTTCCGAAAGACCTGAAGTTCTTAAAATAAAAAATACCCTAGTTGAGGACGACGGCACCTGCCTGGTATACATTTTAACATTTTATTTTGTGACTATTTATCACAAAGGAATTTAGTATGAATTTTATGAGTATCAACCGCTATAATATTCACCTCCATCAAACCTTATTTATAATGTTATACTCCCACTTCGTTTTGGCTTACCTACTGGGTGCTCCCTCAGGTTTTCCTACAGGACGTTTCCATGCCCCTTTTCCATTCCCCATTCATGCCGCATGTCCTGTCCACAGCAGTTTATAAGACTTGAATGTTATTTTACTAATGTTTGCCCATAAAGATAATCATACAGTCGAACTATTTAACATGGTCAATATACCACATTCAGGTTTAATGCAGATGAAACTTTGTATCCTGTATATGTATGTATGTATATATATATATATATATATATATATATATTTTTATTTATTTATTTATACAGGGTGTAAATGAATTATACCGCATAAATTTAACTACATATAGAGGGTATTATTTATAAGCATTTTGAGATAATGAACTAATGGTCTACGAGGGAAAATGTGCGAGTTATATGCAATCAAACTAAACGACATTTGATACAGATAAATCAACAGGAGAGCATACTAGGAGAGTAAATTATACTAGAATAACTTCATATATTAGTATTAATTCTGAGATCCTGATTGCTAATAATTCATCAACAACGTTTATGAAATATTGGGTTTTCAAATTCCTTAAAATTTCGATCTGAGCAGATGATTGCACGCCACTGCACTCTGGTTAGTAGAATCGGTACAACGTGAGCCTTAGAACAGAATGAAACACGCAGAATCTGTGTAGTTAACTAGTAGCTTAATGGTCAGAGTGATGGCTTTAAGATTCGAACACTGATGATTCAAATCACGGCAGGCGACTTTTTTTTTCTTTTGTTTTTTCTTCACTATGATATGTTAACACTGAAATTTGTTTAGTACGGGCTTGCGCAAAATTCCTATTCTCCTATTGTACACTGCGTGTACACTGTAATATGTTTACACTGAAATTTGTTTAGTACGGGCTTGCGCAAAATTCCTGTTCTTCTATTGATTACATTAACATCTGATCAGAAGTTGCTTCAGTGTCAGTTCAGTTGCATACATGAAAGCATCATGGAATATCTTTCCAGTTATGCTGAACTTGCTGATATGCATCTGATTTATGGTGCAGTACAAGGTAATGGTGTAAGAGCTACTGCCATGTACGCGGAGCGGTATCCAGATAGAAGCCATTCTCACCGAACAACCTTCCTGTCTGTTGATAGGCGTTTGCGGGAGCATGGGACGTTGAAGTTAAACAGAGTAGACGTCGGTGCAAGACGTACGCGCCGCACTGTAGATTTTGAAGAAAATGTTCTTCATAGGGTTAAAGAGGAACCTTCTACTAGTACTCGTTCTATCGGACGTGTAATAGGTACGAACCATCAAACTGTATGGGAAGTCCTGTATTAAGACCAGCTGCAAAAATACAAGTCTTACAGCCACTGGACTTCGTTCAACGGGCCCAATTTTGTAATTGGGCTTTGCTGCAGCCACCGCACTTCTTTCCTCGGTATTATTCACTGATGAGGCAGTATTTAATTGGGATGGGATGGTTCTGAACTCAAAGAACAGTCATATGTGGGATTATGAAAATGCTCATGCCATCTTCCAGAGGAGTCATCGGCAGAGATTTTCTGTGAACATATGGGTAGGCATAATTTCTGACTCATTGGCACCTACCTTCTTCCGCAGAGATTAAATGAGTCGGCACATGCTAAAAGGGCTTTAGTCAGCCAGACCCAATTTTGAGAAAACTAAGAAAAACTTCTTACGCCTGACATATTAATCCGGTTGATTTAAAACAAAATACATTTTAATTGTGCAAAATTAAACAAATTCACATGTATATACGAAAATGAATAGAAAATTATTTTCGGCTCGTTATAAATGTTCAAAATCATTAGACTGAAGCCCTTTAAGCACGTTTTACACATTTTTGGTAATAAATATGTCAATTTGGTCACTTTTTCATATAGTATTGCTATTTCTTAATTGCAACATTTACAAAAATGCTTCAGATTTATGAACAAACATAAAGAAATACATATATTGATTACACTGCCAGTCATTTCTTTTCCACAATTGACCAATTTTAATTTCTTCTTAAAATCTTTGATGTTTCTTCAAGTTTGAACTAGTCTCTGAATGTCACTTAGATTTTCTCCTTTCAATGTCACTCAACCTGCTGAATAAGCATGTTCTACTGTAAATCTCACAGTTCGTTTTCCAGGGAGACGAAGATGAAATGTATGGGACACCGTGAAATCAATTCCATGCCGAGCCAAGATATATCCTGGAAAATCTTAACTGTAGGTGAAATGCAGAAAATTACTGATTAGAAACTGAACTTTCTTGTCTCTTGAGGCATTTCTATAGGCTGTTTCTTCAGAAATTGAGTTCTCCTTATAACTGTTTTTTCCCCAAGATTTAAAATCTTATATATCTGGAGTGTTAATTTTCTTCACAGTGAACTTTTCAGTTTTACTAGGCTTCATGATTAGTTCTGTAAGTTCATGTACAGAGTAGAATCTATCATGTTTTTAATTTATCTTTTTATTACACTGAAATCCCTATCGTAAGGGGGGATTGAAAGTTTTCTTAGAGGGAAAGAGCGTTCAATTTTTGGAAATCTACTAGTATTAGTATTATTGCTACAATATGATTTTTACTTCGTCCTCTACAGTTGTCTGAATAGAAGTGCAATTCAGTAAACTGTGGAGCAATGTTTTGCACAAAGTCACATATGAAGGAGCATACTTCATTGGGCCATTTCTTTCCAACTCCTTCATGATAAAGATGTATTACTGTTAATGTCACGAACACAAGAAACATGTGTTGTCAACTGCCTCAGATAAAAAGTTTGCTGAACAGGTATCTGTGGCAGTCGAACATTTTTCATGTAATCGAGGAGATCGAGTGTACACGAGGCTCATCTTTTTGTGTAGCATCTTTTATGAGCTTTGTGGAAACTTTCTTTGGCCTTTCTCTTATATACTATTTTGGCAGTAGCGCATCTCTTTACAGCCTAATTTTAGTGCTTCCCGCTCAAATGAATTAACAGCTGTATACCGCTAACAGGAGTACCAACATGAGGCACTTTATGATGTGACATGCTAAAAGAGCGTCAGTCACTGACTGAAGTCCTTATTTCGTGTAACATTCAAACTCCATGCCCTGTTTCTACTACAATGGTGCATCTGACAGGGGACTTTGTAGCATAATACGAGGGCGGATCGGAAAAGTAACGCACAATAATTTTTTTTAAAAGTTTAATAGTAAAAAAAAAGAAAAAAATCACAAATGAACTTACATCTTTTACCTACTTTTCGACATAGTCACCAACTTTCTCAACACATTTTTCCCATCGTGTTACCAGTTTCAATATGCCCTGTTCGTAGAAGTCCGTTTGGTTGGAGTGTAGCCATCTGCGCACTGCTGATTTCACTTCCACATCTGTCTCAAAGCGTTTGCCGGCCGGGAATTTCTTCATGGGACCAAACAGATGAAAGTCCGATGGTGCAAGATCCGGACTGTATGGTGGATGCTGGAGCACCTCCCAACCAAATTCGGCGATTTTCTGACGAATGACAGCAGCAACATGGGGGCGAGCATTGTCATGAAGAAGTTTAACGTTAATGTTGTGACGTTTGTCACGAATGGCACGACGCAACTTCACCAAAGTTTTAATGTAGGCCGCAGCATTCACAGTGGTCCCGTGTTCAGCAAAGTCCACCAATAAAACACCATGCATATCCCAGAACACTGTCACAAACACTTTCCTGGCATATTGAGTCACTTTGAATTTTTTCTTTACTGGGGAACCAGCATGTTTCCACTCCATTGATGCCTGCTTTGTTTCGGGCGTGTAGTGGTACGCCCACGACTCATCACCTGTGACGATTCCTTCCAGAAAGTCATGTCCTTGTGCGGTGTACCGCGTTAAGTGGTCCAAGCTTGCCATCATTCGCTGGTCCTTGTGGTCGCCTGTCAGGTTCTTAGGCACCCAGCGAGCACTAACTTTACGGAATTTCAAATTTTCATGAACAATATCGTACACCGCACCATAGGAAATGTTGAACTTCTGCGATAAGGCTCGCAGTTGCACACGCCGGTCGTTCAGAATTGCCGCCTCAATGCCTCTGACATTCTGCGGGATTGCTGCTGTTGTCGGCCGGCCGGAGCGAGGCGAATCACTAAGGTTCACGCGTCCCTCTTGGAAGAATGTGCACCACCTGGAGACATTGCTACGGTCCATACAATCATCCCCATACACGCCACGCATGTCCCTGTGAATTTCACTGGGTTTATGCCCTTTGGCCCACAAAAATCGAACAACACTTCTCTGTTCCTCACAGGTGGACGACTGTAGCATCCGCGCCATTTTTGTTGCATAGTTCAAGCTTCTCTCGCAAGAGGTGCACCTGAGAAAAAATACCATCTGTAGTGAAAACTTCAAACTATATCTCTGTGAAATTTCAACATTCTAGCTGCAATACCAAGGCAGAAAAAAAAATCATTGTGCGTTACTTTCCGATCCGCCCTCGTACACTGAAATCAATCATTCGGATTACCATATTGTGCTCAACTCAATATTCCATTTTTCTTGACTGAGGCCCTTTTAGCATGTATCGATTCAAATGGTGTCTTTTATAAGACATTTTTAGAGGACGTCCTACCTACATTACTACAAGTACTTCCTCTCCACACCAGGATTAACATGTAGTCCACAGTGGAGTTTCTTCCTTTTTTCAAATCATCAAAAAATTATTTTAGCATTACTGCATTACTTTATTAGTAATTATAAGACAAAAACTACATTAAAAACCTCAATTACATCTAGAAACACATTTTGAAATATTACTAGCTTTACTTTGCCATCCTTTGAAAAATATCTTTAACCATAAGCGATCTTATACCAACGATATACTTTTCACTTTTTGTATCAAAAAACAGAGGATCAATTCTGTAATTGGTCAAAAAATTGTCAAATCACAAATAAACTCTTCTTCGAACAAAGAATAAAAGAAACTTGCCTTGAACCCGTCAGAGTTGATGAGGGGAAGAAGTTAAAATATTTTCTGTTCGAGGGCAGCAACAATTAAAGAAGATATTAACAGGGTCCACTTAAACAGAGGGGTCCACATTACCCAAACTTCCCTATGTATTAAACAAAAAAGTAATAGTAATTTATGTATTTTATGTCATAATTTAAGTAATGATATTTATTTAATAATTAATTAAATAATAATAATAATAATAATAATAATAATAATAATAATAATAATAATAAAAAATAATAATAATAATAATAATAATAATAATAATAATAATAATAATAATAATTCCCAACTAATTTAAAAAACTTTGAACTGAAAATATATATAAGTTATTCTCCCCGTTATTTTATACGTATGCGAAACATGGACTCTTACTTGAAGGGTGGAAAGAAGATTACGAGTATTTTAGAATAAAGTTCTTAGGAAAATTTTTGGGCTAAAAAGAGGACAGGCATGTCATCGGAGAAAACTACATAATAGTGAGCTACATTATACGTATAAAAAAAAGTGATCCCACAACAGGCCCAGAGGTCCTTGGGGTAGTAGGAGGTTAAGGCTCCCACTTATTCTAGACAATCGGCACTTTATGTCAGCCGGGTTGTCAGCCCTGCGTGACGGCCGCCTTTACCCCCAGAACAAGCGTCTGGTACTCATTTCCGTTAGAGGCTGAGTCGACCCCAGGGCCATAGTGCCGCCAAAGGGTTTGGGTCAGTTTAAAAATCCTGACCCCAACGGGACTTGAACCCTCGACCCTCCGGCTTGTAGCTCAGTGCCTTAACCACTACGCCACGGCGTGCCCCACATTATATGTATAGGAAGCCATAAATAGTATGATCAGTTAAGTCTCATGGGCTACGATGGACAGGGCATTTGGCACGTATGTGGGATGAAAGAGGTGCATGGAAGCATCTGGTAGGAAAACCAGAAGGAAAATGCCTAGTTTGTACTCCAAGAATAAAGTGGGAAAATAACATTATCCATGATTTGAGAGAAGTAGACTATGCAGGGGATGACTGGAAAATATTAGCTCGGGATTGGGATTTATGGAGAGCTTATGTCCGCGCGCCATGAAACTACGGGTTCTATGGAGCCAGTTAGTTAATTAATAATAATGATAATAATACTTACTTACTCTTACTTACTTACTAACTGACACTATCGAACCCGTAGGTTCATGGCCGCGCGGACATAAGCTCTCCATACATCCCTATCCTGAGCTAATGCTTTCCAATCATTTCCTGTATAATCTACTTCCCTCAAATCATAGTTAATGTTGTTCTCCCAACTCATTCTTGGTCTACCAACTGGGCGTTTTCCTTCTGGCTTTCCTACAAGAAGCTTCCGTGCACCTCTTTCATTCCCCACTCGTGCTACATGTCCTGCCCATCGCAGTCTATGAGACTTAACTATTCCCATTATATCTGGCTTCCTATAAAGAACATGTCATTCACTGTTATGTGGTCTTCTCCATTCACCTGTCTTTTCATCTCTCTTTGGTCCAAAAATGTTCCTAAGAACTTTATTCTCAAATACTCGTAATTTCTTTTCTTCCCTTAAAGTAAGAGTCCATGTTTCGCATCCATATAATATAACTGGTAGAATAATAGTTTTATATATTTTCAGTTTAACGTTTTTTGTAAGGAGTTGGGAAGTCAAGAGTCTCTGCAATGCATAATAACACGCATTTCCAGAATTGAGCCTATGTTTAATTTCTTTGTGCATCTCATTCCTGTTTGTGATTATTGTTCAAAGGTATTTGAATTCTGCCACCTCCTCAAAATTTCCCTCGTTTGTCATTAGCGGTCCGTTTCCATTGTGTAATCTATTTCTATGTATGACCATATATTTAGTTTTATTGATATTTACTTCCAGTCCCAATTTCTTAGTGTTACTCAGTAGTGTGTGCGTGTTGATCTTTAGTATTTTCCTCGGTATCGGTCAATAGTACTACATCATCAGCATAAACTAACAGCTTATTAATACCATTGAGTTGTAAGCCTTCCTCATTCTCTAAAGATTTAATGGCATGATCTAGTAGAAAATTAAATAGTAGAGGAGATAGTGCATCTCCTTGCTTCAACCCATTGTGGATTTCAAAAGTATCCGAAAACTATTTGCCTACACGCACCCTGCTCTTTGTGCCATTTAGACACATTCGTATAAGTCTAACTAACTTTTTAGGAATTCCGAACTCTAGCAGGGTATTATATAACTTCTCCCGCTTAATTGAATCATATGCTTTTTTGAAGTTTACATATAGTTGATGTACAGTACCAGTATATTCCCATTTCTTTTCTTATATCTGTTTTAAGCTAAAAATCTGATTTGTTGTAGACCTGTTTTTTCTAAATGCACATTGATGATCTTCTAGAATGTCATCAATATAAGGAGTAAGTCTGCTTACTAATATATTTGTTAGGATTAGGTTTGTACAAGGTTGAAAGTAATGAAATGTCCCTATAGTTGATGCAATCAGTTTTATCTCCTTTCCTATAAATTGGTACGATAATCGATTCTTTTCATTCATCTGGAAGAGCGTCTTTATTCCAAAATCATATTAAGCAACTGGCGTATCTTGTCCATCAATTTTTCTCCCTCTGATTTTGTCAGTTCTTCTGGGATCTCATCTGAACCTGATACTTTATACATCTTCAATTTTTTCTATCACCATTTCAACCTCTAATGCAGTTGGTTCTGCGACTAGGATTTCTGCTGACCGTAACTTATCCTCCTCAATGTCCAGCTCTGTATGTACATTTAATAGCTGATTAAGGTAACTTTTCCATCTATTTAATATACTCCTAGAATCTGCAATCATATCCCCATTTTCATTCCGAATTATGTTTGTTCTAGCCTGAAACCCTTTCTTCTCTATACTAATTCCCTGATATAATTCTCTAACGTTCCTATTTTTTGCATTCATTTCAAGATCATTAATCTTCTCTCTCAAATATTCCCTCTTTTTACTCTTTAGTAACATGGTGGTTTCCCGTGTAACACTACCCAACTGCTCTAAATTTACCTCATTTGGCTCGTGTAACCATTTCATTTTTGCTAGCTTTCTTAATGATAATAATAATAATAATAATAATAATAATAATAATGTTAATAATACTATTACAATACTATAATAATAAGAATAATAATTAATACATTTTACTCACAAATTAATTTTGTACATAATATTGACACAAATAAACAAGTGCTCATGTTCTGGTGTAGCTCAGTTACAGAATGTAATACATGTAGAATACATACATTACACAGTTTTAGTTAAAGGGAGAGGAAAAAACATCAAGGAGGCAGTTTCAAGATATATTAATTAAAACGAAGGGAGAATAAAATAAACAAAACAATACAGAATAGATTAACGCCAAACTGAAGATGATACGGCAATTAAAAACGTTAGGTAATAATATAAACCAAAACAAATTTAGGATAAAGTTTCAAAATATAAAACGTACTCTAACATACATAGAATTAATGCCACGGAGAATGATATAAACAAATCAATATATAATAGATTAATACTGTTGATATAAATAATGCGTCTCATTTGTATAAAATCACTGTTTTTATAATTTTTTATTTTTATACATTTTGTATGTAGTTCGGTCTTGAACAAAATATACGCGCCTGCATGTCGCACAGATTGTCATTAAAATTCACATTACGTACACCTGCTTCCGGTCAAGTTTAGAAACGGGGGATTACCCGAATTGTGTAATACTTGATTACGTCAGTTATATTTTATGTATTCGCTACATTGTAATGCTCCCAATTATTCGCTTTAAGCGACCAATCCAAATCATCATTATGACGTAATGTCTATTTGCTATTTTGTTAACAATTGCTAACTCCCATTTATGACGTAATGCAGTAATACCAACATATGTGTATAGTTTTCTACGTGTCATTGTACTTCAATTTATATCTTCGCTCTCAGTTCGACTTAGAGCTAAATCAGATGGCTATTGTATGCGTGTGAAATCAAAATGTCACAGAAATCTGAACTAAACTTGAAAGTAGACACCATTCAATCAATCTAAGTACATATTTAAAAACAAAAGAAACAACGACAAGAACTTGATAGCAGAGGTCAGCACTGAAACATGGCGAACTCTTGTTGCGCGTTAAATTAAAATGGGTTGGCAGATATGTTTGTGAATGAGTTTATTTACAGTATAATAAGGGTGTATCCATTTTTCATCTACATATGTAGCTGGTTTCATGTTGTCTCCTAACTTATCGTTATTTTTCATTCTTCTTAAATAACGAGCTCGGCTGGCTACAATATCATTCCATTCTTTCAATATATATCTATTGCTTCTACACTTTTTCAATTTATTTCCCAGTTTCTTCATGATTTTTCTAAGTGTTTCTTTCTTACCCTAAAAAATTAATTCTATATTTGCTTTTGCCGGAATATCACTGAGAGTTGGGACATTCCTATTAAAAATATACATTGATGAATTATGTTCTTAAGGGCACATTCTTGGAAACTGCCCAAAGTCTATCTACGAGTAGATTGTTTTCATTTATTGCCAGGAGTTACAATTTTTACTACCAGTGACTTAGGTAATTTTAGCTTCTTTTTTTAAACTGCTAACACAGTACGAACTGAAACACCTAACGCCATTGAAGATCTCAACGATTATTAATTGTGCGCTTAAGGCACCATTTACTATTTCTTTGTCGAAATGTTGAATAACCCTATGTATAAATTTTATACTTTCATTGTGTATAGTAAGGAACATCTGACATCTTTCTCACAAATAAATAAAATAAGCAAATAAAATAGATAAATGAATGAATATAAAGTAACTAAAAATAAATCTAAAAATAGCTAATATTGAATAACTTGCATTGAAAATAACACAACAGATTGTACAGCCGATCATGTACTGAAATGGTTCAAATTAAAGCGTGGGCGGAGAATTTCTAAACACGTGTGAAATACCTTAAACATGTTTGTCAAATTAGTAATTTAGGCACGGAACGCTCAAGCGGTCGGATCATTCAAAATCACAGTTTTTCCCAACAATAACCCACATTTTTAATGCCTCTATAATGACCGGGACTTATTCCAGACTCTGGAAAATGGCTCTAGTTCGTCCTACACCGAAATCAAATACTCCCACAACACTCGATGATTATAGACCAATTAGTATTCTTCCCTGTTTATCTAAAGCACTGGAACACATAATACACTCACAGTTAACAGACTACCTCACCACACACGACTTACTTGATGAACATCAGTCTGGTTTCAGAACAGGACATCACTCAAGTACTGCACTACTTGACATTGTAGAGGACATAAGAGACTCAATGGACAAAAGCAAACTCACCGCAATAGTCCTACTCGACTACAGCAAAGCCTTTGACACAGCAGATATAGACTTAATGCTAGCGAGACTAAAGACACTACATCTGTCGGAAAACTGCCTTGATTGGTTTAGATCTTACCTCACTAATCGTCAGCAATCAGTTTCTGTTAATAATCGCATTTCTTCCTGGCGCTTGGTGAGGAAAGGGGTACCTCAAGGCGGCGTCCTCGCTCCTCTTCTCTTCTCGATTTATATTAATGACGTGACCAAGAAACTAAAAAACTGCAAGCATCATCTTTACGCCGACGACCTACAGATTTACACACACTTTAGGCCTGACGAAATTAATGAATATATTGACAATGTAAACACTGACCTTAGGCATATATCTTTATGGTCCAGACAATATGGGCTGAAACTAAATGTAAACAAAACGCAAGCAATAATTATCGGACATCCAAGGCTATCACACCTCATAAACAATGGCAATATGCCGGCTGTCATATTAGATAATGAACAAATTCCTTAATACCGACGTCGTTAAAAACTTGGGATTTTACTTAGATTCTAATTTAAAATGGCATGAGCAAGTAAAACAAACATCTAAAAGGATCTTCTCCATAATGCATTCCCTAAAGCGACTTAAACATTTTCTTCCTACAACTCTTAAAAGAATTTTAATCCAAACTTTAGTGATGCCGCATTTTGACTACTGTGACGTTCTACTAACTGACATAAGTGACAGATTGTCGGACAAACTGCAGCGTGTCCATAATATGTGTATCAGATTCATATTTAATGTTCGAAAATACGATCACATTTCTCCATTATTCCACGAATTATCATGGCTACATCTAAAAGAGAGAAGAAAATCGCACTGTCTAAATCTCCTATTTAAGATCCTACATACCTCGATTCCTAATTATTTATCATCCCGTTTCCAGTATCTATCCTCAAACCATAACTTAAACACAAGATCACAACATAGTCTCTTACTTAATATACCGCAACATAGGACATCACATCACTCCATGTCATATACCATCTCCACTTCTCGCAACTGGAATTCCCTACCACAAGAAATAAGGGGCTGCCGGACATTGGCATCTTTTAAAAGAAATCTAAATTTATATTTGCTCTAAACTCGACTTCATTATTATCCAGTGTAAGATATATATATATTAATTGGTGTTTCCCGTATAATATTTATATTATTATTATTATTATTATTATTATTATCGTATCATTATTGTTATTACCCTATAAAATGTTGTTTGTACATGACATTTACATTGCTACATTTATTGTATCTTTAACTGTTTATAATTAGTATAGTGTAAATCTATATTTGTCGAATATTTATTTGTATTTATGCTGGTTGAGTGGAAGAGAGGGCCTTATGGCCTTAACTCTGCCAGAATAAATAAAATATTATTATTATTATTATTATTATTATTATTATTATTATTATTTTTCTCGTCTCTCCGTTACCAGCCTCACAATAAATCATAATTGGCAACATGTAATGAGAAGGGCAAAGAAGGGACAGCCCATTCCTACATGTAATCCCAATAGTAACAGGGTTGTCAAATTAGACACTTTGCCAATGACCGCGTAGAACGACAGACAATTAAAATCCATAGTATTTGTCAGCTCTCTACCTGCCAATCAAACAACATAATACAGAGGACAGGACATGGCAACATAGTAAGGAAGAGAAAGAGAATGACAGCATGTTAGTTAACATATTTTCCGCCAGCACAGATAACTTAATGGAGTAATAGAGCCCGGTGTTAGACTACCCAGGGTGCTTCGGCTAGTGGGATAAACTGTCTGCATAAAGAATTGTATGACGTGTGTTCTACAATTACATTATTAATTTCATAAGAAGTTTTGATTACGTAATTTAATTACGCATCATTAAAATATCACTAAATTGAAAGTAAGAAAATTAGTCTATATTGAGTGCAAGATTGGAAAATATTTGAGTGCAAGTGATTTTGAAGTGCAATTTTATTAATAAATTTACATGTTTTTGTTAAACGTGTTTCTTCTTATTTCATGAGTGGTCCTCCGAGTTAATAACTTTTTTGACCCAAATTTACTTGAGAACATCTAGGACAAAATTCTACAACCTAGCGTCGCGTCGTGTGGCAAAGCTTCAAGTGACATCCCTAATCATGAATTGGTCTCGGGAAAATATATTTTTCATCAACCACGTGACAAATACTATACTGAAGAAAGTTATTAAATACATCAGGTAATAACATAAAGCAAAATAAATTAGGTGAAAGTTTCAGAATATAAAATGTACTTTGACACACATAGAATTAGTGCAAAGGAGAATGATGTAAACAAGACAGTATGTAATAGATTAGTACCAAACTGAAGAAAGTAATTAAATACATAGGAAATAGTATAAACCAAAATAGGTTACTACACAACATTTCATTTAAAAGCTTTTTTAAATATACTTGTTAAGTTTGCTTAGCTCTGGATTGGATATAATTAATTCATTGTATAATTTGAACCCTAAATATCTGCTATCCCTCCATGGTATCTTTACCTTGTGGTGGTGCGTGCTTAAATGATCCTGAGAGCTATGCCGGCGGTAGCATTGCTGCCGATAGGGTTACCCATGCCGGACTGGTCGAAGGTGATAAGCCAGACGAAAAAAGTACCTTGGTCGAAAGAGTGACGATCTTTCACCGTAAAAATACAACCGTCAAGAAATGTGGAGATAGGTTCAACAGGGGTAAAATTTTCCGGAGGTCAAATAGTCCCCCATTCGGTTCTCCGGGCGGGGACTACTTCAGGGAACCCATGCCAAAGGCTCAAACACAGGGACATGTTCCTAGGAACATGGAATGTTAGGACTTTATATAATAGAGGGGCACTAGAAATATTAATGCGGGAATTAGATAAATCGCCCTTGGATATAGTCGCTTTACAGGAAGTTAGGTGGCCAAGAGAAAGTAGTCAGGAATCAAGAAGCATTGCATTATACTACGGGGTTGCAGAAAGACCTGCATTTGGAACGGGTTTTTTTAGTCAGAAGGAGAATCCTATCCGTTATCCAAGATATTAAGTATGTTAGTGATAGGATATCATACATAATTCTAAAGGGTAAACAACAAGATTTTATAATTGTAAATATACATGCCCCCGCAGAAGATAAAGATGACAAGATCAAGGATGAGTTCTATGAAGAATTAGAATGCTTATTTGATAGCCTTTCACGATATCATATGAAAAATTGTCACAGGAGATTTTTATGCAAAAGTGGGGGGGAAGATATATTCAAACCAAAAATAGGCAAATTCAGTCTTCATGAAGATAGTAACGACAATGGGGTTAGATTATTCACCTTCGCCACATCAAAGAATCTCATTGTTAAGAGCACATTTCAGCATAAGGATATTCATATATACACCTGGACGTCTCCTGATGGCGAAAATCGGAACCAAATACATCATGTATTAGTGGACAAAAGCTGGCACAGTAGCATCATCGATGTTAGATCAGTCAGAGGGACAGACTGCAATACGGATCAACATCTGGTCAGAGTGAAAATCAGACAACGGCTATGGCTAATGAAATGAACAAACGCTAAAGATAATTCTGTAAAATTTGAATTAAAAAAACTTGAAAAATGATGAAATGCGGAAAGAATATCAAATCAAAATTGCTAATAGATTTTAAGTACTGGAATCTTCAGATGACAATGTGGCAAGCGAAGAAGAAACTCATATAAATAAAGAATGGGAGGCTATAAGAGATACTATTAAATTGTCAGCATCAGAAAGCATTGGTTGTTTAAAAAGAGGCAAAACAAGAAATGGTTTGATGAGGAATGTGCCGACGTTGTAAAGAAAAGAAAGCTAGCAAAAATGAAATTGTTACACGAGCCAAATGAGGTAAATTTAGAGCAATTGGGTAGTATTAGACGGGAAACCACCAATTTTCTAAAGAGTAAAAAGAGGGAATATTTGAGAGAGAAGATTAATGATTTTGAAATGAACGCAAAAAATAAGAACATTAGAGAAATAAACAGGGAATTAGTATAGAGAAGAAAGGGTTTCAGGCTAGAACAAACATAATTCGGAATGAAAATGGGGATATGATTGCAGATTCCAGGAGTATATTAAATAGATGGAAAAGTTACTTTAATCAGCTATTAAATATACATACAGAAAAAAACATTGAAGAGGATTATTTACAGACAGCAGAAATGCTAGTCGCAGAGCCAAGTGCATTAGAGGTTGAAATGGCGATTGAAAAATTGAAGATGTATAAAGCATCAGGTTCAGATGAGATCCCAGCAGAACTGATAAAATCAGGGGGAGAAAAATTGATGGACAAGATACACTGGTTGCTTAGTATGATTTGGGAGAAAGAAGCTCTTCCAGTTGAATGGAAGAAATCAATTATCGTACCAATTTATAAGAAAGGAGATAAAACTGATTGCAACAACTACAGGGGCATCTCATTACTTTCAACTTCGTACAAAGTTCTAACAAATATATTAGTAAGCAGACTTACTCCCTATATTGATGACATTGTAGGAGCTCATCAATGTGCATTTAGAAGAAACAGGTCTACAACAGATCAGATTTTTAGTATAAGACAGATTTTAGAAAATACATGGGAATATAATGGTACTGTACAACAACTATACGTAGACTTCAAAAAAGCATATGTTTCAATTAAGAGGGAGAAATTATATAGTATCCTGCTGGAGTTTGGAATTCCTAAAGAGTTAGTTAGACTTACGATTGTGTCTAAATGGCACAAAGTGTAGGGTGCGTGTAAGCAAACAGTTTTCGGACACTTTTGAAATCCAGAATGGGTTGAAGGAAGGAGATGCACTATCTCCTCTACTATTTAATTTTGTACTAGAACATGCCGTCAAATGTCTAGAGAATGAGGAAGGCTTACAACACAATGGTATTAATAAGCTGTTAGTTTATGCTGATGATGTAGTACTATTCACCGATAGCGAGGAGATGCTAAAGGACAACACGCACACACTATTGAGTAACACTAAGAAATTAGGACTGGAAGTAAATATCAATAGAACTAAATATATGGTCACACGTAGAAATACATTATATAATGGAAATGGACAGCTAATGACAAATGAGGGAAATTTTGAGGAAGTGGCCGAATTCAAATACCTAGGAACAATAATCACAAATAGGAATGAGATGCACAAATAAATTAAACATAGGCTCAATTCTGGAAATGCGTGCTATTATGCATTGCAGAGACTCTTGATGTCCCAACTCCTTTCAAAAAACATTAAACTGAAAATATATAAAACTATTGTTCTACCAGTTATATTATATGGATGCGAAACATGGACTCTTAATTTAAGGGAGAAAAGGAGGTTACAAGTATTTGAGAACGAAGTACTTAGGAAAATTTTTAGACCAAAGAGAGATGAACAAACAGGTGAATGGATAAGACTACATAACAATGAGCTACATGATCTTTATGGTAAGCCAGATATAATAAGAACATTTAAGTCTCGTAGACTGCGATGGGCAGGACATGTTGCACGTATGGGGAATGAAAGACTTGCATTGAAGCTTCTTGTAGGAAAGCCAGAAGGAAAACGCCCAGTCGGTAGACCAAGGATAAGGTGGGAGAATAACATTAACTATGATTTGAGGGAAGTAGATTATACGGGGAATGATTGGAAAGCATTTGCTCAGGATAGGGGTGTACGGAGAGCTTATGCCCGCGCAGCCTTGAACCTACGGGTTCGATAGTGCCAGAGAGTAAATATCTGCTATGTTTTGATCCAGCAGTTATGTAGAATATCGGTGCATGAAACAAAAAAGTATTTTGTTTAGTGTTATAAAAATTGGATTATTCTCTTCAAATTAATTTTTATGTCTATGGAAGTAGGTAAGAAATATATTTGGAAACATTTGTTCAATATTTGGCACACCGAATTCAAGGTAAATTAATTTTGTAGGGTAATCTATAGATTTGTGAAAGCAAATTTTTATAATTAACTAGCTAATACCCGGCGTGCGCTTGCTACACCTAAATAAATGATGATGTTCATTTGCATTTAGTTGAATAAGTAAATGGAAAAATAAATATGAATTTATATCGTTATTATTTTTACATACCGCGCGCTGATTACCCAGGGTTGCCCGGGAATCTACGCATCCCGATGTACTTGGCATAAATGAGCTGAAATACAAAATTCGTTATTTTGAGTTATCCATAAAATAATACCCGCCGTGCGCTGTTATGCTTGCCGGGAATCTACTTATCCCGATCTTCTTGGCATCAATGAAAGACAAAAATGGCTATTGTGTTATCTGTAAAAGATAAACGTATGCGGTCGCGGACTTTTTCGTAATTTTTTGAGTTATTCAATTCTGCGTAGGCTACTTTATTTTTGTGTATTTGTAATGGTTTAAGCAGCGTAAGTCATTTAAGGGTAAGAAAGACTTTTTCACGTTTTTCACTACAAAGGGTGTTTTTTAAGGGTGTAAGAGTTGAGTATCTTAGCTCTCATCCCGGGAATCTCCTGAACGTTTTGCAAAAACCCCATCACAATCGGATCGACGGTAGGCCGCGCATAAAGTACGTACAAACAAAGAAACAAACATTCGTTTTTATATATTAGATTTTTGCAGTAATGTTAGGGGTGAAAGGATAGAATTTGCATTCCAATCCAACCTATTATTCCGTACTGGATTATCGATTGAACCAAAGATAAGTAAACAGTATACAATATACAGGGTGTATAAATTGGCAAATATGTTCTAAAGATGATAAATTTTTCAATAATTTATGTAATCTATTGATAGCAAGGAAACATGTTTGTCATATCTTAAACGTTGACCTATTACAATACCCGTACCTAAGTATTTTACCTGCGTTGATTATAACAATATTATTATAATATAGTAATAGTAATAATCATAATTCTTATTAGTAAATAGTTTAATAATTAGTATAAAATAATAATTATTAATAAATAACAATTAAATAATAATGATACTAGTAAAATTATAATAGTAATGACAATGACTATATCAATAATAATAATAAAGTAATTATAATAACATAGCTTTAATAATAATAGGCCTACTACTACTACTACTACTAATAATAATAGTAATAACAATAATAATAATAATAATAACAATAATAATAATGTATGTAGCAGATTTCTGAATATAGTCAATAAGACATATCATGTATATAGAGTGTTAAGTTCTAACAAGGGAACTGTCAACCATTGGATGCTAAAACCTATCTTGAAATTTCTTCCAGAGTAGTGTTGTGATGAACCAATCCAACAATGGTAACCGACTGTACGGAGCAAATGGATTACGTGCTTGGGAAAGAGCATGGTGGAGTGAGGAAAGATCGCAGGTAGTGAGGGTTATCCAATCTACCAATAGAGAGATTTGGCACTGTCTTGCAGATAAAAACAGCAAATATTTTTTGGACATGGTGCATCACAACATTTCTCTGAAAGAAATTTCAAGGAAGGTTCCGGTATGCAATTGTTGACAGTTCTCTTGTAAATAACATTTATGTATTAATAAGAAATGTTGAATGTATGTAGCAGAACTCTAAATTAATGTATATGCCTATAGCGATTAGTTCTAAGCGATATTTTTGTATTAATAGGATAAACTGAATCTATGTAGCAGATCTCTAAATGTTGCCTAAGTATTGTAAGGTTTCCAAAACGGTATTTTTTTGTGCAAATGTAAAATTTTAGATAATGGTGAAAAACTATGAATACAGGAATGTAGTGTGAACCTTCCATGATATTATTTATCAAATTCAAACCAAACTGATGTACAGTTGTCCCGAAATGCCTCATTCTTTTCTCCAAAACAAGGATTCCTAAATGCGTGATATGGCTCCTAAGTCGGAGATAGTGTTATCCTGACTCCGTGATATTAAAACAAAAACTAATAAATTAAAAATATAACTGAATTCGCCGTTTATTGAAGTTGATAATCAATATTAGAAGCCACATGAGGGCATATACAACAATTTTATAAGTGATATCAAACAAAATTTAATATTTAAGCCTATTTCCCTCTAAAAATGAACTTGATATTATATTAACGTAATAATATTAAGAATGCAAATGGTCTTCAAACAAATATGTTAGTCATAATTTCTAGCAAAAGTACTGTCCTCTATAAACATAAGCATGAAATAATAATAATAATAATAATAATAATAATAATAATAATAATAATAATAATAATAATATAATTTTCAACAATGGAGAAGAACTAAAACTTAGTATTGAATGCACTTATTTAGGAACAAAATTAGACCATTCAGGCGATAACACAGTGGGGATTAAAAATAGAATCGCACAAACAAAAGAAGCAATAAATGCTTTAAACTCCGTTTGGTGGAGCTAAACTATTACAAAAAATAGAAAATTACAAATATATCAAACCATATGTTGAGACAAGAGTCGCTAGCTCTGTCGGTAACAGCAGACACCTGCCGTCAGTTATTACGCTAATGATGTAGTTCATCTGACTGCCGCTTGTAGGCGCCTGAATACAGTAACGCTGAGTTGTATTGGTAGCATTTTTGTTGTATACTGTTGCCAACTTCTGCGTATTGCTCAGGTCTGTAGATGACTACAACACTCTCTCTCAGTGCGTGTTAAGCTATCGCCGTGTGCGTTGGGCGCTCTCATCAGGGACGATAGTCCTTACGAAGTAATTGTATATAGAGATTCGTGGGAGATGGATCTTCCCCAGCTTACAACTGGCTATTGGCGAATCCTCCATCTTTACGTTTGGTTGATCGCCATCGAAGGTGATAATTGAACTTTGTGAGTTTTGGAATTCTTCAAACTTAAGTGGTTATTGAGGACAACGTGCTGCCTGTTCCGAAGTTAATACACTTCGAGACCCCTCTAGTCCTAGGAACGGACTTCGATTCAAACATTTGATCCTGTTTTAATTGTATTTACGTAGTAAGTTAGCGCAAAAATAAACTTGACTTTTCACCGATTACATGTGTTGTAATAACTAAATTTACCTTTATAAAAATCCAGCACCCGAGAGGAATATTAGGAAAGGGATTCAAAATTGGACCGTGTTGGCATGCAACACCATAATTTCAGAGCATTTTTAACATACGGTGCTGAAGTCTGGCAAATTCCTATCAGAGAAATGAAAAGAATTTTAAGTACAGAAATGGATGTATTAAGAAGATAAGTTGGAAAATCTAGAATGGATAGAATACGAAATAAAGAAATAAGGGAAATTATGGGTGTAGAAGAGGAGCCGGACATCATAGAAAATAAAAGATTAACAGTGGTATGGCCATGTCAAAAGAATGTCAGAACAAAGATTGCCTAAAATTGTTATGGAATGGATCCCAATGGAAAGGAGGAAGATCAATGGATGGACAGAGAGGAATGGCGTTTGGTTTCCGGAAGACGGCAGCAGCTGCCATGATACCGGATGAGTAATAATAATAATATTAATAATAATAATAATAATAATAATAATAATAATAATAATAATAATAATAATAAGAATAATAATTTAGAGAAATAACGAAAATTGAAAATACAGAAAAACTCAATAAATTAACGAACAATGAATAAATTATTTTAGGAAATTGGGTTCAATCAAATGCCCAGTTAACCGCTATTAAGCTTAATTATTATAGCTCTTGTTAATGAGTGAAATAGGTAATTTTAATACAGCTGATTTCTATGTAATATAACCAATATGAAAGCTTATTAATATTCTTGAGAAATGTCTTCTTACTGTCTACATTCACACGGTTAAATGTGGCAGATCTTAAGAAAAATGATAAAAACATTAAAAATGCAAAAGCTGTGCTTTCATTGTTATCCTTTTATATTGTTAAGACTCACGTATCAGTTGGTTCTGCTTGTACTAAAATACAGTATTAGAACGTTTATTAAATAATAACTCACCCGAAAACATTTCTTCAAGGACAATTACTTTCAACATCACAATGGTTTTTGAGGCTTTGTATTGGTTTTTAAAAGGTGGACAAAACAATAAAATGAAAATAAGTTAGCTTATGTCATGTCTGGAGTAACCCAGAAGCTACTTTTTTAAAACATTTTCCATGGCAATGAATTGAAA
The DNA here is from genome assembly GCA_030220185.1 of Diploptera punctata. Classification (NCBI taxonomy): domain Eukaryota; kingdom Metazoa; phylum Arthropoda; class Insecta; order Blattodea; family Blaberidae; genus Diploptera; species Diploptera punctata. Next base: position 711,516 of record JASPKZ010005685.1, read on the forward strand.
TGTTATCACGGAATTAGGGATATCACGAAAAAAGGCATCTTTGCCCTATATAGTTAATAAGACACAGTATTTAGTATTTAGTTCTATCAAGGGAACTGTCAATCACTGCATGCCGATCCCTACGTTGAAATTTCTTCCAGAGAAGCGTTGTGATATACCGTGGCTGTGTCAAAAAAAAATATATCTGCCACTTTTAACTGCATACCTTATTTAAACCATAGGGAAGTAATACAATAGCAGACTTGGTAGAATGAATATCCCTCAGACCTATCGTCCGCGCAGCATCCCGACTCACACCACTTCCTCATACTCAAGCAGGCACGTCCATCTGCTCTGCACAATGATTGCCATTGATGGATTCTGGCTTTAAATTCTGTCCCTTGCAGTTAAAAGCAGCAGATAATTTTTGGACACAGTCTTGATACATTACAATGCTTCTCTGGGAGAAATTTCAAGGTAGGTTTTGGCATGCAATGGTTAACCACTAAATGCATGTATATATTATGTATTTCGAACGAGCTGATAGAGGTCCCCTCTTCACTCACTCCGCCAGCAGGTAGAAGCAACCATCGAAGGATATCTGGATTTTTGGTTTTTCTATGAACTGTAGTTACAAAACTGTGACCACTAGCCCACGAGGCTGGTCTGTAGCTAAAACATATAGCGTATTTTTCAAAAACAATTCTGAAGTGAAGCAATTTTGTAAACCACTGACAGTAAGGATAAAAATCTAAATTTCACTACTTATATCTTTCTATAATTTGTTTTTCTTCTCTAAATGTTAATTAGCAATTAAAAGAAGTTAAATCATTTTTTTTTTATTTCAGAAGAACTTTAGAATAGGCCATTTTTCCAAGTTCTGAGGAAAGTATACTGCACATACGTAGAGTTTTTGAGAATATTTGAGAAATAGCACTACAATGCATTAACTTATTTTTTAAAATTATTTTTGTATAACAAGAGAACCTCGTACAATTTCAGTGGTTGAAATTTTTCATGCATAAATACCATATTAAAATAATGCTAAGAAAAACTAATTCAAAATGTAACATGATAAAATAAAATGTCAAATTATAGCAAAAAGTGTGCTATTTTGAAGCTGTTACCGTGATGCACTCAATCTATATTTTATACACGTGCTGTATTGCAAAGATTCAAAGTGATCTATGACTGAGATTCTGTAAGGTTTCCTTATAAGAGAAATAATAAAAGATCTAATTTGATTTATATAACAATATTATTTATGCAAAAAAATGCATAAGTTCATAAGAGCATATATGATAAAAAATTCTTTGTGCATGAAATTGGGAAGACCGCATACATATTTTTAGTTATGTGCCTGTAGAGCTGCCAGACAATCTCTTTTTCCTGGAAAGTCCTTTTTTAGAAACCTCAGGGGTCCTCATCTAGGGGATATGTGGATGGCGACCACAAGGTGCCCAAGCTGAGCAAAACATTTCTTCCACTTACTTGTATTTTGCACTCTTTTAACTTTACTATCTAACCTCTCTTGGTTAACTCTTGTTTTTTCGACCCCGACGCTATTAGGGCATCCGAGGGCTAGGGAGTCTTTCCTTTCTTCCATTTCTTCATTCCTTTATTTCTTTTCTTCTCCAGAAAAGCCTGACCAGAGGCTATAAGAAGGCAGCCCCATCACTGGTCTTGCCTTCCATTGGCCAGCAACCAATTGAAGGGACTATTATTATGCTTTCAAGTCTTATACGAGAATTTCCCGGAAGGATCAAACTAATGACGACCAAAGGATCACTGGGCCGTCCTATGAAACGCTGGTGGGAAAATTTTTCTATAGGATCGTAACAGGCCTTGGCCTAATACTTGGAAGGAAGAAGAAGACATATTGTAATTAGAATAAGGAACATGCCTATGTATCTTGTTTTCTTACTTAGGCCTTTTAATGGCTTTGATCAGCCATTTAAAAATGACATCCAAACAACCACGCCCACCTCAACCCAGCTATTTTTCAGTAGAGTTTCTTGTATTCTAAATAGTGTATTTTTCAAAATGGGGATTTTAGTTCTACTCTGGTATATTAATTCCAGTGTCGGCAGATCTGCTTATACTGGTAACCGTCTTTCATCAGCTGATTAATGGCGGATTTTCTTTTTAACAAACAAAGTTGTGTGTGTGTTTGAAGACAGTTTTTCTTTCATATAAATAAGTAATGGGGAGGATAAAGAAATTTGGGAAAGGAAAATACTATCCCCGAAAATCAATTCGGCTAAACAGTGCAAATAAAAATCACGTAATATTGAAATATATAGACCTAATGATGTTACACCACAAGGTTTCAATATCAATGATAAAATAGTGCAAGTTCTGAAAGTGCTTCAAAAAGAAAATTAATTTATCTGGAATCAGAAATTAATGTTAGTGATAACCGTGCAAATAATTTAAGTGGATTTGTTACAGTTGATGTAGGTATTATAACGAAGCTAGTAGAAGGGTTTGTAAAATGTAAATATTGTGACAACATGAACTGCATAAAAGTAAGTGAAATTGTTGGTAGTAGGAGAGGGTTGCCTTCAAAATTAGCTGTGATGTGCACATTATGCCCTAAAACTGAGACTTGCATGACCTCATAAATGGATAATAAAAAAATATAAAGTAAATTGAGGTTAGCATATTGCATGAGGTGCATAGGGAAGGGACAGAAAGCTGCTCAAACTCTATGTGTAATGACGAATCTTCCATCAGCACCTACTAAATTTGTAAATTATTACAAAGATTTGCTTCAGCCCCTTCAGGAAGTAGCTGACAAGTCAATGAAAAGTGCTGCAATAGAAGCAGATAACTGCATATTTCTATACTTCATGGCAGAAACGAGTTCACTGAATGGTGTTATTACAGACAGGAACAGCTTTAGAGAATCGCAAGGTAAAAGATGTAGAATGCCTAACTGAATTTTATATTAAATGTAAATTGAAGAAAGATCATCCCTGTGTAAAGAACTATGAAGGATACAGTGGGGGGATGGAGAGTGAAGGAGTGCTGGCTATGTATAAAAGATCCGAAACATTTCACAATGGGGTTCGCTATGTGAATTATCTAGGCGATGGAGACTCAAAGGGTTTTATCAAGGTTTCTAAGGCACATGTGTATGGGCCAAGTGTGGAAGTGAAGAAGATGGAGTGCTGTGGGCATGTGCAGAAGTGAATGGGTACCAGATTGAGAAAATTGAGAAAGGACATGAAAGTTATGAAACTGAGTGATGGAAAGTCATTGAGTGGGCGTGGATGGTTGACAGATGGGGAAATTAATTAATTGCAGCATTATTATGGCTTGGCCATTAGAAGACATGCCGGGGAAAAAGATGTCATAGATATAAAGAGGGATATATGGGCAATTTATTCCCACAAGCTGTCAACCGATGATTACACTGTTCCGCATGGATTTTGTTTTTTTTTTAATAAATGAGCGTTTCTGAATCACAATTTCACACTGATTGCAAAAATGAAATCCGTTTTCGCGTATCACGTCAGAATTTTTTTACAATTTAAAATTTAATGCTTTGAATATTTTTCGTAATATACGTACTGTAGTAATATTACAGTGTGGTTATTGTTTGTTAGAAAGACCCAACAGTTTATAATTTCGATTTTATTACTTAAAATGTGAAATTATATAATTATTATTATGTTCATATTTTAAATTACGTTTCTATTTATTAATATCTACTAACCATATCCGTCCTAAGTCCGTACAAAAATTGTTGGTTGTGTAAACGATCCAAATCTGTTTTGCTATAATTATATGTGGGCCATATACGTTAGTAATACAAAGAATATAACTGCTTTTGTAAAGAAAACTTACTTTCAAAATTTTGGCATTAAGTTAGGAGACTAGGATAAATCGTGCTGGACACACAAAGTGTTTCGTAGTTGTATTTGCAGGGTTGAGGATTTGGAAAAATGGAAAAAAAGAAGTAATTGCCCTTTGGAATCCCTATGATTTGTGAGGGAACCTACAAATCATGAGGACGATCGTTAATTTTGCACAGTTAAGGTAGCAGGATGAAATGCTAAAAAAACGAGAAAGATATGCTATATCCTAACATTCCCTCTGCAATACAGGCCTCTACATCATGCGTCCTAATATTCCCAGATCCCTTACACACCTGAATCAGATGCGCATTGCCGTCTGGCATCCAGTTAGCACTAAAACTGAATCTCCTGTGGATGATGAACCATATAATTATGATCATGATAGATGTTTTAATCAAAGTGAGCTTAATGATTTATTGAGGGATTAAAATTTGCCTAAAGAATCAGCAGAACTGTTAGGCTCTAGGTTAAAAGAAAAGAACGCATTGAATGAGAGTACATATTTTTCATGTTACAGGCATCGTAAGAAGGAACTTGTTCCTTTTTCTTTGCTGAAGAAGAACATTTAGTTTATGCCAAGACATCCTTGCTTCTTAAAATTTTATAACATAAACTATAATTGCAAAGAGTGGAGGTTCTTCGTAGATTTGAACCGAAAGTGCGTTTTTCGGCTCATTACTGCAGAGTCGTTCTCCTCCCTAGACTGGGATATTCATGAACTATGCCAATATTCCTTTCTCCTTGCATCTACCCCCACTCTCCCTCTTTACCTCTCCTGCTGCGCTGTGTCTACGGCGCATCTCCCCTCTACCTCGGAACCTTCATATACGTGGTGCACAGGCAAACGTTATCATTCAAGCAGATGATTCATTCAGCATTCAATCTTTGAATCATCGATCCAGTCCGAAATGGGATTGGAACTTTAATATGGACAAGGTCGTCTGAAGCCGAGAAGCGGCGCAGTTTTACTTGGTCCTGTAGACCAGGGAAGAAGCCACCCTGGCTTGGACGCTAGCATGGGTGTAGTATGAGGTATGGTGTGGTCTTTATCTTGTAAAAGTATTATCATTTATTTATATTATGTTTTTGAATGATCCAATGTTTATCTTGATTTTGTTTTTAATTCAGACTACTTGTTTGCATTAAATATCATCTTTTATATAATTAATGTTCTATCTGATTTATGTGCACGTAGCTGTTTGGTATAATCCTATACGGAAACTCACTCACTTAGGAGATCATTTCCAGCTCCCTTATTTTTGCTGTCTAGCTTTCCTGACTGATAATCACAGTGAAAACAATCATTTTCAGCCACTCTGTGGATTTGAGAATCATTATTGATTTATGTTAATACGCCTTGGAAAGAAAGATGAATCAATCCTTGCCTTCCATGGGCCCGAGGCAAGTAATTTTGTGATTAATAACCTTGGAGGTAATCAGATCTACTCTAATAGAAGCAACAGCAACAAAACACGATCCGGCACCAATAATGGTCGCAGACAGCGTGGTTCTAACCCGCACAGATTCTTCTCAAAAAAGTCTTAGTGGTGTTATGTTTCATAATGAAAACATCCATCCTTCCATTCCTGTGGCCCACTCTTTTGTTTTAAAGGGGACATATGAAAATGTAAAGTTTTTGTTACAAAAACTGCAGTACAAAAACCATCCATGCTAGTCTGTGGAGATTTCATGATTAGTGGACTATTAGTTGGTCAGCAAGCTGGTTTCACAAAATAATCTTGTGTCGTATGTGAATGAGATAGCAGAGATAGATCAGAACACTGAGAAAGGGAACAATGGCCAATGAATAGGACTAATTTAATTCCGGGCGAAAAAATATTAGAAGTGAACCTCTTATTGATTCCTCAAAAGTATTGTTGCCACCTCTCCACGTAAAATTAGGTTGAATGAAACATTTTGTGAAAACTCTAGATAAAGACAGTGAGTGCATTAAATACCTTTGCGCTACATTTCCTTCATTATCCTATGAAAAAAATAAAGCTGTTGTAATCGTTGTCCCACAAATTCGAAAACTGATGATGGACAGTCAGTTCGAGAATACTATGAGTCGAAAAGAAAGTATGCCTGGAATGCTTATAATTATGAATTATTATTATCATTATTATTATTAAGTAATGATTAATTAGTGGCAAATAACAAGTTCTGTTCAAGTTTTCACACAAAATTCTTGTTGAAAGTAATTTTTATTACGTTTTACAAAGCTATAATTTAATTTCTAGTTATTCATGAATATTTTGAAAACCTGACGTGATGGGAGTAAATGGAGATCATTTTCGAAGTCAGTACAAGAAAATCCGTTTAGAATCACCTATCAGATTTTAAAAAACAAAAAATAAGTTTTAAAATGCAGAACGCTGTAATCCACAGCATGGCTTATGTCCTAAAGGCTCAGAGTCATCGTGAAATTTCCAGAAAGCTATAGCAACTGGAATGGCATACAGACATAAGCATATGCTACCTAAAGCAGTAATGGAGGCAATGAAACCAATATTTAAGAGATCTAACTGACTCAAAACTGCTCTCCAAGTGCTTGCATGGCTATATGCAGAACCCGAATGAAAGTTTCAATCACTCTATTTGGGAAAGGATCCCAAAATATATGTTTGTAGGGATTGAAACTTTAAAGTTTGGTGTTTTAGATGCAGTTATTTGTTTTAATAATGGTACTAGGCAGAAGTGTGAGGTTTTTAAGAAATTGGGAATAGAACCTGGAAATAACTGTGTAAGAGCACTGCAGAACATTGATAAATTACGTGTCAACGAGGCAGAAAAAGATGTTCAGTACTGGTCCAAGGAAGCTAGAATGAAGATGAGAGCTGTTAAGAGGAAATGAGAGGATGAGGAAACCCAGAAATGTAATGAATATGGACCACGGATGTTTTAGAACACTGGTATGTAACAAAATGCTCACTTTTTTTTTTTCCCAATTTTCCGTAAGTTTGATTTTTTAAGTTTCAGGTGCACATTTTTCATAAACTTTGTAACACAGGAGCTTGAATTTTTTGTGGATGTTTATCGTCTCTAGCTGTATCATGTCGGTCAAATATTTTGTTGTTAAAATGTACTATTCTCAAGAAAAAAAATAATGCAAAAAATAATAAAAATAAATATCTTAATGTAAATAATTTCTATAAAATATGTTAGGCCCTCAAGTGAATAAATTGTTCACTGGTTATCTCAAGCCACTCATAAATAATGTCAGTAAAAATAATAGTGCAGGTGATTAGTTTAAGAGAAAAGTGTACCCATATGGGGATGTATATATATTTTTTGTAAATTATTATGTGATTTGAAAACCCTGGTAAAATGGAAGCAATTGATACTAGATAAAAATCAACGACAGTAGTACCATCAGAAAACCTGCCTTAATTGGCTGAACAATTTTTATTGTCCTAGGTAGTGTAGTTCCATAGAAAACGTTTGTTTTAAATGTTGACTAGGCATGAAAATTTGTAAGCAAACTCTACCAGGTGCCCTGAAGGAGAAATCACTACTCTTTGTTGCAAAACATCAGTCTTCACAAATTATGAAATTAGAATTGTTACTTTATTTCGCGCTCTCTCTCTCTCTTTCTTTCTCTTTCTCTTTCTCTCTCTCTCTACCTCATTTTAATCTCTCGCTTTATAGGTAGGCTATAGCCCCACGTCACCCGTACTATTGAAGACAACTCAACAAGGTAGGTACATTTATAATTAATTTCTAGGCTCATACCTTCACATTTATTTATTTCACTTTGTTTAACATCTCCATTTATATGCGCATTTATGTGTTCACAACTCCGGATATGTAATAATATTTAAATTAATTTTAACAGCTTTATCGATTTTATTTATTTATTTTTATTATTATTATTATTATTATTATTATTATTATTATTATTATTATACTAAACAAAATAAGTGGGCAAACTATGTCACTTCTATCGATAAAAAAAAAAAAACAAATTTCATCTTCAATAATCTGTACAGTGTCGGGCTCGATACTTTAAGTATTAGTATATCATTAACATCATCATCACTGTTACCAGCAGTTTTTGCCCCGTCTAACGTAAGATTCCCAATTCTTATTGAACAAATTATTGATGCGATTTGGATACTGTAAAATCGTCATAATTATTTAATGATGGAAATTGTGAATTTTTTCCCAGGAATATTTAATTTATTGTGATTCAGTTTCGCCCCTCTTCGGATTCTGTAAAACTAGCTTTTCCCGCTCCCGCCACATTAGCTGCCATTTTAGCTACCCTATACAAACTCCAAATCAGATTCTCACCAATACAGTCAGATATATTGAACAAATTAAGTATTCCTTTCCTCCCATCACTGTTTAACAGTTTTTCATTTTGTATTATGATACTATTATCAGTCATAACGTTATCTATAAATGCAGACTACTAACAATAAAATTTAGGCCTGCATATAATATAAAACTCGATGGCACGACATCCCTTGAAGACTCTTGATCTACCAGCCGGATGTTGGTCTTATTTCCACAGACGACATTTAGAGAGGTGGTTGATGCTCCAGCCAGTATAGGGGTGACATTTTCATCATTTCCAATCCCCAGCCATTATACCTAGTTCTCTCAGACGCTACTCATTGTAGCTACCACAATAATTACTCACGATGCTGGGTGGACACGGCTCACATACTGGCCGAAATTCAGTAAGAAAATTTATTCCGCCATTGGTACATGAACCAGCGCATATCAACTATCTGAGCGCCAATGCATTATGCCTTAGAGCGCTTAAACCATTTGGCTATCCAGAGCGTGACTTTGTGTTTGTGCGTGTCTGTCTATACCTGCACATCAGAGAGATGACTAACACGCAACTAAGATATTACTTGAATGAGAAAGGCTGACTAAATGTTGTTTAGAGACTCTAATTTACGCTTGAGGTTCTTTTACGAGCCTGAAAATATTCAGATTCGGTACCCCACTTGAATTTCCATCCAGATGACTTGTCAATTGGATTTTTCCGACGTAAAAATCTATCGAGCCTTGTTGGGTTTGAATCCGCGAATCTCAGGACTAGAGGCAAGAAATATAACACTTAATCGCCGAGGGCGATGCTTTATATACGTATATACGTATATATATATATATATATATATTCATCCATAGTAATTCTGCCCTAAGACAGGTCCTTCACTGCAATCATAGCACTTTCATGCTATGCTTGCAGCTTTACTAGGAAATTGTGTAGGTGTGGTAGCTTCCCGTTGCTTTCCACACCTGTGAAGGATGATGATGATGATGATAATGATAAGGATGATGATGATAAAGATGACGGCCATATGATGATTTCGGGGACCGTTTGGGCCTTAAAGTTTTCCTGACATTTGTCTTACAGGTGAGGAAAAACCTCGATAAAAACCTCACCCAGAAAAACTGCCCCGACCGGGGATCGAACCCGGGCCCGCTGCGTGACAAGGCAGCACGCTACCTCGAGACCACAGCGGTGGACTATATATATATGTTTGTTTTGTCCCACTACAGGCCTCAGGAGGCCCTTGGGGTAGCAGGAGGTTAAGGCTCCCACTTTTTCTAGACAATCGGCACTTGATGTCAGCCGGGTTGTCAGCCCTGCGTGACGGCCGCCTTTACCCCAGAACAAGCGTCTGGTACTCATTTCCGTTAGAGGCTGAGTCGACCCCAGGTGCCGCCAGAAGGTTTTGGTCAGTTTAAAAATCCTGACCCCACCGGGACTTGAACCGTCGACCTTCCGACTTGTAGCTCAGCGCCTTAACCACTACGCTACGGCGTGCCCCTATATATATATATATATATATATATATACAAACTAACTCTCTGGAACTAACGAACCCTTAGGCTCATGACCCCGCGGAAGTAAGCTCTCCATAGATCCCCATTCTGAGATAATTTTCCAATCATCCCTGTATAATCTACTTCACTCAAATCATGGTTAATGTTATTCTCTCACCTCATTATTGGCCTGTCTACTGGACGTTCCCCCCTAGTTTTTCTTACGAAGAATTTCCATGTCACTCTTTCATTCTCAATTCGTGCCACATTTCCTGCCCTTCGCAGTCTACAAGACAACATTTCTTATTATATGTGGTTCCCATAAAGGCTATGTAGTCTTCTCTAATCGTCTGTCTGTTAATATATCTTCGGTCCAAAAATGTTCCTAAGAAATTTATTCTCAAATCTTTTCTCCTGTCTAAGAATCCATGTTTCGCATTCATATAACATAACTAGAGAGTAACAATTATATATTTTTCTATACATATACTATAATAAAATAAAGTTTAAATATTTTGATTCTTAAAATGATTAAACACTAAATTAATATTGTACATATCGATTGAATATTCGAAAAGAAACATGAAAATTAACCACGCTGCTGTAGAAGGGACAGTCTACCAAGAGAAAGATACATGTTTTCTTTGCTGTCAATACTGAACAATAGATGGCTTACCACCACCCTTCCAGCTCCGCATATTATCACTATACCCTACTTACGGTAGATAGGTGAGGAAATAAAACCCTTCGACCTCTATCAATCAACTCATTTGGAATATGATATAGTTAAAGTCTTTGAGTTTTAACTTGGCACAAGTTCCTGGTTAAGAACAGAGGATTGGGCCGACCGGACTGTCATCTGAACAAAATGACTCTTGCTTATAAGGGCATATTTTCGTTCGTTAGCTCTCAGCATTTGACACCCACTAAAGAACTGATTGTTCAGATGTCGGTTTGGCTGGCCCAACTCACCCATCCAATCTTAAACTCAATTAGGTACTTGTGACAAGTTAAAACTCGCAGACTTTAATTATGGCACAAATAGAGTTTTAGAAGTTCTAAGTAATATTTCTGAATTAGTAAGATACATTGAATGTGTGTAGCAGAGCTAAAGTATATGAATATAGCAAATTAAAACATATAATAAAGTATTACGGTTATGTAATGCAATGGAACATGCAGGCAACATATTAAGAAAAAATGTTCAAACTCTATAAAAGGAAATGAAATTGGAAACAAGATAAATAAATTAAACATATATCGCTAGTCTTGACTCCACAGCACTATATGGATGTTAATGGGTTAAAACACCATAGCAGATCATTGAAATAAGTAGAAGTCGTTAATGTTATTAGTGGTGTGTTTATGAATATGTAATAAATTAGCTAAAATTTATTTTTAATTCAGATAATGTCAATATCTGTTGGAGAAAGGGAGCGAATTCTAAGATTTAGGAACTGGAGGTGTGAAGGTGAAGAGGAAAAAGGTAACTTGGATGAGGAATAAGAAGCAACAATGGCCTTGGTGTTATGTATTATGAAAAAAATTCTGAACGAGTATAAAACTTTTAAATAATTTTACTTACCAATATGCCTCATTCTCAGATGGAGATGATTCAATATTATTTTCTAAAAAAAGAAAAAAAAAACAATTAAAAGAATAGGACAGTCTTGATTGGAAGTCTTGCTCTTTTGAGACAACACGGTCCATATGGAAGACTTTTCATTTTCAGCATATATACCAATATTAAACACTTTATATTACCATCAAATTATATATTTTATATTTCATTCATTACTATTGCAGAAAAATGATACCAGTAACTGTACTTATTACAAATATAAATTTGACATTTATTTTATTGTAATTAACTCCTGAGCATGGAAATATATAATTTTGCGCACTGCTAAATTTACTTTCCACTATTAAGTATGTACACAATTCTTCTACAAATAATGAGGCGCGTCGTAATAACACGGTTTAAATTTCGCGGGCAAAGGCGAGAATAGTCGACTCGCAATGGCCAGAATAGATTTGCTTGTCACCGACTCGCGAATCAAAAGACCCGCACAGCCCATCAAAATATCTGGAACCGCATTCCAGATATATATATGAACATCCCATCACCTGGTTGAGTGGTAGACAAGGCCTTAAGGCCTTAACTCTGCCAGGTAAAATAAAGCTATTATTATTATTATTTCCCTTTCGGAAAAATCGATGGCTAGATGTTACCACATTAGAACAGTCTCCCGCTCTATCTCAACAGCATAGTGAACAGAGCGAGAGAGAAATTACAGTGAGCGGATTCATTAGAGACAGTAAAAAATTTTGTGTGAGATGAACATTAAACCAAGAATATGTCACTACAAATTGTGTTTAATTTACTACTGATAATTTGTTGATAGTAGATAAGGTGATTTGTGAAATTTTAATCGACATCTGTGTGTGATTAATTACGCCAAAATTGCATGAAGACGAAACCCCACGCGATTGCTAGAATCTGGTGTCAGAGAGTGAAATCACGTACCCAAGGCAGTCGGTAACGTCGATAACAGTTGGTTAAAAAGGAAGAAATGCAGAATTTACTTGAATAAATTTGAAAGAAAAATGAACGCACTATACTCGGTTCCAGATGTCTACGGAGCAGATGTAAACAGTGGCTGTAACGTCGAAAAAGCGCGCTTCACAAGTGGATAAACCTTACGAGTACATCGACACGCGATTAAGATTTCAGAACATATTTGTTTAACAACAATGAAATGCAATACTTATAATAATAATAATAATAATAATAATAATAATAATAATAATAATAATAATAATATAATAATAGTAATACTAATAATAATAAACTGTACTAATACTAATAATGAATATCAATAATAATATATTAATACATAATAATAAATACCAATATCAATAATAATAATAATAATAATAATAATAATAATAATAATAATAATAATCTCTAATCGCCGTGTGAGGGTTTTCTTTCAATAACGATTGATAAACGTTTATAATTGTCTGCTTTTCTCCCGAACGAAATCCTTTCCTCTGTTTATGTTTCTTGACAGGATACACTCCGGAAGGACCTGGCATAGAATTATCGGACATATTTTCAGATAGGGATACTGCACTTATTAAAAACACACTTGCACACGCCTGCTAAATATACCACATTCACTACTGTAGGCTCAACACTTACATCATTTTACTGAACATAACGCTTCATCAATACTTGGGCACATAAGTGATACTGACGGGAAAAAAAAGTAACTTGTGTTGTAATAACTAACTAACACACTCACTGGCACAATCAAAACCGTAGATTCATAGCCGTGCGGACATAAGCTCTCCATACATCCCTATCCTGAGCTAATGTTTCCAATCATTCCCTGTATAATCTACTTCCTTCAAATCATAGTTAATATTATTCTCCCACCTCATTCTTGGTCTACCAACTGGGCGTTTTCCCTCTGGTTTTCCTACAAGAAGTTTCCATGCGCCTCTTTCATTCCCCATTGGTTCCACGTGTCCTGCCCATCGCAAGTCTACGATATTAACTGGTCATATATCTGACTTCCTATAAAGACCATGTAGTTCACTGTTATGTAGTGTTCTCCATTCAACAGTCTGTTCATCTCTCTTTGGTCCAAAAATTGTCCTAAGAACTTTATTCTCAAATACTAGTAACCTCCTTTCTTCCCTTAAAGTAAGAGTCCATGTTTTGCATCCATATAACTGTTAGAAGAATATGATGATCTTGATGAAGATTTTCGGGCTGTAGGCCGTGGTCGTGAGGCTTGTAGTTCCCCGACGTTTCGCCAAAGACTGCGTCTGACATCCTCAGGGGTTTTCTTGAGACTGGCATTTCTGTCCACTGTCTGTCCTATTTATACATTCACCGCGATGTGTACGTAAGTTATATCTGCCTTCTGATTGGTCAGCGTTAGGGACTTCCATTGCTTCAATGAGATTGCGTTCCTGGCTGCTGTCGTCGAAGATAGTCTACTCTAGTGGAGAGCCTCCACTATGCAGAACGGATCTACTGCGAAGAAGACTCGCACCAAGCGAATATACACACCAATCGAAACTAGGAACCACTTCGAACAATTGGACACCGAAGAAGAAGAAACGCCACCACCCATAGTTGTCAACACTTCCGATGAAATTACTCCTTACAAGCTGGAGTGCATCACTGCCGGCAATAGAAAGGACGCATCAATGCGGTACAACAAGGGCCGCCTGACGATACGCACGACTACAAGGAAAGCATACGTACAGGCGTACAATCACCTCAGGGAGTCCAAGACACCTTTCTACACCCACGGGTACGGTCAATCGCCGATCTTCAAGACTACAATGAAAGGTCTACCACCATCCATCACAGTAGCACACATCTGTGATGAAATAAGCCATCGCAAACTGCCACTAGTTGAAGTGAGCAGTTTAGAGAAACACGTCCGAGAAACGGTGAGGTGAAAATGATTGAACTAACAATCTTCGTCCTCACATTCCGCAAGACCAAGGACCTCAAAACAAGACTACAAGAAGACCTGAATGAACTTTTTGGCATCAAAGTTCACCTGGAACCCTACAGGAAGCCGACGGGAGGTACACAATGCTTCAACTGTCAGTGATTCGGACACACAGCGAAGCACTGTTTCAGGGCGACGTGGTGTGTCCGGTGCTCTGGAGAGCACAGAGTGGCAGATTGCAACCAGACCACAGCGAAATGCAGCAATTGTAACATGGAACACGCGGCGAGCCATAGACAATGCCCTGTGTTCCAAAGATATCTGCAATCCAGGCAACCAGGGCAACAATCGACCAGGCAGAAGACTTCAGAAGAGCCTAGTCCAACTACAAGAAACACTGAACCCATCCCCACTCCTAAAACAACTTCCCGAACCTACCAACTTTCCCAAAATTCCTCTCTTCAACAAATCCTATCCCTCATCACAACTCTCCCCACTTCCACTCTTCAACCAATCCTATCACTAATTACAACACTCCTACAAAACCCCGAACTTCTACAAGTTATTACCACCCTTACTTCAACACTGGTACCGCAATAAGAGGACTACTCTCATTGCCAGACTTTTCCCCATTCACCTCCAGACCAGCACCTTGCTGTTACGGGTCAAGACGATCAACAGATTTCGCCGGTACCGAGAACCAACATCAACGATACGGCGTGGCGATGGTCTAGTCGACTGTACGTTATATCTGCCATCTGACTGGTCAGCGGTAGGGACTTCCATTGTTCCAATGAGATTGCTGTTTGATAGTCTAGTCGACTGTACATGTAGAGGTTTACATTTTGCGTTTTTTAGAACCGGTATCCATACTTTGTTGACTTTTAATGATTCTTCTTTTCTATTGAAACTGTTTTTATGTTTGAATATGTCGATGGCTTCCCGTTGTAGACGGGTAAAATAGTGTGTGCATTTAGATAATATGTCTGTATTCTGGTATTGTACTCTGTGGCCATCAAGTAAAGAGTGTTCTGCTACTGCCGACTTATCCATTTGTTTAAGACGACTGTATCTTTCATGCTCCTTAAGTCTGGTTGCGATGGTGCGTTTAGTGGTGCCTATATACACTTTTCCACAACTGCATGGTATCCTGTATATGCCTGCTGTCTGATGAGGATGGAGTTGATCCTTTATAGGTCTGAGAAGATTCTTGATTTTCTTGGTAGGCCTGTATACTGTCTTTGTCTTCTTTCCTTAGTAGTTTTCCAATGCGGTCCGTTACATTGTTAATGAACGGTAAAAATGCCCTGGTTAAAGTTTTTTCCTCTGATTCTTTGCTGCTGTTGCTGTTGTATCGTCTGGGATGATTGGCTCGGTTAATTTCTTTCCTGGTGTATCCACTGGCTGTGAATACCGTCTGGAGGTGTTGAAGTTCCGTTTTTAATAAATCAGGATGACAAAGTTTTTGCTCTATCTGTCAATGATTTAATGATTCCAAATTTTTGTTTAGGGTGATGATTCGAGGTTTTATGAAGATACCTGTCCGTGTGGGTAGGTTTTCTGTAGATAGTGTGATAAATGTTGCTGTCTTCTTCCCTTTTGATCAGGATGTCTAGGAATGCTATGCTGTTCTCTGTTTGATTTTCTATGGTGAATTGTGTACTGGGGTTTATGCTGTTGATGTGTGTCAGAAATTCGTCTAATTTCTCTTCCCCGTGGTTCCAGATTACAAAGGTGTCGTCTACATAGCGAAGCCATATCTTTGGTTTGAGTGGTGTCGTATCTAAGCATGTTTGCTCAAAGTTTTCCATGAAGAAATTGGGAAGTACTGGGCTCAAGGGACTGCACATAGCTACTCCATCTGTTTGCTCGTAGAAGTCGTTGTTGAATAGAAAATAACTGGTGGTTAAGCAGTGTTCGAAAAGTTTTGTGATGTCTTGAGGAAACGTGGCAGCAATGAGGTGAATAGTCTCATTTATTGGAACTTTGGTGAATAATGAGATCACATCGAAACTCACCATTATATCTTCCGGTTACAATGTTATCTCTTTTAGTTTTTCTAAGAAGTACATCGAGTCTTTGACATAAGTGTCACTGTTGTTCAATAAAGTACAGAGATATCTAGCCAGGTTGTAAGTAGGTGAACCTATTTGGCTGACGATCGGTCTTAAGGGTGTATTTTCCTTATGAATTTTAGGCAATCCGTACAGTCTTGGTGGCTGGGCTTCGTTCTTCTGAAGTTCTTTCTTCACGTCGTCAGGAAGCGAGGAGGCCTTTATTAATTTGTTAGTTTCCTGTAGTATCCGTTTAGTTGGGTCGTCTGACAGCTTACGGTAGTTACCAGGATCGAGTAACTCGGCGATTTTTCGGTTGTATTCTTCTGTGTCGATAATAACTGTAGAATTTCCTTTGTCCGCCGGTAGAATAATAATTGTTTCATCGTCATCAGACAGCAGGCATATACAGGATACCATGCAGTTGTGGAAAAGTGTATATAGGCACCACTAAACGCAGCATCGCAACCAGTCTTAAGGAGCATGAAAGATACAGTCGTCTTAAACAAATGGATAAGTCGGCAGTAGCAGAACACTCTTTACTTGATGGCCACAGAGTTCAATACCAGAATACAGACATATTATCTAACTGCACACACTATTTTACCAGTCTACAACGAGAAGCCATCGACGTATTCAAACATAAAAACAGTTTCAATAGAAAAGAAGAATCATTAAAAGTCAACAAAGTATGGATACCGGTTCTAAAAAACGCAAAATGTAAACCTCTACAAGTACAGTCGACTAGACTATCAAACAGCATTCTCATTGGAACAATGGAAGTCCCTACCGCTGACCAATCAGAAGGCAGATATAACGTACAGTCGACTAGACCATCAAACAGCAATCTCGTTGAAGCAATGGAAGTCCCTAACGCTGACCAATCAGAAGGCAGATATAACTTACGTACAAATCGCGCTGAACGTATAAATAGGACAGACAGTGGACAGATGCCAGTCTCAAGACAACACTTGGCGAAACGTCGGGGAAATACAAGCCTCACGACCACGGCCTACAGCCCGAAAATATTCATCAAGATCATCATAGCAACTCCGGCCGTGAAAGTCTACGTGAATACGGTAGAAGAATAGTTTTATATATTTTCATTTTTACGTTTTTTGAAAGGAGTTGGGACAAGAGTCCCTGACTTTTATAATAATAATAATAATAATAATAATAATAATAATAATAATAATGCTTTATTTATTGTAATATTGTGAATAATGCTGATGTGGGATTTCCCACCAGACACGTGCAACGCAACCAATGACACGCCAGCATTTTAAATGAAGGGGAGGGCTGGTTTATTGCTTTGCTCCGAAGACATCTAGAATTTGGTATAGTAGTGAAATTAAACAAATATTACAGCGCAGAACGATGATACGAAACGCGATTTATTATCACAAATTAATGCACAGAATATAGACACATATCAATTAGCAGATTGAAACATTTAACAATGAAGCAAGTAACACAGGAGCTAGTAACACGGATTAATATTCTAAACAAACAAATTAAACAAATATGATAGCAGAACGACGAAAAGAAACACGAATTATTATCATAAGTAATGCCACGAGTGATTTCCAAATTATCGATAAATTCACGACTAATGAAGTGAGGAGTGAATTTATCTAGAGAATTTGGAAATCAAGAGTGGCACTTGTTAGGACTATTTAACAAATAAAATTAAGCTGTTTACTCACAAATCATTATTTAACTAGTTATTTTAAAATAGTTATATATTTAATGTAAACGGCGATGTTTGAAAACAAATGAGAAACGATTGGTATGCTTAATTTGCTTCTTTTGTTCATCACTGCAACCAGATCATATTATTTAGTGCCAAAAGATCGCAATATTGTAAGAATGCACCCTAGTGGAGAAATTTATAACCAACATTATAGGTATTAATTAAGTTCTGATGTCCTATGATGTAAATACGTCAATTATATTTTTCTGCAACGTTATTTCCTGGAAAATAATTCGTTTAAGGAAGTGCAAACAGTGTTTTTTTGTGGTACAATCAATTGCTACAAATGTTTTTATATTATCTCCCGCGTGCGCTACCTGCTGACATTCATGTACTATACCTATATAATCTGGTAGCCGTATTTCTTATAGAGTTAGCCACTGCAAAATAAAGTTATGACCTATTCAGAATGTTAAAAAGGACCTATTCAGAATGTTGATAAATTTGAGGCGAAACACGACTGTGATTGGTTGTAAATAAAAAATCATTGAAATGTGATTGGCCATTGCCTCCCATTTGGGACATGAGTTAAATAGTCACAGATATATACACATAATGAAGATCATAACTAATGCAACAATAAAATTACAATGCTAAAAGAGAATTACTAACCCAGAATGAGAAATTACATGAACAGTTGAACAATTTAAATACAAATTTAAATCAGTAACATTGGAATTAAAATCCGAAATTTCTAATATCGCACACAGAGTGATTTTTCACCTAGGTCTAAAAGTTCGATAACCGATTGACGCCCAATTCCGAAATGGAATTCAACAGGCCTAATTAAAATGGTTTAATAGTGTGGGACATATTTGAACCAATTGAACACAGATCTAAAACCACTCCACTTAAGCGCACGACAGAGTCTCAACATTTGAGAGCTAAATGGCGCGCCGCATTTGTTCTCTCCGGCCGGTCCTGCAAAGGCAAGAGAATTTTACGCAGTATTCCAAATGTGGGTCAAAATCAAGCAGAGGACATATTGGAGGCCCTTTACGATCGTTTACGAACATAATCACCTCAGAGCTTGCGTATATAAGAACCCAATTGAAAGTCCGTCCAGCCGCCCGTCGAGGAGTTCCTTCATGTATACGCAATGGCCAATAGAACAGTTAACCCACAAAAGACCCTCATCGGACCTCGCAGCGACGTACATCGACGGGAAGGCGGAGTCATCTTTCGTCTGGGGTCTAAGGGACCTGAAGATACCCATCTTCTACTACTGCTACTCTACTGGCAGAACAATCACGTCATCAACGGACACTTGAATGCGGCATTACGTCAGCATGCGGCAACGGAACTTGGCGGTTGGCGGCGGCGACGTCGCGAGTCAGATAGCTGACTGTATAACACGCCGAAGGGCAACGCTTACCACCATCCGAGCGTTTTCAGGTAGGAAGAAAGACCGGCCTGCTGTGAATTGGGGCGATTTATACATCTGAGGCGGGACTGCGACGCGCAGGTGTTGGCAGAGGAACCAGGAGAGCTAAAATCGGGCCGATGAGTGGGTAAACGGCGCCGTCGTCATCATTATCATCCCCTCGCTTCATACTGAACTCTGTGAACAACATGGACGATGAGATAGCCGACGAATGGATCACGGACGAACCGTCCAGATTATTGTCGAAACGGAAGCGACGCTGACCATCGTGCGACCCAAATCAGCGGAAAGGTTGCCTGAGAGGACGGAAGTGTGAGCTGCGCACCGCAACGGGGTACAGAATGTCTGTGGTGAAGGAGTTCTCCTGGAGTTGGTCATGGTAAGGTGCAAGATACGACTGTGGGCATTGGTCGCCAAAGTTCCTGAGGACGTCATCTTAGGCCTAGACGCCCTGAGGATGTACGACGCAACAATGGACACCAAAGGACAAATACTCCGTTTCGGCCGTGATGACATCCTGCTCAAGGACGTGGTTCAGAGGCCAGCCGTTTACAGATTCTGATAGAGAAAACGGCGAATCCAACTGGTTGTGAAAGGTCGTGTCCCAGACGAGACATTCTGCCGGACGTCGGGAGAAATTCCCAAGATGGAATGTTTGTGGATAGAACCTTGTTACCAACCAGTGAAGTCGTGCCAATCAGAATCTTGAACGTGACGACTCAAGACCAGGTGGTACATAGTGGGACGGTCCTGGGTACTTGTGAGCCTGTTACCGCGTAATGACTGGAAAACGTGACGCCAGGCGAGATAAACCGGAAGCAAGAACCATCACTACGAGAGTTGCAACAAAGGGCTGCCAAAAATCAGTACAGGTGAATGAGGTTCGCATACTTGTGGTTCAGTTCTGAGGAATCTTCAGCCTCAACGAAAACGACTATGGCAGAACAGATAGAGTTATGCATCGCATCAAAATGTTGACGCCCGCCATACACGACAAACACCTCGACGGGCCCCACTAGTAAAGCGGGCGAAGATAAATGAAGGGTTGTAGTATTATTGAAGAATCTGATAGCCCTTGGTCTTCGCTTGTGATGCTAATGAATTAGAAGTACTGAGAGATGCTCTTCTGTGTTGACTACAGGAGGGTGAACGACGTGAATAAGAAGGTCTGCTTCCCTGTACCAAGAATCGACGACACCTACGACAACTTGGCAGGACACCAATGGTTCTCCAGCCATGATTTTAAGTAGGGTTTCTGGAAGGTAGTACTTTATCCAGGAGACGTAGAGAAAACAGCATTATTAACCAGTTATGCTCTTTGGATTGTGTAATGCTAGTGCCAGTTTCCAGCGTCTCATGGTGGCAGTCATGAGAGGCCTCACATATGACACTTGTTTGCTGTATCTGGACGAAATCATCGGAATAGGAAGGAGCTTGAAATAGGAGTTAGCCAATCTACGAAGAGTATTTGAGACGTTACGGCAAGCTCGGCTTAAATTAAACCCCAAGAAATACCAGTTTTTTCAGTTATTTCAAAGGGACTTTTCCTACCTGGGACACACTGTAAGGACCGACGGAGTAGCTACGGATCCAGAGAAGCTGAATACTGTACAAGAATTACGCAGACCAAGAGACAGAGAAGAGCTCTGTCGTTTCGTGAGCCTTTCTACCTACTACAGAAGATTCGTCAAGGGATACTCCAATTTCGCCAAACCACTAAGCCAACTAACCGCAGGAAAGCGGACGTTCAAGTGGAGTGAAGAAACCTAGATGTCGTTCCAGAATCTGAAACAAGCCCTATGCACTGCCCCCTGTTCCTGGATATCCGACGCCGGATGGGGAGTTCATCATTGACACCGACGCTAGTAACGTAGGCATCGGAGCTGTGCTGTCCCAAGAGCAATGCGGGCATGAGAAGGTTATAGCCTACTTCAGTCGAATCCTGTCCAAGGCTGAGAGGAACTACTGTGTCACCGGCCGGGAGCTACTCGCCATCGTGAGCTCCCTCAAAAATTTTCACAAGTGCCTATATGGTGAGGCCTTCCACCTAAGAACTGACCATTTTGCGCTCACATGGTTGCTTGGATTCGGAAAACTGGAAGGCCAGACTGCCAGTTGGATCCAACAAATGCAAGAATACAACTTCACAACGGAGCATCGCAATGGCAAGAAACATTCCAACGCAGCCGCATTATCTCGTCGAACGTGTAAGGACAACTGCAAGGAGTGTACAAGAGTCGAGCAACATGTGATGGCACTGAAACGGTCAAAGTTGTAACCACCCAGTCTATCTCTAGTTCGGATGAAGATGCCTTGTGTGGGGAGCAGGTAGAAGACATTGGCATCGGGCAGGTTTTGTGTGATAAAGAATCTGGACAACGACCTGCCTGGGCAGAGATAGCAGACCGCAGCACCACTTACAAGAGCTACTGGGCCCAATGCAAATCCCTAACTGTAAATAATGGGGACCTAAAAAGTATGTGAGACCCTGCCGATGGAAAGACAACAACCGAAAAACTAGTTTTGCCCAGAAAATATATTCGGGAGGTGCTAGAACAAAGCCATGCTGGATTGTCGGGAGGACACCTAGCGGTTAACAAAACCCTTGAACGGTTCGTCAACACTTCAACTGGCTGCACCAACGGAGTGATGTAGAGAGACAGTGCCAACAATGTGACATCTGTGCAGCTAGCCGATGCCCTCGAACACGCAGCATGGGCACCATGCTGCAGTACAATGTGGGAGCACTAATTGAGAGAATCGCCATCGACGTGGCTGGACCCTTTTCAGAGAGGACGCTGGGAACCGGTACCAGTAGCTGGCCATGGACCACTGTACTATATAGCCTGACGTCTACGCCATCCCCCACCAAGAACTCTCGTCCGTAGCCGAAACACAAGTCAACAACTCCGTGTGTCGCTATGAGGTACCAATGGAGCTGCATGGCGCAGGGTCGTAACTTCGAGTCCCAGCTAATAAAGGAGTTACTGCAACTACTGGGGATACAGATGACCGGGATCACTCCCCTTCATCTACAATTTTATGGGATGGTAGACCGCTACGAAAATACTGTGGAGGAGCATCTAAGCAAGGTAGTGTCACGTCAGCAGACATATTGGAATACCAGGGTTCCACTATTCCTCCTGGCTTACGGTGCATCTACCTACGACACCACTGTAATAACCCCTGCCAGATGGTCTTCGGGAGGGAGTTGCGGCTACCTTTCTACCTAGAGTTTGGTACTCCGCCTGATGCTGACCAGCCGGTAACCGACTACGTACGGGAGTTGACATACAGACTGAGAATAACTCATCAACACGCTAGAGATCACCTTAAACTAGCCACCGACATGATGAATCTGCGTTATGACCGTTTGGTCCCCTCAACTGGGTTCAGCGAATGAGACTTGGCGTGGTTGTACCGCCCCACCCGAACAAGAGTAAAATCACCGAAGCTACAGCGTTCCTGGGATGGACCGTAGTAGGTAGTGAAGAGAATCAACGATGTGGTCAACAGAATTAAGCGTCCAGCCCAGAGGAAAAATGATAATGGTGTATCTACTTGCAACATAGAACGGAATATTGTGGCGCGTTGTAATAAAGACGTTTAAATTTCGCGGGCAAAGGAGAGAATGGTGATCGCATTTGTCAGACCAGCAGGCCATCAAAATGCGTGAACCCTCATTTCAGCACCCAGTCATTCACTCAGTCTCCTTTACAGAAAAAAATAAGGACTTTTATCAAGGGTGAATAATTTATTAACTTGTAATTATTATCAGAAGTAGGGCATATTTATATTCAAATGAAATGGAATTAAAATAGGAATTCATTGGTAACAAAATCAAAATGATATAACCTACCATAAAACAATTTCATATGCAATCAATAAAACACTAGTATCAACTTATTAGCGCACGGTCATAGACCTGATCCTTTGCTATTGTGGTGAACTACACTAGTAAACAACATACAATGGGACGGTAAGCACTTATACAATGGAGAAGAAGTTTGCAGTTTCCTTTGTAGAAGAGAATTACAAGACTGCGCTATTATTCACTTGCAAATACAATAGCCAAATCCAAAAACTACTTACAATAGATGAACAAGCGACCGGGTTTTCCTAGGCAAGCTACGGAAAAAAACCATCACAAACCAATAAAACTAGAACATGTGCGCTAACCGCAGGAGTCTTCTTTGGCGGCATAAGGTAGATGCCGACAAACGAAATTCGCCCTAGTAAATATTACTCTTATATGGACAACTCTGGAAATTTGATATTACGATGCAGCTAATTTAAAGGGAGGGGATATGACCACAAACCCTTAAGTTTAACACCCCCGACAACGCCCTCAAGATATGATTACAAATCAAAATTGTTGTAACATATGAACTCTTTTGTGAGACGCTAAGACTTTTGGTGAAAGGGACGGATGCCGGCCCACTCAGAGAAAATAAATATTCATCCTTAGCGAAAATAAAAGTCACTAGTGCGCGTGCCAGTAGAGGCGGCACATCGCTCTGTTTAAGTCATAACTACTAGCTTGTGCGCCAGTCGCTAGCGCATCTCTAAGTTTCGGCTCTATCATTCAGAGCGCACTTTTTTATTGTTACAAATAATTATTTAAACAAGTGCAGTAAATAATGCATATACGTTTCCGGCCACCAAGAGCCTCCGTGTCAAGTCGTCGTCAAATACGACAAGTGTAAGCCTTAGCGACAATAAAAGTGCATCATCCAGTTGAATTGATCACAGGGAGTCTACTGTTTTCCCCAGTGAATATCCATCATCACGGATTCCCGAGATATAAATCCTTGTTCCACCGAAAACCTGAACCCAACTAGTCCGGCGCAACAATTAGTCCATGTACCATATCCTTGGACACATATAATTAAACCTATCCCGACTAATAATCCATCTTCACATGGCGCTCCACCTTGGGCGCCATGTGAAGATGTTGCACCAGACTAGTTGGGTTCAGGTTATCGGTAGAACAAGGATTTATATCTCGGGAATCCATGATGAAGGATATTCACTAGGGAAAACAGTAAACTCGGTGTGATGTCTTGAAATTGACGTTCCACTTTTATTGGCAGTTTGATTTACATTTGCCGTATTTGACGACGACTTGAAACGAAGGCTGATGGTGGCCGGAAACGTATGTTTATTATACACTGCACGTGTTCAAATAATTATTCTAACTTCAACGTTTGAATCAATTAAATGCGTTATCACTTATTATAGTTGCTTGACTTCATAGGGTCAGAACTAACAATAATTATAACATTAAAAAAGTGCGCTCTGAATGATAGCGACGAAACTTAGACAAAGCGATGTGTGTTCTGCACTGACACTCGCGCTATTAGCTTCAACTTATGCGAAGCGATGTGCCGCCTCCACTAGCACTCGCGTTAGTGACTTAATTTTTACTTATGCAAAGGGATGTGCCTGCTGACTAGCACTCTCGCTACTCACTTTAATTTTCGCTAAGGATGAATATTTATTTTCTCTGAGTGGGCCGGCATCCGTCCCTTCCACCAAAAGTCTTAAGCGTCTCACAAAACAGTTCGTATGTTACAACAATTTTGATTTGTAATCATAATTTGAGGGCGTTGTCGGGGGTGTTAAACTTAAGCGTTTGTGGTCATATCCCCTCCCTTTAAATTAGTTGCATCCTAATATCAAATTTCCAGGATTGTCCATATGAGAGTAATATTTACTAGGGCGGATTTCGTTTGTCGGCATCTACCTTATGCCGTCAAAGAAGACACCTGCGGTTAGTGCACGTTCTAGTTAAATTATTTTGTGACGGTTTTTTTTTCCGTAGCTTGCCTAGGAAAACTCGGTCGCTTGTTCGCTTATTGTAAGTAGTTTTGGGATTTAGCTATTGTTATAACTAGAGCGAGGAATTATATGAAGAAAATTACACGAAAATATGAAATCATAAAGACAAAATATGAAAAATATGAAAATTATAACGCAAAAATATTATGAAGCTACTATTTTCTAAACTTTTTACATATATTTATATACATAGGCCCACTATAACTTATAAGTGTACATACCAGCACATAAATGAGACAAACATAACTTATTTATAGCTCAACAAATCAAGATATTCACTGTATTTCAATTTTAATTAGCTTTTTTATTAATTCTGACCCAATATAAAATATATTCATGATCTGAAACAATTTTAATGGATCACGCCATAGTGTAGTTGTATAAGGAAACGTGGTACAAACAGGAAAGTCGTGGGTTCGAGTCTCGATATTGTCAAGATTTTTAGCTGGACCAGACCTTCTGGTGGCATTGTGGACTTGGGGTCTCAGATCCTAATGGAAGTTTATTTATTTATTTATTTATTTAGCCTGGTGGAGTACTAGATGCATGTTCTGGGCACAAATGCGGCCATAAGGTAGATCCGACAATCCGGCAGACATCTCGTGTCTATTGTCTAGAAAGATGGGAGCTTCAACATGCCACTACCCCCAAAGGCCTCCCAAGACTGTAGTGGAATCACTTTACCTTCATAAATAAAAACCGAGAGGTTATATATAATGCAATTAATTAATGTACTGAATGATATTTAATTATGAAATCCAAACATATACAAGAAAGAAAAAATTGTAACCAAAACAAGCAGGTTTCCATGAAATATAGCACTAACAAAGTTTAGAACGGGTATAGTTTGGATTATTGCTGTTTTTACATTGCATAAAGATATTAAATTCCTGGAGATGCAAGTGTAACAATAACATTAAATTGGACGATTTAAAATACAAGTAAAACATTCCGGATGTCATATTTGGAGAAACAAGATATTAAAAGTTATTAGTCCATAATTGATTCCAGGTATTGTTTCAGTACTCTCTTTGCAATTAATGTTACATTTAATATTGAACTTCGAACATGGTGAAATGTAGTTAAGAATTATTCTAACATTTTTTTTTCATGAAATGGGTCTAACAGGTCCATAATCTTTGTCTAATTGTGTTTTGAACAATCCAATTGTCAATTCTGTTTGTAATACACAGAAGTTTTTTTCTATATTTTCTGATAGTAAACTATAAGGCCTGTTGGTCAAAATTGTTTTGCACGATGAAAAATTATGCTCAACATCACACAATGTTAAGGCAGCATACTTGTATCATGCTATATTCGATAGTTTGATGGCCTTACCTACATGAACTTTACTAATTTCACAAACCACTTAAACGGAAATGAGTACCAGACGCTTGTTCTGGGGGTACAGGCGGCCGTCATGCAGGGCTGACATCAAGTGCCGATTGTCCAGAAAAAGTGGTAGCCTTATCCTCCTACTACCCCAAGGACCTCTTGAGGCCTTTAGTGGGATTACTTTACTTTACTGCTTCAAGTTACCTATATTTAAATGCTGTAATCTGTTCAGAAAGTAAGGACTGCTCTCAGGTAACAATAACGAGTGACAGCTATTTTACCTGACTATAGAATATTCCAACATTCTTTTCCTTATTCATCTAGGCTCATGTTCTTGTCTGGGGATCGAGTTTAGGACAGAAACCTCCATCTAACACTGTCACTCTGTGACTCCTCATCTAATTATTTGCTTTTATAAAATCTATCTATCTTGTTCAGAAGGAATACTGAAGAATTTTCACTTGTCTACCACGTTACACTGTCAAAAATTACATAAATACATTTATTTCAAGAAATATTTTAATGAATTCCTAGAACTTCTATTGAAAAAAAAGTACGGGAATTTGAAAGTTGAAAAATATGAAGGAGTATGAAATTTTCACTAAAATATGAACATTTTGCTAAAATATTATGAATATGAAGTTTTTTGTTGGTCTTATTTGATTCTACATATCATGAAATGTAAAGATACTTAGTCTCAGCGCTCTCTGACAAATAGTTTAAAACATGAAATTTCATAAAATTCCGCGCTCTAGTTATAACTATTTAATAAAAGCACAGTCTTGTAAGTCGCATCTACAAAGGAAACAGCAAACTTTTTCTTCATTATATAAGGGCTTACCGGTCCATTGTATGATGTTTACTAGTGTGGTTAACCACAATAGCAAAGGTTCAGGTCTATGACCGAGTGCTAATCACTTGGTACTAGTGTTTTATTTATTGCATACGAAATTGTTTTATGGTAGGTTATATCATTTTAATTTTACCAATGAATTCCTATTTTAATTCCATTTCATTTGAATATAAATATGCCCTATTTCTGATAATAATTACAAGTTAATAAATTATTCTCCGTTAATAAAAGTCATTATTTTTCTGTGTAAAGGAGGCTGAGTGAATGACTGGGTGCATTTCAGATATCTCTACGAACATCTTCTTTCCCTTTCGGGAAAAATCGATGGTTAGATGTTTCCACACTGGAACTGTCTTCATTAGAGACCGAGAAATTCCCGTCTCCCTTCGTATATAATCAGTGGCGAAGACGGAAGTCAGTTTGGTGTGTTTTGGCAGCTGTATAGTGAGCAGAGCGATAGAGAATTTATAGTGAACGGATTCATCAGATACTGTAAATATTTTTTTTGTGAGATAAACATTAAACCAATAATATTTATTACTGCAATTTGTGATTAATTTACTATTGATAATTTGTAGAAGTAAATAAAGTGATTTGTGAGATTTTAATCGCCAAAACTAAGGACGAACCCCACGCGAGTGTGATAATAATAATAATAATAATAATAATAATAATAATTCATCCATCCATAATAATTCTGCCCGAGGGCAGGTCTTTCACGTCAATCATAGCATTTTCATGCTATGCTTGCAGCTTTACTAGGGAATTGTAGGTGTGGTAGCTTCCTTTTGCTTTCCACACCGGCGAAGGATGATGATGATGGCCATATGATTTCGGGTACCGTTTGGGCCTTAAAGTTTTCCTGACATTTTGTCTTACAGGTGAGGAAAAACCCAGATAAAAACCTCACCCAGAAAACTGCCCCGACCGAGAATCGAACCCGGGCCCGCTGCGTGACAAAGCAGCACGCTACCTCGAGACCACAGCGGTGGACAATAATAATAATAATAATAATAATAATAATAATAATAATAATAATAATAATAATAATAAATATTTTTAAACCCCCTGTGGTGTCTCTGCCTTGTAGTGGTGGTGGGGCTTGCATGTACCAATGATCCCAAGAGCTATACCGGTTTTCGCGTAGCAACTGATACGGCCTCCGATGTCAGAATGACCGAGGGTGAGCTTTGAGACAAAAAAAAAATACCACCTTAGAATCTCAATTGTTACGAAACCCCAACCTCTGCCTCGGATTGGACATTATAAGAGAATACGACTAAAGCAAAGGAAAATGGACGGAGATGGTGGCTAGAAACAGGGAAGAATGGAGGAGGAGGAGGAGGAGGAGGAGGAGGAGGAGGAGGAGGAGGAGGAGGAGGAGGAGGAGGAGGACTGGGAAGTCTACAGACCGAGTTGGGTTATAGAGCCATAGGATGGTTGTATTATTATTAATGTCAACATATTAGTAAGACAAAGACGTCTTCAAAGTGTGACAATATTATTGAGTAATGTAACACAATATTTTAGTGAGGAAAGAAAACAAACTATAGATAATATAACGCAAATACGAACACTGTATAACCCTAATGCAGAATAGTTCACTGCATTAGAGAAGTAAAC
This sequence comes from Diploptera punctata, assembly GCA_030220185.1. Taxonomy (NCBI): domain Eukaryota; kingdom Metazoa; phylum Arthropoda; class Insecta; order Blattodea; family Blaberidae; genus Diploptera; species Diploptera punctata. The sequence goes on from JASPKZ010005685.1 coordinate 740,466, forward strand.
GCATGAGGCTATCTTCAATCTTTAATCACTACTAGTACTACATTGTGAGTGTCAAAGGCACCAATTGCACTTTTTATGATTTACGGCCACACTATACTATAGCCACTGATTCTCCGGCCTTGACGTTTTCACGATATGGATATTCAGTGGGAGTGACCGCTCTATGTATGCGATTAGCAGACATACAGCTGACAACATCTCAGCAATTTCAAACCTAACTAGCGCCCTATAGATGCGTGAAGAGCAGTGATTGTTTGTGGCAGACATCTGCTCCCACGCCAACCATTTGCTTATTGGTAGTAGAGGGCGAATTCTCCCTTTACCCCTCGTATAACCTAAAATTCAGAGCCGATGATATGGTGGCTGGGGTATAGGTGGACAGATGGAGAAGTGGTCTAGTTTCAATTAATGCACCGGAAATATCTGGTTTGATTCCACCGTAAATTTTTAAGTCCTTCAGAATAACAGTACGTTTATAGAGTTGACCAGGATCGAACCTGGGCCTGCGTCGTTGCAATACAGCATCTTACCGACTACTCTACTGAAGCGAACGATACAAATACTGCATCAGAAGTAAGCACTACTTTACTATTGATTGGTTTAAGAGATCATTACTTGCTCTGTCATCTGATAACTCTATTAACTTAGAAATTCGATTAATAAATTTATTTGTTGAAATTCTTTCAATAACGATTGGTATAAATCTATGATTGGCCCCTTATGTCGCCGGATTTCATCTCAAAGGAGACAGCACATGTAACAACTTACTCGTGTGAATCGCTCTTCAAAACTTTTAACTTTCCAGCATCAAGAGTTGCCCCATCATTTTTTTCAAAGGCTGTACAGTACCGGTACATTAATGGAGCAGTTATTAGCTATCTATGAGCTGACAGTCATTTGGTCCCTTGGTTATGTTCGGTAGTGTATGATGTCTGTAAATAAAGTCCTTTCCATATTGTCCTGCCTGTTATGTATGTTAGAATATGAGGTCTGGTCAATAAAGTCTTTTCAATGTTGTCCTCTCAGTTATGTCACGTAGAAGATTCATGCCCTGTTAGACATTAGATATGTCAACAACAATAATGACAAAAACTAATTGCAAAAATTCTAAGCGTGAAATGTAAGAAGTAATGGTAGCTGATGGTATTTTATTTAACGACGCTCTTTAACAGTTTATATAATTAGCAACGCATGTAAATATTGCCGTAAAAAGGCCGATGAATTTTAGTCAGAGGCCTCATTTTTTAGCCAAACTCGAGGTTACTTTACTTTCCCGTAAATCTAAGACACAGGACACTCGGCTTTACTTCCCTTAGGAAGGAAAATATACAAATTTTAGCCGAGCGGTTAAGGTGGGAAGCCTTGGCGCAGAGCTACGGGACTTGCGCTGGTTCGAGTCTCCATGGGGAAAGAAAGTTTCTCATGGTATTTCGGCCAGTATGGGACCGGTGCCCACCCAGCATCGTGAGGCAATTGGGTAGCTACAATAAGTAGCGGCTCCAGGTTGAGGAACCAGCTATAACGGCTGGGGGACTCGACATGCTAACCACATGTCACCCCTACACTGGCTGTTGATCATCTACCTCTGTGATTGACACATGTGGATGTGAAGGGCCAGCAGCTGGCTAGTAAAAGGGCAACCGCTGAAAAGTGGAAAGACCCTCAATCGGAAAAAGATCGACGATCCCGTCTGGATTTGAACCCGCAATCCTCAGAACCGTAGGCGAGCATGATAACCACTTCCACCGGGACTAACATACAACGTAATAACATCAATAAACACCTGAGAGTCGATGGATACAAACTCAAGTGCAATTTTGCTCAAAATCCGGAAGATGGAGATCCAGAATTATATACTATTATTAAAAATGTATTACATTTTTGTTAACTACCAATTTCACGATTTTTATAGCTGTCAATTAGTCTAATCCAGCGGGCCAAAATACAAGGATTATATGGACGGGACCAAACGTCTGACAGGCCATAATTGATCAAATCAAATATCCTGCAAGGAATCTATGAAATATTTATTTCGTTTTTCACGAGAAAATTGTTATTGCAAGATAAAGTCAAGTTTTCATGTTTCCATCACAAGAAGCGTGTTTAATTCATTGCCAACCCGAGTCCCCGAGGATTGAACTCTTTTATTTCTGAGATTGTTACATGAGACTAGGCCTAATTGGGAGATATATAAAAAAAAGTAGTTTACAAACGCAACACTTCGACACTTCCAACAACTGGCTCCATAAATGTTTGGTTCAAATGATACATTATTATAATTTTCTTTGAAATTATTAAAAACTCAATTCCGTCAAACCAATAAATAAATAAATAAATAAAATTATTTATGTTATTTTCCCAATGAGTTATAAACATATAACATTTCGTTGGTATTCTGCAAAAAAAAGAAAAGGATAGCTTAAAACTAATAAAGCCAAATAAATTTATCATTAATAATTAAGCATTAATGTAAATAATACCAACTTCTATTTTAGTCAGAATATATACAGGATGTAATATGATCTAACCGACAAACTTTTAGGAAGGAGAGATCATGGAGATAGGACCATTTTTTGTTAAAGGACATATACTCCCAATGAGGTGGTTTATGATTTCTGGGCTTTGATCAAGTGCTTGTCGGTAAGGTTTTTGACATTGAATAAAAATAACTATAAGCCTACACAAAATATTCACATTTATTGAAAGGCATGAACTGACAGTTTTACAATGTGTGTTGAAACGGACTGCTCCGTGCCACATTTATATAGTAGCAGCAACTACGTCTAGTATGGCAGGTTAATATTTGAAATGGTGAAACGCATTATTTATTCGATCAATCAACTGAACTCTTGTGGCAATTAGAGATTTATACTTTTGCTATAACCCTCCAAAAACAGAACTTGGTTATGTGACGTAGTGTGCACTTCGACCAATACGCAGAACTCATTAAACGATAAGTGTGTTATAGGAGTAAATCCTGTTCTCTTAACAATAACCTGATCTTCTGATGTATGACATAACGTTTCAGAAAGTTTGTTCGATGAGATCCTGTTAAATCTTGAATATGTTCATTTCTCCTATTCTACCTGTTTATCTTCTACCTAAAGTGCGATATTTGAAAATTGGAAAGGCAATTTTATCATTTTGAAAATAGAACAACTATAATTAACGTTTTAGTACGTATAATCAAAACATTTAACATTTTACGTTAATATTTAAGATTGTTTCGATTCGGGCATATTGGAGTAAAACTTCGTTATAGTTCGAAGGCTGTACAATGATAAACAGTGCACCTTTATTAATCCATCAGAATTTTGGTGTTGGTCCTCTCGCAAGTAGTAGTTCTTTGGAGGCAATGCACTTTTCAAAGCGTTTCTGCCAGTCTGCAAAGACATGCCTGGAAACCAATTTTTACGAGCCTTTCAAAACTGTCTCCGCATCCTTCATTACTGCTTCTGAAGATGTAAAACTCCTTCCGTGAAGGTGTATCATCAGGTTAGATGAATATTAACATTCACAGAAGGCTGAATCCGGACTGTAAGGAGGTGCGGATGGGGGTATGTGATTTACTTTGATTTTTGCAACCATATTCAGCAAACATTTTTCAAAATTGGCTGCCTGCATGTTGCCGAATCCAGCGGGTTTCAGTAGACAAATGTGGTCTGTTTGCGCCTGATATCACCTTGAAGAGTTATCAGGAAATCTCTACAGTTTTGCCCAGTTAATGTTGTGTGCGCAAATACGACATCCTGATAAACTATTCCATTAATATCAAAATATGATATGATCATAACTTTCCCAGTAGAAGAATGAAAAAAAAAACTGTTTCTTCTTTGGTGGATTATAATCAAGGAAATGTCCATACAGAGCTCTACTGTTTGTTCTCAGGATATTATTGATGTAGGCAAGTTTCATCAGCAGTTATTACTTTGGAAATAAACTCTAGTTCTTCCTGCACCATCATTTTCAACTGTATGCAAACTTGCGCTTGAATGTTTTGTTGTTCAGGAATCAGCAGTCTTAGAACTTCCATGCATAAGCATGTGTCGTGTGCAATATTTCTGATACCAAGAATTGGGATGGCACCATGTAAAATTTTCAAGACTTCAGGAAGTGATCTTATGCATATTCGTTGATCCTCTTTCAATGTGAGGGAAGCGGTGTTGATGTTTTCTTTTGAAATTTATTGTATCCACTCTTTAAACAATTTATACTATCTTCGAGCCGTACTGTAGGGGAGAACAAACTATCCATACACCTCATAACATTGCACAGACCTCAGTTGAAGATTTGTTGAGATGAAAACTACATTTCAAAGGAGCATATTTTTCGTTGGTGTGTCATCTATTGCTTAAAGACTGAGCTCCGTGTGTCTGGAAGGAATTTGCTATCTCATCTGTTAGCACTACGAGAGGCGGAGGTGACTATTATAATATGTAAGCTAAATACATTCATCAAATATTAAAAAAAAAAAAAAAAACTTTATGTAATTACATATTGGTTTGGGCGGGCTAGTTCTTTATAATAACCATCATCGTCACATTTATTAGAACTGAACTGGTACAGGAAACTATTTTCACTTTGATCACGGTCGTCACGTCCGATTTCTAAATTCAGTTTAATACTGTCAATGACGTCAGTTACAATTCCGTCGTTTACCCATTATTTAGCATATTCTTCTTCTTACAGAAACCTCTCCAGTCCTCTTCCGTAACTGCTTCTATGGCTTCATCAGTTAATTCTTTCAGTCTCTGTACTTTCTCTCACTGCCTTACCGGTGCGTGCTTTAAGCTTGAAATAAAACTATATATTTTGTAAACCATTCTGAATTATAAACTTCAACTAGGACTAGGGTAAAAAAAATCCCCTTTATCAACTGTCCATTATAATTTAGGTCCCTTTTCTTCATGAAATGAATAATCGATTGTATTGTAGAATGCGTGATTGGAACTTTTTTCCGCTAGTCCCGAACGATGTGTTGCATTGTGTAAAATTATGACAGATGTCAGTGGGATATTCAAAAAGAACATTTCCCTTCATCCATTAAAAAAAATATGTTGGTTCATGTATTCCTGATTGCCACTAATGCTGTTTTCTGCCTTGGCGGTTACCTGCACTACAATTTTCTGGTTCACCGAAAAGTCATAGTACTGCCAAGATTTATTAACAATAAAAATTTAGTCTGGCTCTAGATAGAATATTTCCTTGGCAGATTCTCGTAAAGCCTTAATTTCGACAATGAATTAATGGCACCATTGAACAATGAATTTATTGAATTAAAATTTGCCTATCGATTTAACATTTTCTCCATTCTAATCCAATATTTTTTGAGCCATTATTAAAGATTTTGCCCCTCATGGAAAATGTAGTCTTAGTATTGCTCTGTTGAGTAGTTTGTAGGCTGTGGAAACTATTTTATGTTATAAAATTCTTGAACAGTATTTCTAATATATTTATCAACATGCAGAATATTTTTTCCGTTTGTTTAATAGTTTTTCCCCCGGACGTAGATATTTTACCATGCTCAGCTTGGACTTTAAGTGCTGTGCGTCCTCTTTAATTTATATAATAGAAAATTTAACGTTTTTCACAATATTCCGCTTTGTTGGAAAACTTAGATAATTTTGTTTGGACTCCTCATATTTTCAGAAATACTACTGATCAATAGGGTTCGGATGTATATGACCAAAAAATCTGGAAACGTGCATGCAAACATGACCTGTAATATAGCTAAATATGGCCTCAAAACGACAAAATATAATCGAACATATAAATGCCTTGTCACGCAGCGGGCCCGGGTTCGATCCCCGGTCGGGGCAGTTTTTCTGGGTGAGGTTTTTATCGGGGTTTTTCCTCACCTGTAAGACAAATGTCAGGAAAACTTTAAGGCCCAAACGGTCCCCGAAATCATATGGCCATCATCCTTATCATTATCATCCTTACCATTATCATTATCATCATCATCATCATCCTTCACCGGTGTGGAAAGTAACAAGAAGCTACCACACCTACACAATTCCCTAGTAAAGCTGCAAGCATAGCATGAAAATACTATGATTGTAGTGAAGGACCTGCCTTCGGGCAGAATTACTATGGATGGATATGTTAAATTATACATGATTCATTTTATCTTGTAGTGTCTCTTCATTATAGACAGCATACTTCACTCCTATACACTTACTGCACTACAAGGAAATTATATTTATTCCAAAATAATTTTGCATGGTCTTGTAAAATAATTATAACCACATTAGATTTAGACTTTTGAGAAGTAGATAAATATAGATTTCTGATAATTAGTTGTAATTTAGTGTACATACAACTGTTTATTCTTATTTGATGCCAGCATTACAGTATATCACCATATGAAATTTCCATTGTTGTCACTGTCTTGTGTTGTAGGAAGCTTCGTTCAACATCGCAAGATGTCACTAGAGCAGAATTAAACAAAGTTACTGCAACATAAGTGAGGTTCGTCTTCACTCAAAACTTCTTCACCACCATATAAAATGTCATTCAACTCATTATCAAGTTTGTTCTTTACCATACTGGCTGGCTATACTGCCCCCTGCTCGCCGTATTTCATTTTCCACATTTTTTACTAACTTAAAACGTTCATGTAATTCTAAACCAAAATTTTCAAGGCGAGAAATTGCAGCTGTGATGCCTCTATAGTTTTATTTTAAGTATGTCAAATTTCTTAACAGATTACTGGAAAATAGCTCTTGGACAATTTTATAGAATATGTTTCACTGCTATCAAAATTAGAATATATTTTCTTTATGACTTCATAGTATTCACAGTAATAGCCTACTGCATCGAGCCATGTACCCCAACGAGTAAGCACTCTTTGCGGTGGAAATGGGACGGAAGTTGTTACTTGCTTACATTTTGTCACTCTCAATGCAGTTTTAACAAAACTCTTTTTCGCATTTGATATCAACTTATCAACATCCGGAAAATTTTGTCTTACTTCCTCGGTGACCCTATGCAAGCCGACCTAGGCACGTTAAGTGCACTATCGAAGGATACAAAATCATAAAACCTTTTCCAGCCTTCACCATATACGGTGTAGCTTCAGTTAGGAATAATAAGATATTTTCTCTCTTAACTTCACAGTTCCACAACAATTTCAAAGCACTGTCAAAAAGGACTGCAATTTTAGAGTGGTTTACTGCTTCAAGAACTTCACAATCTAATAAAAATATATCGCCAGGTCTGTCAGCTAATACTACATACCTCCCACAAGCATCTGTACTTTCATCCATAGACACACAAATCTTACTGTCGCCTATGCTATGCCCGATTGCCTCCAGTACATTTTCATAGCAAGATAGTAAATAGTTATTTCTTAATGTTAATTCTGTTGGAATTGTTTGCGTCGTGTATTTCTCCACGAAGGTTTCCAAATGTTCATTATTAATTGCATTAAGAGGAATGTTGGCTGATACCATTACTTCACAGAGTTCTTTGGAAAAAAACTGACAGTTTGAAAGATGGCGAGGTGTAGATGTGTCAAGAAAAGTAGCTGTCTGCTTTGTCGAACTTAAATGTTGCGATACATTATTCTTGTGTTATGCTGTATCACAATGCTGCTGCACATTAAATAGCTTTGTTGAAATCACTTTGATTTCATATAATTTACAAAAAAATATTTATGTTGTCTGTGTTAAAATATTCTCCTCCAAATTCCTTCTCATAACTCCATAACTATGCACTTTCGAAGAACATTGTTTTCGGCATGGTTGTTCACTCACTAATCTACTGAAAATTTAATACTGAGGACAGAAGCCAAAACCTTGATATCTTATTTTCAAAAGTATTTGTATCGTGAACGAAATTGAGAGAAAGCCCTACTCGAAAGCCGACCACCAAGAAATGGATTAGGCTGAGAGACGTTGGCTGCCTATGGGCTGAAAATAGAGACTACCTGCTTTTCTTTGTTGACATTCACACTTAAAGTACGGTACAGTCAAGCCTAAATGTCAGAATGTGTTTCTCAGAAGTGAGTACATTATTTTTTATCGTATATTTAAATAGAAATCCTTTATTTGTTTCTTACATACATTTTTTGTGAAAATTTACAAGATATTCCTTAAATAAGACCACACATGATCTTAAACCACAATTACTATCGGGATATGACCGAAATAGTAAATTACCTAAATATGCATTTATATGCTACTTAATAGGTATAAATTCAAACAGAAATAATGTTGAGCGATTCCGGGTTATGTGGCCGTGGTCCATAGTTGGTGTTGATACCAGACGTTTCGCCCTCAACTGCGGAGGGCATCTTCAGTGGCGAGTGCTTCTAGGCATGTTTCCTGGTCGGAAGATCTACTTAGAGTACGCCTAGAAGCACTCGCCACTGAAGATGCCCTCCGCAGTTGAGGGCGAAACGTCTGGTATCAACACCAACTATGGACCACGGCCACATAACCCGGAATCACTCAACATTATGATTACCGGCCGTGAAAGCCTGCATTCAACTATCAAACAGAAATGTTCAATCAGTGTTTTATTCAACGTTATAGTTAAAAAAGAATACAGGAATATATATACGACTTGTCGTAAATATCCGAACCCCTTAATGATCAATTGACGAGCTTAACTTTTTTTCTAAGAATCTGAATCTGATATACTTTCAGCCAAACTCAACACCACTATCATTTTTGTAAAATAGTCAGTAATTTAATACAACGCATTGTTCGGATTGATTGATACGATAAGCTAACTTAATGTTATTATGCATGAATAGTGATGAAGGAACTGTTAGAGTATCACGTGACATACCTCCTCCCACTTTCCACAGCAAACACACGGAGCTTGTAATCATAGAGTGAAAAGCCCTGCGGTCATCTATTATAAAAATAGCAGTGGTGAGCATTTCTTCGGCTCACTGGAGTTGTGAGCCCCGGGTTCCTAGGCCTCTGTCCATTTGTCCCGGCTAGTTAGTCAGTAGTAGTGATTGAGTGTTGATGATGATGATGGTTGATGGCTTTGGGGTTGACCAGCAGCAGCAAGTACCCGTCCACGGTTAGGTTTGATTGTTGTGTTTTAGCGGAATATTGTATATGTAAATATGTATTTATTTTGTTTTATTATATTTCGCGTTGGTGAGCAGCGATTATTGTTAAGTCTTTTCGCGAGTTTTACTTGTGTTCACCAATGGGTGATTTACAAGTGTTGCCTGGCACCATTTCTGTGCGCTGATTGGTCAGAAGGTTCCGGTGAATTGTTTCGTTATTATTATTTCGAATTAGTATTTTTTGTGTTTAATTGATGATTATTAATATTGTGGTTGATTGAGGACGTTCCTTGTTCGATTGAATTTTATTAAAGTTGTTATTTTTGGCTTTTTGGTAGGCCGCATTGGTCCCCGCGGAGGATACTGTGTTTCGCGGATTTTCGCGGTTTCTTTTTTAGGTGTTTTTTTGGTTCCAGTATTAAATTTTTTGGTACTTTAACGGATGGAATTGTTTGTTGTGATGATTAATTATACCTTACGACATATGTATCGTTGATGTTATTAATATTTTTCACTTTTTAGAGAGTATCCTGCGAGCCAATTGGAGAGCAGTATTGGTCACCGCGATGGATACTGTATTTTGCGATTAATTTTTAAGTGTTTTTGCGTTTTTATATTAATGTTTTAATGAATTTAGCGGATGGGTTTGCTTGTTTAGTTTATTTATAGTTCGTTTCGAGTTTCTATGACTGATAATTTTAATATTTTTCGCTTTTTTGGTGAAGTATTCCGTGAGCCAATCAGGATGCAGGATTGGTCTCATCGCGACGGTCACTATTATCTCACAATTTGAATGTTTAAGTTTCGTATTTGATCCTTGAAGTTCGCACGCTTATCTGCTGTGAAGGCAGTGGCAAGGCATCCTTTTAGCCCCAATTTGAAATGAAATCTTCACAACAATTCCTCTTTTCTCTTTGACCCGGCCGGTGAGGGAATAGTGAATTTACTGGTGGGTGCAATGGGACTACTCCGGTATTTACCTTAGCACCAAGGGAACCATCGAAACCTTGATAGAGTAGTTTGTTGAATAGATAATTTTGATTTTAGAATTTCCTGAAAAGGTTAATGTTTTTAATGTTATAAGATTAATTTGGTTAATTTGCCCCATATAATTTTGAATTTAGAATATTGGAAGTGTTCTTTTACTGATGGGATGTTAAGGGCCTATTCCGACATTTGTCTTAGCGCCAAGGGAACCCATCGAAACCTTGACAGAATAGGGTTGAATTTAATAAATGTAATCCAAAAGTGGCCAAAATCAGTCAGGGCCTCCGGCTCTTATAGGTGGCTGGCCGGCAACAACCTTTTTGTTTCATTTTAGGTCGGTTCTTGAGGCGAATAGCCGACTGATATCGCCTAAATGAGAGTTAGCGTCTTCTCAGACGTTAGGAATATCTCACTCCTACTTCGTAGCCGATTGGGTTGAATACGCTTTTCCTAATACTCATTGTTAGTATTGATTTATTCATCGTGATCATGTCGTCTATTGAATCGCCGATCGTGTGAGTTAATGATTCACGTTTATCTTCTGTCTGATAATGTGGACATTGATTCCAGCAAGTGCATGGATTATTAGTAGACTTGATCCGTTGACTCTTTGCATGAGTTGATTTTTCTTTTGTTGAAATGGACCATTGTGTTGATTGGACTACGTTTCTTTCTTTCGGCTTCTTTGAGGCAGTTTGAGTGCCTATAGAGACGCGTTTGATTTCTTGCCTGGTTTTGAATAGGCTCAGGTCCTTGGTTTGCGAGGCCCTGTTTATACTCCGGGACTTATGTTGCCTGGAGTTTTTGTTGACGGCTAAGTTAGTTGAGACTAGCTTGTCGTTGTTTCCTTTTTTGGGTAGCACTGTTGCTGGAGCTGCTGGCTCTACAGGATGAGTGCCTTCCTTCCTGGCAGCAGGAGTAGACTCAACTGGAACTGCTAGAGAAGGGTCATTTTTCTTTCTATTTTGTGAATTTTTTCTCCTATCTGGGACGGCAATCGGTTTATTGCGCGTTTCCTTATTTAACGGCATTCTTCTGTATTCCGCTACTTTGACCTTGTGGTAGCAAATAGTGGATATTTTGAGTGCCTCGCGGGCTTTGCACCCATCTCCTAGGACTGCCGTGAACATTGGCAGCGGTCCTTTGGTCCTTGCAGATGTCATGTTTGACACTTTTAGGACCCGGTGTCCGAGACTTTCTAAGTCCTCCTGTATATACGATGGATCCAGCTAAGGGTCTAGCCCTTTTATGACGATTCTCACTGTTTTGAGACTTTTTAGGTCCTTCTACGAAAGGGATATTTCGTTCTAGAAGCAGCCTTTTGTAATTGTCGAAGTCTATCTTTGATGATAGCCTCACCCTTGTGTCGAGTCTGGATAGATCACAAATTAATGTGCATGACTCGCATTTGAATTCCTTATTCAAGGCTACTAATTGTGTCGAGAAGGCCCGGCGGAACAGCAGCTGGAAGGAATTATTTACGCAGGAGCGCTGGTCCCGCGACTCCGTGTCTTCAGTCTCTCCTCCATTAATTGATGGAGAGGCAGCAGACAGGGAGACGAAGAGTGGGGACGCTTCTGGGTGTTTTGGAGTCGATATTTTCGCTGTTTCGTGTTTCTTATGTTTTTTACTACGCGTTCGCTGCGCGATGAAGGCCGCGGAGTACTGGCTTGAGGCTGACGATTCCATTCCTATTCGTTGGGGGTTCTTATTAGGTGAGGAAATTATTGGTTGAGAGTTAGGGAGTCGCTCTGACAAATACCTTGGGATAGAGACCGAGCTAGGGGCTGAAGGTAAGGCCTAGTGCCTGTCGGGTGCTGTGCTATTCCTGGAGAGAGGGGGGTGAAGAACCCACGTCCTGAAAAAGAAATGCCGTCAGACACTTGTCGCTCGTAGCAGGCGTTGCTGACGCCTGCTTATGCTGTCAGCCAATGCCGACGATTTGCCTCGGTGGAGGGGAGAGCGTGCTTGAAGCACGTGGTCACCCTGTGCTGCCGAGCTTCTCTTGCGCTACCGAAGGGCTGGTCGTCCTGACGGTTACTGGACGTCCATTTGCCGCGAGACACGGAGCTTGGTCTCAAGCAGTACGTTATATAGTCATAGGCTCACAGGCGGTAGAAAACATGTCTCGATTTACACACCAATCACTGACAGGAACCGGGAGGAATGACCTTGAAACTGTACACCCTTAGACAAAAAATTAGTCATCCGCAGATTCTATCAACCGATCGGGGAACTTCGTGAGCGCTCGCAGAAGCCGTATTCACATTTACACGTTTTCAGTAATTGTACTGGGTTGTTTGATAGTTAACGCTGTGCACACTCAAGCAACATGAAAGAGAGAGCTTGGCTTAGTGTGTTTCCGTGGTCGAGAGGTTTAACAGACTTTATCTGCATTCGTAATCTCACGGGTTCGATTCCCGTTCTATTTTTTTAAACTGAATGTTAGAATAGCATTTCTTGTTAGAGGCTGTTGCTTTTGTGCAGGCATCTGCGCATCACAGTCTATTGAATGCAATACATTTAAATTTCCTAGAAAAAACCCTGAATGTGGTAAATATAATTGTTAGAAAGCGACATTATATTAAAATTATATTAAAATGTCAAAATAAAATGTATTTAATTCATAAATCATTTCAGTACAAATATCACGAAAAAAACTGCATAATTGAAGACGTGAACCTGCGACCTTCATTAACAGAAGCAGTGACTGCATGCTTTACCGCTGACCTAACAGGACACACAGGAGTATCTTCAGTTCGTGCCACACAACACAGTAGCTCAGGGACTGCACAATTATGATTAGTTTCCTAGTTTGAACCCAGCGTTGTGCCGAGTAGGACTTACAAAAAATGTGCGTTAAAAAAAATGACTCTTTTTTTTGTCTAAGGGTGTACAAAGTACAAGCCTACATGTCGCATTAAGCTAACAAATATTGCAAAACCAAATTTTTGCGTGTTAAATTACGGCTGTAAAAATAATGATAATTCTTTATTCAATAGTCCTCGTATAGGCACAAATTTGAATGACAAATAATAAAGCAATTTTAACCATTAAAATTCTGTAAAAAAACTTAAAGAAGAATCTTGACAAAGTACTATTTCAATAAATAACGAAAAGATGGTAGACCAGGTTTAATTACTATATTTTATTGCAGTTTTAATGCACGTATTAATATATTTAAATAAACAGATTCGTTCTGCGTTAAAATAAACGATATCAGAATATTGATAAATAAAATAATTCCTCTATCACTTTACGTATTTTAACTAGCTCTTAAAACATTAAAACATACCGATATGCACTGTACACTATCAAACACGTTTTCTATTTCAATAAAGTAGATGGCCCTTGATCTTGGGACAGTACATTTGCCTAGAGATCCCAAGATCGATGGAATTATTTCGATAAGATTAAATCAAGGACGCTGCTTATTTTGAAGGGTAATTTAAAGTAATCTGTTCCATAAAAAATGTGTATTTCGTTTATGATCTCCCGAAAAAGGAAAGCTTGTAAGTGGCACAAGCCTAGGTTTTCATAATAACAAAAAAAAAAAAACTACGTTAATATCATCTTTTAATTATAAAATGTAATAATCAACTTTTATAAGATTCATTATATGTTCCGTTGAGGTATTATTCAAAATTAAAATATGAAATTATGGAATATTCATTCGATGATGGGACAAGTCCCGAAAACGCTGCAGTTAAATAACTAATAAAGTTGAGGAGACGGACCTTTCAGGTGAATATTCCATAATTTTATATTTTTTAATTTTAAAATGTAATAATCCTCCAGGTTTAATGGTGAGCGTCCTTACAATAACTATTTAACAATATATACTGGATTTAATTATCTGACGTTAATCTGCGGATTCTTCTCTATAGAGATAGATAGCCTACAAGATTGTTAGCTTGTTTGAAAAAAATGGGAAAATATAAGGTAAACAAAAAAATTATGATCGCGATTTATATGTAAGGCGTTTAAAAATTACTACGATCTTATTTAGCGTTGTTAAATGTTATTAAAACGCAACTAATATGGTGTTATGATCCCAGCACTATAGGCTTAGCCATATAAGTCATTAATACTATTTAATTATTTACACTGTTATGAACGGGAAATTATAGGCTTAAGAATGTCGTGATTATAGTTATTTTATTTATTACACGTTTTAATATAAAGGATAATCCGAATAATTTGCTTAATAAAATATAGAACTGGATATTTAATAAATTTAATGTAATAATATTTCCACAGTACGTGTTTGTCTCGTAATATTATTTCCAGTCGTTTCACTACTGAGCAAAAAGTGAAAGTTAAACTTATACTTCACCTGGTCTAAACATATTGCTAGGCGGCCATAAAATATCAATACGTAAACGTCGGACGTCCCTGGGGCGAGGGCTATGTGCCCCCTCGGCACACCATGGACGACACAGCAGGGCGTAAGTTGGATTACTATACTTATAAAAAAGGCTCACAGTATTAGTAGTATAATTAACTTTAATTTGAAACATTGATAAATCTAGCCATAAACTTTATAAATACTTAGAAGTAAGTAAAAGTAATTAATGCGATGCCCTGGCTCAAGAAAGTTGTATGTTGTTTATTCGTACAACAAAATTATCAGTTCACTCTCACTCTCTCTCTCCCACCCCCCTCTCTCTCTCTCTCTCTCTCTCTCTCTCTATATATATATATATATATATATCCATCCATAGTAATTCCGCCCGAGGGCAGGTCCTTCACTGCAATCATAGCATTTTCATGCTATGCTTGCAGTTTTACTAGGGAATTGTAGGTGTGGTAGCTTCCCGTTGCTTTCCACACCGGTGAAGGATGATGATGATAATGATGAGATGATTATATGATTTCGGGGACCGATTGGGCCTTAAAGTTTTCCTGACATTTGTCTTATAGATGAGGAAAACCCTGATAAAAACCTCACCCAGAAAAACTGCCCCGACCGGGGATCGAACCCGGGCCCGCTGCGTGACAAGGCAGCACGCTACCTCGAGACCACAGTGGTGGACTATATATATATATATATATATATATACACACACACACATACACACACACACACACACACACACACACACACACACACAGAATTCTTCAATTTCTTCATTTATAACCTAACGGGCACACGGCGTTTTGCCTGTGCGCGGTTGGGTGTGCCACAGCCGGCTTTGCTTCTACATATTCTCCGCGCGTAAACATGTATAAAAATCTTATCTTATAGAAGATGCTGGGAATGTCGTCCATTCACAATAATTCATTCGTGATACTGGGTCACCTTGTTTTAAACAATGGACACGTGTACGCTTATAAGTAGGGCCCGGATTTTTATGAAGTGTCATCTTTTTTATGAATTGTCAGAGACGATGCAGATTAATAATTAAGTGCATTGGGGCGATAAATATGTTAGATGTATGAGGATTTTATAGGTCATTAAAATGCATTTTTTCCCACATTTTTGTGATAAAGTCATTTTACAAACTTTATTTGTAATTTTAGATAATTTTATTTACTTTTCGTACTTATATACGTCAGTTTTTAAATAATCTACGGTTAAATGTCCATTGGAAAAGTCAATAGAGTTAATCAATAGTGCTGAAAATTGTATAAGCAATGTAAATGGAGAGATTGGGGAAGCAGTTAGAAATTGAAATTTGTGTTAGATAAAAATAAAGGATTTCAGACAATGGGAAAAATAGCCTGTATTTTGCCAGCTAAAGAATTCAGAATGCATATTTTTGACGAATATTTAATAGCCAGTGGCACAGTGTTTTTCAAATGCGCACCCATTATATCTGTGGAAGTAGAGAGTAGTTACTTCAAGTATAAAACAGTGTTAGCTGACAACAGCCGATCCTTCACTTTTGACAACTTAAGGATCATTATGATGGTGTATTGCAATGCCAACTAAGGTATGTTTAGTTAATAACTTTTCATATTAGTTTATTAGAAATGATATTGACCCAGTGATTATTTCTTTAATTATTTTTATGTTACTACTAAGAACATGAATTGTTTTAGAACAATTACCCAATAAATAATCATTATTTATCTTAGACTATTTCTAATTAATAAATTAATAATTATTAATTAGTTAATTACTACGAATTATTTTCGTTGCGTCATTTCTTTACAGTTTTAGGTCATTTTAAGATAAATTTTAAGGGATTATTATAGATCATTTTTTTTAACAATTTAATGTCACAAACATCTGGCCCCTACTTATAAGGTATTAGTTTTAATAATTTAGTTGCTCTATGTGCATAAGATTCTGAAATTCCCACCTGTTGTGCTAATTTTTGTATGGATTTTGTTGGTGTACGTTCAAAACTTGCGCCTATTTCGTCAAAATTTTCCTATGTTAAAACTTTACGTTTACACTGCCGTTTTTTGTTTAACATAGAACCAGTGGTTTCGAATTTCTTCACAGCCTCGTGAATTGTAAATCTGGAAGAAGGCACTTCACCAGGGAACTTTTGAATATACTCTGTGCGAACACGGCTTGGTGATTCACAATGAAAATAAATTTTACACACAAAAATGCGTTGCTCGAGATTAAATCACCTGTACATACAGTACTGACGAGTGCCGCTGCTAGCAGATGCGCGCGCTCAAAGACAGCCGGTAGGTGGGGAATCTAACAAGAGTTCGGGAGAGGCGAGACGCCGTGTTCCTGTAAGGTTATAAATGAAGAACCCTGTATACATATATTTTATGTTTTGTTAATATTGTATTGTCATGTTTGTAGGATACTTAAATATTGACCCAGTCTCCGCTACACTATCCTCTGATCAAAGTCCTTGTTCTGGGAAACAGTGCCCTCTATATCGTTATATCCGTCTTTCTAATTAGTTCGGCCATTAAATAAACATTATGTAAATTCAGTTAGGACACGTGGTCATAACACAGGGATTACGCAGCGGTGACCAACTCATGTTTTTGTGCAAGAGCACTCTTCCCTGCACGCGTGCACCAAGGAAGAGTAGATCGCTCAAATAATCAATAAAGAAGGAATGAAGGGGAGGGAGGTTTGTGACGCGGCTGCATGTTAACAATGGTGTGATACAAGTCTAAACTAATGCCAGCTTCTCGGTGTAATAATGCCTGACCATGCAGCAGTTATGAAACGGATTTCGCATTCCCCATTTTTTTAAATTTATTGGCAATGGGAATATGTTTACTTATTTACTGAATATGAAGGAAAGGTAACACATTTAATGTGTCTGAAAGTTCAACATTAAGATATATTATTCTACAAACCATGCGAATTATAAGGGTACCGAAAACACAGTGGAGGTCGAAATATAAAGCAAACTTTTCATCCGTGAGTGCAAAAAATAGTGTACATTTATTTCAATATTCTTACGCTATTTTCAAGTGCATTTAATTGCATTAGTTTAAATTTTAACCATCACACATTATCATAAATAATGCCACGAGTGATTTCTTATTTTAAAAATTTGAAAATCATGAGTGGCATTTGTTAGGACTATTAAACGAATAAAATTAAGCTGTTTACTCACAAATCATTATTTAAATATAGTTATTTTATAATATTTATATATTTAATGTAAACGGCGATGTTTGAAACAAATGAGAAATGTTTGGTTATGTTTCATTTGTTCATCCACTCTAACTTGATAATATTATTTGTTGCCAAATAGGATCACAATATTGTAAGAATACACCCTAGTGGCGAAAAATGACACGCATAAAACTGTTTTTTATAACCAACATTACAGGTTATTAATTATTTGTTTAGAGAGGAACTCAGTAAAATCATTAATTAAAAACACAATTATTGAAAACAAGATTATCAAATGTGTAGTTCTAATGACTCTGTTTATTATTTGTTGTATCAACATATTTGTTGGAGAGTCATTCACTGTAAAATAATGATTTGACCTGTTCAGAATATTAAAAAGGAGGAATATTCTTTATTTTGATAAACAGAATTCGATAAATATTGAGGTGTTAATGAAGACTGTCATTGGTTGTAAAACAAAATTTCATTGAAAGACGTAATGTGTGTCATTGACTTACATTTGGGGCAAATGTATGTTTACTTATAGTTCATTATAATTTATTAGTACATATCTTCGTATATATTTCGTTATATTACTCATTGGGGGTTCGAGCGCTTCACCTAGCGGGAGTATTTAACCAAGCTGTGTGATGTAGTTACGCTTAATTACCTCATACATGTCAGCTGTTATTATTATTACTATTATTATTATTATTATTATTATTATTATTATTATTATTATTATTATTATTAATGCAGGCAGAACCGTCTGTTTGTGAGTCAGTTGTTCGTGTCAGCTAGGCAAAATCGCAATGCATATTGGGAAATAACGCCGCAGATTGTCTGATGGCGAATTTACGAAAGACCGTAAGAAAATAGCAGCTGAATTGTTATACCTTAATCAAATTGAGTTATTTGACGCACTTAGACTTTCTCGCACAATTGTTACTCTCCGTATGTAATATCTTGCTGGTCATGTTATTTTACAAGTTAATAGAATTTGCAATTAATTTTATTGTATTTTTTTAGCTTGTATTGTTGATGTATTTGGCTTGAAACAATTTTTTACCTTTATCTTTAAATTATTTATTACTTTTTAATTAAACATTATAGTAAAATATTTTAAAGTAATATATAACTTATATATTCCCATAAACCAGAAGGAAAACGCCCAGTTGGTAGACCAAGAATGAGGTGGGAGAACAACATTAACTATGATTTGAGGGAAGTAGATTATACAGAGAATGATTGGAAAGCATTAGCTCAGGATAGGGATGTATGGAGAGCTTACGTCCGCGCGGCCATGAACCTACGGGTTCGATAGTGCCAGTGAGTAAGTAAGTAAGTATATTCCCATAAAATAAAATTTTAACATACTTACATTATTAACCAACTTTAAATCCACATCATTTTACAATTGTAAATCACTTATAAAAATTATAAATAAGCTCAACGAAGTAATTAAAAAAACTTAAAATCAATAATCTGACATAATATATTAATAAAATTATTGTACTCTAAATAATTGTTGATATTTTCAGCACAGTAGGCCTACAAATGACGTTTTTTGTTAGAGGTGTGAACTTCGAACTATAAGTTACACAGAAGAGCTGTTTAGATCTAGCGCCAATGCGATATACAACAACGGACACTAACATATTGTCATGTGCAGAAGAAGTTGTAGAAAATATCTTTCATGGAGTTCACTTGTATCTGTAACCATAGATGGGGAACTGGCTATGGTAGGGTGTAGCTTGGGAATTGTGTAGTGTCTCAAAGACAAACTAAAAGATCAGACAGTCTGGGAATTCCATTGCATCATTCATTAAGAAAATATGTGTGCTAAGAGCGTTTTGCTGAATGTAGTGTTGAGTGTTATAGTTAAAACAATATAAAAAATCAGATCCCAAAGAGTTTTTGACAGATCTTGATTGCAAGTATGTGACATACCCTACTTTCAATGAAGTGCAATGGCTCAACAGGGAAAAATCGTTGAATCGATTCTTAGAGATATTAAAGAAATTGCGATATTCATGGAAATGATATGCTCAGTATATTGTGTTAACATGTAATAAGAATGTTGTACGTATATTATACCAATAAATAATAGCATTGTGACATGAGTTTAAAACTTTTTTAACCTTATTCAAAGTTAAACATAATTCTATTCATTTAATAACTGGTGATATCTCTTTAAATTAATATCTTTTCAGTATTCAGAAACATCGAATACTGCACGATGTCAAAGAATGGTTTAATGTTTCTTAATAGTGACTAGCCTCCTCTGAGTGGACGGCTGCACACTTGTCAACCAGTCATGCTACTGCTTACTTGCGAGTGCACACGTCACTTCGTAAGTGCAGCTGAGCTGGTCACCGCTGGATTACAGCCTTAGAGATCTATGGGTATTGTGATACCCTCTAAATAAAAGCTTAATCGGGTTAGACCGTGGGCAAGACTGAGGATTTTGAAGGCGAAAAATCAAGGAATTGGTTTCCTTCAGAGGGATGTTGAAAACCGTGCCGTAGGTCCTGTGTTGTAGAGATACATGGAAGGAACCCTCGAATACAAAAATTATATCTGTGACAATAGAAGAAAAAATCTAGGCGTAGTAACTCTTCAAGTATCGCGACTACCCCCGATGTAAGAAACAATCAAACTAGCTAAATTATTAACAAAAGAAAAATAGGGTTAAGCGATTTTGGATTCATTTCAAATCCATAGTAAATATTTAGGTGTTTCTACGATATAGATATTACGCCCTTTTGCTGAAAGCTGATTGGAAAATGGTAATCTCAATTTGGTAGAACTACGTGAAAGTACTGTATAACACTCTGAAATGTTGTAAATGATGAGGATCTTGATGTGTACGGGTCATTATTCACACCGTCTTGTTATTTCCTCGAGTCATGAATCAAGGCGACATATTCTCATGTAGATTGCGATCTTATGTCAACTGTTACCGGTGAGAAATTGGAAACGAAACGACCTGCTTTTCAGACAGCAATTATTAATGTGCGGCATTGGGAGGTCAATTTCTAGATGAATTATAAGCAGCAAATAAGAGATGGCATTGCTACTGGGCAAAATAACACTCCATACTTTGTTTATGTACTTACGAAGAAATATGGTAAGCAAGGTTTACGCGGAGAGTTTTAAAATATATTTAAAAAGTAATTCTAAGTAATAAATAAATAAACTCCATGAAGCGACAGGCCCAGAAGGCCCTTGGTCTACCAGCCGGGTACTGAACTTACGTACGCACGTGTCATTTATTGCACTTATTACAACTACACAAATTTACTCATGATATTACGTGGGCACGGTCCCATAATGCCCGAAATTCCATGAGAAAATTACTTCCCCCATGGGACTCGAACCAGTAAATGTCCCGTAGCTCTATGCCAAGACATGTTACATTAGACCGTTCGATTACGGCGGGAAACTAAATAATAAATAAGTAAATAATAAATAAGTAAATAATAAATAAGTAAATAATAAATAATTATATACATACCTAAATAAGCAATAGGCCCAACTCAATAGTGTAATTTTGAAATGATAGCAATACAGACCAATGTAAGGTATGTGCGAGTTGTTCATTAGACAAGATCATGAGAATGCAAGTTTACTAATCACCACCGTCAGAATAATAATAATAATAATAATAATAATAATAATAATAATAATAATAATAATAATAATCATAATAATAATCATATCTCACAAGTCACAACACGTGATTCATTGGATCATGTACCAATAGACATTGAAATGGGTAAAATTGCATTAATTTTAATCTGTATTAAACAATACAAATAGTTTATGGATTGAATTCCAAGAAAAGAGTTCTTATCAATCAACCAACTAAACTGAACATCACGGCGCCACATGACTGGAAACTTTGGTGTACCAGCCAGCTGCAACAATTACAGAGGTAGACATGTGGTCAGCATGTCGAGCCCCCAGTCATTATACATGTGTTTTAACCTGGAGCCACTACTTGAAATAGTTACTCAAATTCCTCATCATCACGATGAGTACCAGTATTGTACATTGCCTAAAATTCTATGAGAAAATTACTTCCCCATGAGTATTCAAACCAGCGTGTACCAAGACATGATGTCTTAGATCACTTAGCCATGGATTTCCAATCAACAAACTTTAGAAAAACTTGTGAATCTGAAAATTACCTGGAGTCTTTCTTACTTACTAATGAACCCGCTTAGATGTTTGTACAACATATGTAGTTTATTAATTAAATTATTAATAATATACTAATTTAATTTTGTAATCAGATATTTTCAAAAGGTGGTTCATCTTCATACCTCCTGGTATATAATTGAAAATGACCGATACATTTTCCAACATAATTCTCGAATGCCTAGCGCAACTTCAACTAAACTTAGTATACGTATAGCTCACAGTATGGCAAAAATATTGTGGCGGTAATTTGTCCAAAGCACTCCTACGAGAAGGTGACAAGTAAAAGTTGAAAACACTTAGTATTGGATTCAAATATACAGTTTTTGGGAAAACTAATCTGATTGGTAACAGTTTTATACCAATTGTTATTGAAATAAATTCGACAAATAAATTTATAAATTGGAGTCCCAATGTCATTTAAGCCCATGTTTGACCCGTAACACCATTAGGGAACGAGAAGGAGTGAAATATAAAATGTTAAAAACTAACAAGAATAGGGTTGAATCCATATTTTCAGTGTGTTAAGCTAATTGCTGACAGTTCCAATGCCATTTAAGCCCAAGTTTGACCCCATAAGGGGGTGAGAAGGAATGATAAATAGGTCAAAAGTGACCGAGATAGAGCCAAATCCACATTTTTCAGAGTTGATAAGCATACGTATTGGTGACAATACCGACATCATTTGAGCTGAAATTCAATCCCTATGGTTGTGAGAAGGGAGGGCGACATGTAAAAATAATTAAAAAGGATCGATATAAGTGCTGAATTTGTAGTTTTCAGGATCACTGTGATGAATTAGTTATTGAAATGAAGTACCAGGTCAGCTTTTACGTCATGTTTGGCTGCACGAGTTTAAAACTTTCTAAACTTTGTACTTTTTTGCTATTCTATTTTTATTTTGTTTAACAATATTGCATGCTCTCTGTTCAAACAAGCAGAGTTTTAACAAAGTAAGAAAAGGGTTTTAAGAGGCCCTTAGGGTAGTAGAATGTTTAGACTCCTGCCTTTGCAGAAAATATGCATGAGATATGAGGCACTCATTATGTAAAATTTGAAATTAATATTGATGAGGGAATTATGAAGAAACGTTGTAAGAATCTGTTCATTTGAATTACCTAGTGAACGATGTTTAATATTAATTGTAACGAACTATTGTCACTGTTTTTGTCGGTTTCACTCATTTTAAATATGGCGGTGACCTGGTTTAATATATTTAATTTTTGGTTAATATTTGGCGGTCTTTTGAGCAGTTTGAGAGGTTGAAGATTGTGAGGCCCCCCCCTCCCCGCTTCATTTAGGTTTTTAAAACACGAAACTATCTTAATTTTGAACTATGTAGCCTGCAATATGTCAGGTATTAGTTAATACACATCATTCCATTTCCGATATGCAAATTATAAAATTTAAGTTATACATCACGTTTAAACACGTCAATCTTTAATTTAAAAAGCTAACAAAAATAAATTCACACCAACTAAAATAAATTCACACTAATCTTAGTCTTTTTTTCTAGCATTAGTTATTAGTAAGATTATATTTTATGAATATTCACTAATACTACATATAAATGTTGAGGACAAACAATGAAAATGTCACGGTTACATCACAAATCTTATTTTATATTTTGTGTCTATATTTCTAGACTTTCTTTGCTAGAAACAAGTAATCTCGTTATTTTTCAATATGAGGAATAATTTGGATGTCATGAAAAATCTTCAAATTTAATTTTTCCAAAAACAGCACCACAATATATGGATAATAAATATGTCAGTTTTCAAACATGGCTAGCTAGTCAAGATAGTTAAAGCATGATGCTTCAGATCAGAAGGTCGATGGATCGAATTTTGCTTAAACAAATGATAAATGAATGTTGCATTTATAATAAGTAGCAATGTAGTTTGAATTTTGTACAAGTGTACGGTACAAAAAAAAAGTTCAAATGAACAAAAAATATATATTAGATAATTTATCGTTTCTTATTATTCCATCGTTCATACAACGTTCCTTCATAAATACATTTTTTTCTCAAAACTTAGATCCTGTGGATTTGTGCCTGCGTGGAACTAAGTACACTAATGTACGAAAATTATACTTAATGCATTTTTCATGGACCTCCTCAGGACATTATGATAAATACAAGATATATACACATGATTGTGACATATCAGGACATTTTTAAATCTCATGAATCAATCTTACCGTTTACTGGAAAGATGAATTCATCTTCAGATTCTGAAGAAGTATCTAATTCTTTACCTGAAATTAGAAATGGACTCAATTATTTTATGAAGAGAGATTATATATTACACTAAATTTAAATAAAGTAAATATTGTACCCGGATTTTATATGGTGCCGTTCAATTGGGAGAGTTCCGTATTTATTTGGAGGTGGGTTTTATTGACGGTTTTTGCGACGCTATAAGCTCAGGGAATCACTAACGGATACAGTGGTGGAAATTGGTATAAAGGCACTTGTTAGAAGTGTGAAAACAAGTTTATTTACTTTTTCTTTGGCATTTTTCTATCTCAACTTAGGAGGCGATTGAGTATAAAACACACACAAATAATGTCAAAATTAATTATCCATTTCCGTCCAAAAAAAAGTATATGAAAACTGAAACCACTCTGACATATGGGTGGAAATTAGTATAAAGGCACATTGTGTATTTCACAGATTAAACCAAAAAGACTGAGCACAAAGTTTACAATTAAGTTCTAAAATGTAGTTGAACCTCCATTGTTGTTAATTACTTGGAAGATTCTCTTTGGCATTGACTTGACGAAGGTGTTTATTTCTTCCACTGAGATTGAAGCCCAATCTTCCCGAATAACATTTTTCTGCTCAGTCGCTGTCCCAAACTGCCGTCCATTGCGATACACAGGCCTTGCCAGGATCCCCCATAAGTTCTCAATCAGGTTTAAATCAGGACTTCTGGCTGGCCACGTCAAAATAGGTATTTCTTTCATCCTGAACCACTCCTTTGATTTGACAGACACGTGAATGGAAGCATTATCTTGCTGAAAAATTAGATATTCGCCAAATTCCTCATACATTCGTATCAATTCGGACTCCAGAAGCTCCTCAGTGCAGGACTCAGAATTCATCTTGGTGCGTATCCATGCCAGTTTCGATCTTCCTTTAAAGCAGAATGCTGTCCAAATCATAACACCTCCACCACCGAAGTTTCTACTCATTCTAACTTGCTCTTCAGTACGGACGTCATGCCAGTATTACTGAAAGCCATCATGCCCGTCCAGATTAAACTTCTTCTTGTCACTGAATATTACTTTATTCCATTCTGAGGTCCAGGACATGTGTTCTTCAGCAAAAGTCATTCAAGCTGTCTTGTGTGCATTGTTCTGAGGTGGTTTACTGAGACGTTTTTTGAATTTTAGGTTCTTGTCTTCTGACAGAATTTGTCTTACTCGTCTGGCTATTACTGGCAACTTCAAATCAGCCTGGATTTGAGAAGAAAACATACTCTTACCTTTTGCTTTACGTAAAATGAGACGTTTAGTGCGCCCAGACAATTTTCTTGTCCGTCCATACTTCCCGTTTTTTCCGGTTTGACAAAATTATCAATGACGCATCTTGAAGCTCCAATTTCGTAGCTATTTTTTGATTGGAAAGGCCCATCTCCTTGAAGGCACTAACTCTTGATTTCTCTTCATTTGATAGAAGCTTTCCACGTGGCATTGTACATACTACTGACTTGTAACTGATGAACGATGCTTACAGACACGTCGTCTCCATGTAACTGCAGTGTTTTGTTTACATATATGTCTCTGTAAGAGCCAGAAGTTGACCTGTCTTTATACCGATTTCCACCCCTAGGACAGCGTTTTCTTAGTTTTTACGTAATATTTACGTTATAATAAATACAAAATGTGGAGACATGTATGAAATTATGTCCAAGATAATTATATGTAATATATGACACACATACGGTATTTGCATAAATATTTCAGGTTGTTTTACTACTAAAATTTAGTGCCTTTATACCAATTTCCTCCACTGTATTACGGTGGAACAACATACCTATCTAGGGCATACGAAGGGAATTAAAAGAAGGTTAAATGATTAACAACCGGCTTTCGTAGAAAGATTACAATATTTATTTTTGAAGAAGAGTTCATTACATCAGTATAAAGTTTTGCCATTTAATGGGCTGCCAGCAAGTAATGAACTTATGACGATTCGAATCTAATTGTATTACACAATTTTATAGTATTTCAAAATAGTGAACTCATGTTTCCACCCATCACATCTTCGGTCAGAGTTTGAGTTCTCATCTAAACTTCAAAACTTTGTCTAAATTAATTTATTGCCCATTGATTCCAACATTCTAAGACCGCTGTTGACTATTAGAGTTAATTTTAGTTTTTCAATCTTCATGACTCTTTGATGCTATAGAAGTGTTTTAGATCTTTATAACTCGGCTTTGACCATGATAGTGTTTTAGATCTTCATTGTACGAAGTTAACTATACTAGTAGTAGTGATTTTCTGGTTTCCTTACTAAATAAAAACTCACAGTGAAGTAGCATATTAATGAAGTTTATAATGTATTTGATATGGAAAAAAAACTTATTGCAAACATTAATAATAATAATAATAATAATAATAATAATAATAATAATAATAATAATAACTAGGACTTTGTTAGACTAAAAGTAAGATACATACAATGTTATTTACAAATATGGATTGAAAGGGCAGTAAGCCATACGTGCTGCTAACAGTCCGTTACAATAAGGTAATGTTTGGTATTAATATAACTTAAAAAACATAATAATATTACAATTAGATAACAATACAATGACATTATACATTACCTTGGTTATGTAGAATTATTAAGAATTAATGGTATTGCAATTTGTTAACATATTTATTTATGGAAGAATGAGTGTTGTTCTTATTTTCCGCATTTTGTCCAGAAATTTACCCAAGTTTATCCAATTTTCTGGGCTTACCATTAACTCGTAGCATGATAATCTTTCACGATTTGAATTTAGAAATCTTTCCGGTAATAACTGCGGCCTCCAATATTCCAAATCGTTACATTTTCCTAATATAAGTAGGGCTATCTCGTCTTCAAAGCTCCCACACATTGGACATATTCGCATATCGTGATCGTAGCCAATTTTTAAAAATTTCCATGTCCCTAACCTAAACCAAGCAAGCCCTGATCTCTCCTTAAATCCTAGATTGAGTATATAAGATTCTTTTCCCCAATTTTGTTTTAGGTCTCTTTGTAAAACAGTGAGCGTTTTCCCGCACATTCGGCGAAAATATTTTGTTAGATTATATCTAAGTACCTCCTTCTTATTTTTCTCCACACATTCTTGCGATTTTTAGTCCCTTTTTCCCATACCCAACCATCCCAATCTTTTGGAGTTCTCTCCTAACCTCGTCTGCCCAGAATTTCACATTGCTTTCCTAATTTGGTGGTCGTAACAAATTGCTCTGAGCATTGTTTGTTCACCTTGGATTAGCCGCAACCAGTACTTGAGTACACGAATATTACAATTTATGTCGTCCTGAAATGACCCAAACTCATATAAAATTCCACAGTTAGAAACGGCCGTCCAGTAATATATTTTAGAATATGCGTATATACCTTACTATTTCCATTCTTTGAAAACCCCAAATCTCACTACCATAGTGCATTACTGGTCTGATCATCGCTCCATACATTTTTCCTAACGTACTAACTGGAATATCAGGCACTCAACCCAGAATACCGAGTACACTGTTAAGTTTCCCCTCCCTTTGAATAATGCTATATCAATATGTTTCTTCCATTTTCCGTTCATTTTAAACATCGTACCAAGGTATTCAAAATGTTTCACTTTTGAAGTATTTGATCTCTGTATTCCAATTCCTCTGCACTACCTTAAACCGTTCCATTTTTGAACGTCAATGTTTTTTGTCTTACTAATATTTACAATAAATCCCCAATTCCTACTGTATATTTCCAGTCGGTCAAGACCTCTTTGTAATCCCTTGATTGTCTTGGAACAGATAATTAAATCATCTGCATACAACAAGACTGGGACTTTAACATTTCTTATCTCCGGAGCTTCAATCTCTCCTTCTAGCATTATGTCTGCTATATCATCAACGAATAGTTTAAATAGCATTGGTGACAAAATGCAAATTGTCTCACTCCAAGATTGGCTTGACTGCTCTCTGTGACGTGCCTTTGGTCTACTTTTATACAAAATTTAATATATTTATAAATTGACATAAAGGCATGTATCATTTTATGAGACAATCCTTTCCGATTTAATTTTTTCCACAGTGCACTTCGGTCCACAGTATCAAATGCCATCTTAAAATCAATGAATGCACACAATAATTTACTCCTCTTTTTTTTCAAATCATCATCAATTAATGTTCTCAGAACGAATACGTTGTCCACTGTGGAGTACCCTTCTCAAAAACCTGCCTGATATTCTGAAATCCTAATGTTCACTTTAGTCCATTGTCTCAATCGTTCGTAAAGTACTTTACAATAGATTTTTCCAAACACTGACAAAAGGCAAATTCCCCTATAACTTTCTGGATTCTGAGGCCCACCTTTACCTTTATATAGCGGTTGTATTACACCTGCCGCCAAGGCTTCCGGATGATTTCCTCCATTAAAAAAGTTTGTTGAACGCAGTTTTCAAAACTTCTATTAATTTATTGGATGATATCATATTTTTCAAGAATTTCCCTGGTAATCCATCAATTCCAGGTGCTTTACCATTCTTTAAACACTTAATGGAAAAAATCACTTCATTTTTCGAGATATCCTGATCTAGTAATGGGATATATATTGGGTCGGGGATCTCCACTATATTTCCTTGATTATATCTTAACTCCTCACCTCCCAGCGCAAACATTCATAGGCATATTACGAGAGGCGCACTGTAATGGGGAGCCTTATAACCGGGGTTGATTGTAATAATAGTCAAACCATCATCACTTTAGCTTTCCTTTTTTTAATTTTTTTTATCAGATTTGAAACACAATGTGGGGTTTCTTTAATAGTAATATTAGGTTTGGGATTTAGTGTCTACTTATTTTACTGAAACTAGAAAATTATGGATATCAAAGTTCAGAAATCTCAGTTTTGTTAGAAACATTGCTGATTACACGGGGAAGATATATGTATATGTATATATATATTTTTTCCATCTTATGTTACCTCAGGTTTTATAACTATTTCTATATATTTCTGCACTGCTGATTCCAATTCGGAAATCCATAATTTTTTTGTACCTGCTCTAGTTTTCATGCAATTTTAATTTACTTTTGCTACAATTCATTTTAATAATTGGTTTTAAATTGGAGTTAAAAGTCAATGATGGTTAGATTGAACACAACTACAAGGTAATTAATGTTTTACAAACATCACTTTTACATAATTTTATTTGTTTTTTTAATTTAAAAATTATTATCTGATAAAGACAACCTGCTTTGCTGTTTTAAGATTGTATCATGCCTTCTTCGAGTAGACACAAATGTAAGAATAGTCCTGACACCTTCTGTTACATATGTGGCTGCTACACATTTCAATGTCAACGGTGCAATATATTCCATCACTTTTGATACGTGCATATATTATTATTGAATCACCAAATATGAGTATTTTGAAACCCTATTTCACCATAAAGGCATGTTAATGTTGTAGCTTACTATAACAATATTATACTATATATTGTAAAACAGAAATATTATCTTATGGTTTTGAATGAGTGTTATGGATTACATAAATTGTCTATAAGGTCTTAGAAAAATACTACATATTGTTATGAATGTGTGTTATCAATTCATAAAATGTTTATAATAATTTTGGTTCTTAAAAATCACCATGCATTGAGGCAGAGGCCTCATCATCATTTAAAAGTAAGTTTAACCAGAATCGCTGTCTTTCAAATATAGGACAATCAAATAAAACCATGTTTTACAGATTGTATTGATTCTTGACTTTTACAATTTTTATCACTTTCTGGGTTAATGTTATATCTCTTAAAATAACTTCCAAATTTTCCATGCCCCATCACAAATTGTGTTAAAATGTAATTTGGAATAAAATGTTTTGCATTTAGCCTATGGTGTACTGTGGGAAAGAAGAGCTCTTTAGTCAAAGCACCATTTGCACTCCTTATCCAACATTCCAATATTCATTCCAATCAGTGATAGTAGAGTCCATATAATATAGGATATTGGACACTTTGTAAATTAATAATGAAGCTCAGAAGATGCTGCGGATTTAGCTAATTGATCAGCATGTTTATTTCCCACAGTTCCCTGGTGCCCTCGTATCCAAGACAGGCACAGGTGTTTTGTGTAATTTTTTGTTATTTCTAATTTCTACTAAGTTTGGATTTAAATTAAATTTATCAGCAATCGATTGAAGAGCGGTCTGCAAGTCACTAAACATTCGTGCGCTGTATTTATGTTGAAGACACCACTGTACTGCTTCTTTTATAGCATATAGTTCAGCTTGGAAAACAGAACAGGTAGGGGATGGTTTGAATAGTTTGAAGAAAACTTCACTGTCTTCACAATAAACTACATAAGCACATCCAACTTGTACTTTCTCTTCTCCTGCAGTAAATCTTGATCCATCCGTGTAAATGTATGGGTGTTTCCACATCTTTGCACGTACAGATTGTCGCGGAGTTAAAATCATCAATCCTTTTTCTTTCCATTGTCCAGCAGATCAGTCCTTCCAAGGCCATTTTGGTTTCCAAATGGTAAGTTTTTTATAGGGTGGGTTGTCAGCCACATGCCCAACCCCCAAACTGGAGGACCGGGATACCTGTATTCGGGGTTTTC
Source organism: Diploptera punctata (assembly GCA_030220185.1). Lineage (NCBI taxonomy): Eukaryota > Metazoa > Arthropoda > Insecta > Blattodea > Blaberidae > Diploptera > Diploptera punctata. Next base: position 771,071 of record JASPKZ010005685.1, read on the forward strand.
TCCCCTTAGATCAGTTGCTTCCACCTTAGCTTATGAGTCTGATCTTACCCATGGATTGCCTCTTCCGCTTCATCCGCCGTTGAGACTCTCACTCCTCTTCTACCTTCAGAACCGTTGGGCATCCTCTTCTGAGTTGATTCTTTGTCTGGATCCTCATCTTTGGCTTGTCCGGCATGGGATACCCTGCCAGTAGCTACGCTACCGCCGATATAGTCCAAAGAATCATTGGACCTAGCTGCCCTCTCACCAACGTCATGGTCATGCTACCCCTAGAGAGGGGTATCAAAACTAGTCGTCAAAAAATCTACAATTATGAGGTGAGTTGAAGAATCTAACTCAATTTATTAATTTTTAGATCTGTGTGGTGAACAATAGTTTAAATGAATATTTAAATGTTTTTTTCTTCTCATTTGTAATATACTAATGTTAGGAATGAGAGTTCCAAATTAAGGAATAGGCTACCAACATCAATTATATAGAATTACTTAATTTAAAATTAAGAATTCATAACAAAGTAATGCTGATTTCAAGGTCAATTCAAATTGAAATTTACCTCCTATAATTTTCATGTGCTACAGGAGAGATCCAATAGATAATCATCAGAAAGGCAGAGAACACTCAAAATAAGGCCTATTTAGTATGAAACTGTCAACAGTGGGTATAAGAGTAAATTTGACTCTAGTTACACAAAAATAAATTAACAGTAAAGCTATAGATCCTTCAACAGAAATGGACCTTAGAAGGTATTCAGCTGGAATTTCTAGACGAGAGAAAATATGAGAAGCATAATTAAAAATAAAATTAATGTTTAAACTTCAATAGAGGATTTCATTAAAAAAAATTAACAATTGAAATTGTAATGCCATGTAAAAGAATGAGAGAGAACAAATTCCCAAGACAAATACTAAAATGGATACTATCTGGTAGAAGAAGAAGAAGAAGAAGAAGAAGACAGCTGAAAATAATGTTGATTGATAATGTTTTCAGCAGCATGAGGGGGAAAATGCTTGGACGATGGAGACTGTAATCACAGAGAAATGTGGAGGAAAAAGACAAGTACATTAATTGTCTTCATCGTCCAATCCTTTTCCCCCTCGTGCTGCTGAAAACATTATCAATCAACATTATTTTCAGCTGTCTTCTTCTTCTTCTTCTTCTTCTTCTTCTTCTTCTACCAGATAGTATCCATTTTAGCATTTGCCTTGAGAATTTGTTTTCTCTCATTCATTTTACATGGCATTACAATTTAATTTTTTTTTTTTTAATGAAATCCTCTATTGAAGTTTAAACATTCATTTTATGTTTAATTATGCTTCTCATATTTTCTTTCTTCTAGAAATTCCAGCTGAATACCTTCTAAGATCCAATTCTGTTGAAGGATCTATAGCTTAATTGGGAGCAGATAGAGGTTGTGAAACCTGCTAATTAATAAAATAAATAATAGTTTTAAAAAACTAAAAGTACACGCTTCATTAGAAAACTAAAAAATGAAAAATAATTTTAATTTCCAATACGCTTGGGATAAAATAAAGTGGTCAACAAAAAAATCATCTCCAACACATATAGAATAAAAATAGAGTTATCAACAAAAAGAAAATAATTTTACCATCAAAAGCGTGGGGTGCTCTATATCAATTAATATATTTGATAATAAACAGATATTGGTAAAAGTAAGGTCTCTAAGAAGAAAATGTAAAAATCATAAAAAGCACCCCACGCTTTTGATGGTAAAATAATTTTCTTTTTGTTGATAACTCTAATTTTATTCTATATGTGTTGGAGATGATTTTTTTGTTGACCACTTTATTTTATCCCAAGCGTATTGGAAATTAAAATTATTTTTCATTTTTTAGTTTTCTAATGAAGCGTGTACTTCTAGTTTTTTAAAACTATTATTTATTTTTTACTTTTTAGTTTTAATATTTTACAGAATAAGATAAAAATGCAAATATCTTTAAATTCGATACTAATGTAGTATGAGCTAAAAGTAATACTCTTCTATAAAAAAAAAAACCCTCAAAGCCAGATTTGAACCAGCGACGTATGGATTACTGAAATTATATACCACTAAGAGCTCACTGCTCTACCAACTGAGCTCTTACAACGATTGACTAAAAACTCGACAAGTCCGCAACCTATTATACCAGCTTTCATTTTTTTGATTTTCGGATGATTCTGGCCAGGATTTTAGAAATAAAATATGAAATTATTGTATTGTCACGGGTCCTCTACACGTATACAAAGATTCAAGTCGATCCAATGTTTCTAAGTGGGTGAAAATCGCATTGAAAGATTCCGTTACATAGATAGATGATAGATACAGGTCAAGCTAATATAAAGCGTGTTAAATCTATAGATTCACATACATATGAAGCAAAACAACCAGGTAAGGCCTTTTTTTTTTCAAAATGAAGTTTGAGGTGTCATTGGATTATCATAAGTAATGCCATGAGTGATTTCCAAATTATCGATGAATTCACGACTAACGAAGTGAGGAGTGAATTTATCTAGAGAATTTGGAAATCAAGAGTGGCATTTGTTAGGACTATTTAACGAATAAAATTAAGCTGTTTACTCACAAATCATTATTTAACTATAGTTATTTTAAAATATTCATATATTTAATGTAAACGGCGATGTTTGAAAACAAATGAGATACAATAGGTACGCTTCTACTGTTTCTTTTGTTTATCACTGCAACCAGATCATACTATTTATTGCCAAAGGAATGCAATATTGTAAGGAGGAGTTTTCTTTAATATGGTAATTATAACACTGATAAATATTTGGTGAAACACGACTCTGATTGGTTGTAAAACAGAAATCATTGAAACGTGATTGGTCATTGACTCCCATTTGGAGCATGAGTTAAATAGTCCATGAAAAGCATTATCATTTAGAAGCGTGAAAGTGTAAAAGGTACAGTTAGTCAGTAGTTCATTTACCTCCAAAGTTTGGCATACAGGTAAGGAAGTATGTATGTTGTACAACTAAATATACATTTTCTATGTTTGAAGGAAAAGTGACTACCTGGTTCTTTCTCTGTACTCTTGATATGATAATTTACTGCTTTAAAAATGTTCAAAATTTCTTAAAATGACAAAGAATTGCTTACAGAATGAAATGTTTACTTTTCCAAAGTCAGTAGCCCAATCTACTTCCCTTTATGATTTACATTAATATATGCCTATGATCTTAAAAAGAGCAGACAAAAATGTTCACCATTTTTACAACTTAAGGCATTAATAACAACATAAAACAATGTCTTGTTAACATTCAATATATCCAATATTTAAGTATCTTAAATGTAAAAATTGCTAATGAAAATAACTCTAACTTTAAACTATTCATCTTCTTTTAGGGTCGAATGTTTGAACGCATTAGACAGTAAAAGGGATTCTCTACTCAGAAAGTTTTATCCAAATTTCAATTTGCTTACTCAGAAATCTATTCATGCGATAATAATTGTAAGCTACCTGTCGAGGTACCTTAAGATCATAGCTCAATATAGAAACTTATCGCGAAAATCCCGAAGGGAACCGATGTAGTTTGAAAACCTTTGCAGCTTTATCCAAGATGTCGGACCTTGAAGACTTCGATCATGTTTTCGGTATATGCAGAGAGGAGGAATTTGATAGAGTCTACCAAAGAATTCAACTGGAAGAACAGGAGAATCGGCGTAATATTGCACGATGCAGACGTCGTTGTATATGGTATTATTTGCAGGACGCAAGCGTATATGCATACCTCTATAGCAGACAAAAATAACGGAAGTGGATTTATCGCTGAGAATTCTGGGTAATTCGTTGCCGATATTACGAACACGTCAACTTTCATGCATGACCGGTAAGTCGGCCGTTAATTCGATCTCAGCAATTGCTCACGGTGAGTCAGCTCACCAGTGATTGGAAGTAATTTGAGTAGAGACTAATGTATTTGCATACGACCCTTAAAAACATTTTTACTTTTCAAATTTTCTCATTATTATTACTGTCATAATTATTATTTCATCAGTTAACCTTATTGAAATATTGGAGATACCACTGCCAATATGGGGTAAAACCACAATCTACATGGTACACTTCCCAAAAAAAAGAATGGGTCAACTCTTGCTCTCGTGCACATGTCTAAGATTCACAGCAGCGCAATTCACAAGAGAACATTCTCTCCCTCTGTTTCGAAAAACTTGACGCAGCCATCAGACCAAGAGTGCAATGGCTGCTAGTCCTGCCATCGTGCCCCCGTAGCACATACGGTTGAGTCATGGTCCAATACGTTATCAAGGGGAGTGCATCGCTTTCGATCCTAGGCAGCACCAATTTTTAAAAAAATATTAATGAATGTTTATTTTAAATTTTCAGAGTTCCTGGACTATCTAATTTAATAAAAGAAAAGAGTGGAACAATTTATACCCAACTCCTGTGGGTAGGCTGAACGTGGCCTTAAGAAAAGCAAACCATATATGGAAGTTAAAGTTCTACTTCCTCACATTAAAAAAAAAACACAAAAAAAAAAGAGATCAGTGAACTTTATATCTTGTCCACAGTCCATTAGCTTCTACTACAGCTTGAAGTCGATTCGCATGGATCTGACGAGGTCGTGGAAGAATTCTCGATGAGGATTGTCCTCCTCTTCCCAGGCGAGATCTTCCCAGGTATCGAGAACTTAATTCCACAACCCGTCTTTATTTCGAGGGGGTTGGCAGGCATACTTCTTAATAGTCTCCTGTTTCAATTTCGCCCATGCATGTTCGATGACATTAAAATAAGTGATTTCGGAGGCCAATGAATTATTTTGATCTCGGGCCTCATCCTAAACCATCTTTGAATTCTTCCGGCATAGTGCACAGGATGGTTGTCCTACTGGAACAGTAATGTTCCATTGGGAAAACACGATCTTGGATGGAAGGAAGGAATACATTTTCCAGAATATTTTCATATATCTCCGCATCTAACCAGCCATTAATACGTTCTAGCATGCCTGCCCCATCCTATGACATCTACCCCCACAATGAAACACTAAAAGAGCCCCGACCTTGCACGTCGATGCACAAAGCATTCATCATGTTGGTGGCCATCTTCACGATAGACATGGCGAGGACCTTGTAATCACTCGAGGTGGTTGTTTCGTCGGAGAAAATCCATTTGACTGGTTGCGAAGGCAAGATGGTTGATGGCATGTTCTTTCCTTAAACATTCCTTTCGCACAGCCCTCCGGTTCCTAATCCCATGGCTCCTCAATCTGTTGATTACAGTTTGATCACAACCGGGGAAGTCAGATGTTTATCGTAATTCGTTGGCAGTCTGAAAGGGGTCCTTTTGAACTGCCTGAATAAGGTAGCATCCACTTCCACTGAAGTAATCCTTGGACTCCCGGGAATAGGGCGATTTGCAACCTCCCCTAAATATTGAAATCAATGAGCCCACCTCACAGCGACCAAATGGGCAGCGGCCCTAGCCTCATATCCTGCGTCAACTAGAGCTATAACTCGCTGTTTCAGATCAAGCCTGTTCGCCATGCTTATGAAAAATGGGGGACAGCATGAGTTGTTATGCGTAGACAATGACTATTTAATATGAAATAGTAACCCCATAAAAGTGAAAATTACAATCCTAAATCAAATTAATAAATAACAGGATAATACATGATCGTCATTGTGTCCAAATATTCTAAACTAATCAAATTAAGTTCAATTACATAATAGAAGCAAACCACAAAGTATGACACCATTTCATATATACACAGTTTAAATTAACAAATACAATGGCAGATTAGCCCTGCGGTTCCGCATCGGACTACAGAATTGAACATTAAAGGTTTGAATCCAGCCGAGGAGTTCATATTTTTTTATTTATATCAGGTTGCATTTTATTTATGGCTGTTAATATTCTCTAAACTATTTATTTGTAATATATATATACATTTATATATATATATATATATATATTTTACAACAAAATATTATTTCATCTCAGTTTTGAGTGACTTTCGGAGCCAGTTATCACATCAATTCACAAGCGAACAGCATTAAGTAAGTCTTAATATCATGGCTCGAGCTGTATGCACATGCATAGTGTTGTCTATCTGGGACTCTAAATAATTCACCGACCCATTCTTTTTTTTTGGGAAGTGTACATAAACTGATGTTGAATCTATTGTGTTTTACTTGTGAAGAAAAATTATACTGGGGCTATGAGATAGCCTATTTAAATTTTAAATTTAAATGTAAATACGAGTTCTGAGAGTGGAAGATTTGTATGATATTCCCTTTAAATTTTAAATAAAAAGTTATCAATATCTAATCAATATTTGATAGTTTATGCCAATCTCTAATTTAAAATTTATATTTAACTAAGTATTCTCAAGATTATTAAATAACACAACTCACCTTCAAGAACACTATTAATGCGTTTCCAAGACATTCCTAGTAGCTCATCAAGACAATATGCTTTCAATTGTTCAATGGAACATTCCTGTAACAAAACACATTTAATATGATTTAACCCTTTAATAGTTTCAAGAATTACTGTCACATGTTCAGTCACATGGGGACATTTGTAACATCATTTATAAACTCTTTTAAAATTCAGTAATATGAGACATTGGAATGAGTTAATATAAATTTTGGAATGTAAATTTCAAGAAAAAAAAGTTAATTCTGAAAATTCTGTATGCTATATCTATTGATAAACATAATCAAAAAGCCAAGAATTAACAAAAATATATTTAAAATAGGCTGCATATAATTAGCTGAAAAAATTATATATATATATATTGAAAATACATATTATTTTTATAGGAAGCATTTTGTAAGAAATAGCAATATATAGTTGTATTTGATAATTTCATTAAAGAAGAATGAAATGAAAAACAAGAATTTCAAAAAAAAAAAAATGTATCATACATAGTCCAGTCTATACATGTACATCTCCATGTGGCAAACAAGGGTTGTTGCTTCCCTTGGATTACTTTAATTCCATCAATAAGTAATTCTGAAAGAAGGCAGGTCCTTCCCTGCCAATCATAGCATTTTCATGCTATGCTTGCAGCTTTACTAGGGAATTGTAGGTGTGGTAGCTTCCCGTTGCTTTCCACACCGGTGAAGGATGATGATGATGATGATAATGGCAAGGATGATGATGATGATGATGATGGCCATATGAGTTCGGGGACCAGTTGGGCCTTAAAGTTTCGTTGACATTTGTCTTACAGGTGAGGAAAAAACCCCGATAAAAACTTCACCCAGAAAAACTGCCCCGACTGGGAATAGAACCCGGGTGCACTGCGTGACAAGGCAGCATGCTACCTCGAGGCCACAGCGGTGGACTTACTTAACCAAGCTAATTCACTTATTGTTATTTCTCTACAGGTGTCTTGGGTGACATGTGGTTAGCACATCACCTCAAAGACGCATCTAGTAGGCAACAAAGGGATTAGTTGGATGGGAAAAGCTGATTAAATTTTGCTCAGAGTAACTAATTTATATTTGAGGTTCTTTTACAAGTCCGTCCATAAAAGCAATTAAATAAGGACATTCTAAGAAGAATTCAAGAGGAGTAAAAATAAAAAATGGTCATGTTTACTAAAAACGAACCAAAACTACATAATTTTCCAAGAAAGACATAGTGGCAATGATCAGAGGGTTCATTAATCACAACTGTTTGACAGATCATCTCCATCACTTATCAATCCTAGAATATATGACGTGTATGTTATGCTGCATACAATCTTCGTGATGACCTCGGACCACATTTTACAATGCAGTGGCATCAACAAGGACAATATCAAGACTGTGAGGGATTTATATTGGCATGTTACAAGACAGAAGACCATAGTCTAAGTGCCTTGAGCATTTAATAAATAAATAAATATAGATGTATTGTGCATTGTTTATAAAGACAAAAGAAAATAACGAAGAGATATTTTAATTCTAAATTTCAATGTAAACAATATGGATTGAGGTGCAGGACGAGTTTATAAAGACAAAAGAAAATAACGAAGAGATATTTTAATTCTAAATTTCAATGTAAACAATATGGATTGAGGTGCAGGACGAGATTAAACATAGGCTTAATTCTGAAAATGCACGTTAATACGCATTACTGAGACTCTTTTTATCCCAACTTCTTTAAAAAAAACATTAAAATAAGAATATATAAAACTCTTCTTTTTTTTTTCACAGTTATATTATATGGATGCAATACATGGATTCATACTATAAGGGAGGAGAAAAGATTGTGAGTATTTGAGAATAAAATATTTAGGAACATTTTTTAACCAAAGAGAGACAAAGACAGGTGAATGGAGAAGACTTCATAACAAAGAGCTTCAAGATGTTTATGGGAAATCAGATGTTATAAGAACAGTTAGGTCTCATAGACTTCAATGGGCAAGACATGTGGCATGATTGAGGAATGAAGGAGAGGCGTGGAAACTCCTTATAGGAAACCCGGAGAGAAAGTGCCCAGCAGTTAGGCCAAGAGTGAGATGGGAGAATTACATTAACAATGATTTGAGGAAGGTAAGTTAATGATGATTTGAAAACGTTAGCACAGGATAGGGATGTATGGAGAATTTATGTTTATGTGGCCATGAACCTACAGATTTGATAGTGCCAGTGAATCAGTTAGTTAATGTAAACAATATTTTGACTGTGGAGGATTTGAGACTTTTCTTTGGAATATAAATAAGAAGTTATTAAACTTGAATCAATATTTGACAGATTACAAATTTTAAATTTGCTTTCCAATAAGACTTCTCAATTTAATCAAAATCAAAATGGGAGGTAACACTACACGGTGTTTACATTTATGAATGAGTTTGAGAAAATATTTTTAATATATCACCTCATAAAGTTGTGTGTTTTCACGATACCAGTTTCAAAAGTATAATTTTACTTCCATCTTCAGTCAAACTCCAACTGTCAAAATTTCACCGTTAACACTATCTTCTGAACTGCAACCTGGTGTCGATTTTATGAACTTGGAGATCAAATTATTCTCGTTGGGAATATAAAAATTCATGGCTCTATATTTATTCTTCTGAATGTATATCTTTTCCCAAACTGTTAATTCCAAAGGCTTCTCTAAATGTTTTTAAAGTTTAGTTTCTCTTCCAATTTTTCTGATTTTCTAGCTAACTATGAGCCACAATTGCCAATTTTTTCAATTTCACCATTTTTAATATTTCTAAAGTGTTATTTTGTACGAATTTCTCAATTCCTTTTAATTTTTCCTATATATACTTTCTAGCAGACATTGCAACTCATTTCATAAATTCCAGATCTTTTACTATTTGGGACTTTTAATTTTTTTTCACTAGTTATTAGTAGATTATCCAGACTAAATTTTTTAATTGGTGCTAATGTAATATTGACTCCGTTAAATATTTTTTTATATTTTCTGTGTGTTTTAGAACAGTAAGTAATATTCTTGAATTGTTACTTTTCTTTTGAATCATGTTGTAGAGTTGTGTATTTTTCAAGTCTTTTTTGTTGTTTGAACCTCTTATTTATTATTATCATCTTTCCAAAACAGTTTAACATAGCTATGTTTAATATGTGACTGCATTCTTTCTTAAAATTTTCTTCACTTAATGGAATGTTTGTTAAACTATATATTAAACTGTCGAATATTGCATGTTTATGAGCAATATGATTAAAACCTGAAGATTTAATGTAATTATCTGTATGGGTATCTTTCCTGTGTATATTGAATTCAATCTTTTGTTGATGTTCATTCCTAATTACATTGAGGTCCAAAAATGGGTTTTGATTATTGTTCTCCAATTCCATAGTAAATTTCACAGATTCGTCTTGAAGGTTAAGTAATTTTAATACATTAAATTAATGTTGGGAAGTAACATTATGAGGTATAATCATTAAAATTCATCGGAGAACATATTGTTTAAACAACTCACCTCATAGGATTCATGCTTCCATGATATCGCGATTTCAAACATAGTCATGTTCATCTTCAGCCATAACTCCGACTGACGAAATTCTTCGGCGACAATAGAATAGTTGACGGCCAAAGAATTTCGTCAGTCGGAGTTATGGCTGAAGATGAACATGACTATGTTTGAAATCGCGATATCATGGAAGCATGAATCCTATGAGGTGAGTTGTTTAAACAATATGTTCTCCGATGAATTTGAAAAATTTTAATACATCTTCTGTATATTTTGAATTTATTACTGAGAAAATATCATCCACATATCTGTACCAACATTTAAATAGTCATGGATAAGCATTGGTGATGTGACATTCTAGAAAGTCCATATACACATTAGCCAATAATTTGTTCGAGTCTGTGACTCATCTGTGAAATGATTTCTAACTTCCTGTTCCTGTTATGCATGATTGCATTGTATATCCTGCATTTCTTTTCAAGTTAGCTTTGAGGTTACGGTAACATGAGCAGCAAAATGACCAACTCTTTTAATTGTTCTCCTCCATATAAAAAGTTAAAACTGACAAATAGTTCTTGTACAAGTGAAAAGTCCAAAACTTCAGTAAAAGTGTAACAGGAAACCGAAACAATGAGCCCACATGTGATTATACCATGAAGGATGTGTATGTGTGTGTGAGAGAGGGAGATAGTAAATCAGATGATCTTTTGGTTTGTTGAACTTTGGATCAAAAGTGCATTTTGTGAGAAGAAGACAGTTTAATAGTTTCAAAAAAATTGGTTGCAAAATTTACGAAGAGGTATGAAATTTGGGTGTAGAAAGAAATAAATTAAACATGAACATTCTACAACCATGAGCTACAGTTTCTGTGCCACCTCTTGATGTTTCAAGAAGAGAACAGATGACTTCTTTTTTTTAAAAAGTAGCTATTTAGTAATAAAGAAAGTTTCGCTCATCAGACTGCTATTCAAGTGGTACTGTATACTAAAGAGAAGACTTTGGAAAAAGCTGCACTAGGGCATTTGAAAATGAACATGAGGTCATCATCATCTTCTTCATGGTAGGCCGTCGGCCTGTTCTGCTTTCAGAATTCATCTTCCCATCAACTTTCTAGGATATCCCACATCTCTATAGCCTTGAGGTTGGTACAACAGTGCTTGTTTTGTTAGCCTAGAAGAGTCCATTTTTAAAATATGTTCATGCCATTTTTGTTTGTAGTTCTGTATTTTTTCATTAAGATTATAAAATTTTGAGTTTTTGCCTAATTGTTTCACTAGGACCGCATGCAAATACATTAGTCTCTACTCAAATTACTTCCAATCACTGGTGAGCTGACTCACCGTGAGCAATTGCTGAGATCGAATTAACAGCCGACTTACCGGTCATGCATGAAAGTTGACGTGTTCGTAATATTGGCAACGAATTACCCAGAATTCTCAGCGATAAATCCACTTCCGTTATTTTCGTCTGCTATAGAGGAATGCATATACGCTTGCGTCCCGCAAATACCATATACAACGACGTCTGCATCGCGCAATATTACGCCGATTCTCCTGTTCTTACAGTTGAATTCTTTGGTAGACTCTATCAAATTCCTCCTCTCCGCGTATACCGAAAACATGATCGAAGTCTTCAAGGTCCGACATCTTGGATAAAGCTGCAAAGGTTTCAAACTACATCGGTTACCATCGGTTCCCTTCGGGATTTTCGCGATAAGTTTCTATCTTGAGCTATGATCTTAAGTTACCTCGTCAGGTAGCTTACAATTATTATCGCATGAATACATTTCTGAGTAAGCAAAATATATTAGGATAAAACTTTCTCAGCAGAGAACGCCTTTTACGGTCTAATGCGTTTATAAATTCGACCCTAGAGTATATCCTGCAACGTATCTGAGGATCCTCATCTCTGATGTTTCTATAATCTTCTGTCTGATCTATTCATGGCCCAATTCTCTGATCCATATGCCACAATGGGAACTGCCATTACGTTATAAAATTTTAGCATTGTTCCTTTTGTTGTTTTTGTTTGTAGTGTAAACAGGAGGTGATAGCAAAAATATTTTGCACTGCTTTTAAAGTCACAAAAATATTCAACCTTTCAATGATTTCGAAACTGAAGTCGACCTGAAAAAACCTAACAGAATTGACATGGGTTGAATTTTAAATTCTCCAAATGCATGTACTAACATTGTTCACATTATATTAGATATGAAAAACACAGTGATTAACCAGTTAAGTGGTAGTTTCAAGGCTTCATAGCACGTCCCTCAATGAGACATTTAAATTTTCTAGTAACTTCCTCTCTGCTCCCACAGTTGCTAATTTAAAGTCCATGTCTCTATAAATTTGAGAAATTTTAAATATAATTTCAAGTGTAAATATTTCTATTGATATTTGTTATAAAATTCATCATCATTTTATGAACAAATCCGTTTTAGGCCATGTGACCAGTGATGGTAAACCTAACAAAGATGGTCTTATCTGATAAAATTATGAAACAAAACTGTTATACAGGGCAATATTTGCAATATAAATACATATATATTTACATTTAATATTATTTCGTATATTACTTTTAAAAAAATTAAACTGAAAATGCTACTGATTTTTTTAATTGGAAAATTTTAATTCTGCCACTGATAACTAAAAGAAAATCTTTACATGGAATGCACTTTCTCACTTGCAACCTTTTCACACATCCCCCAACACAGATAGAAATAGTAAATAACTGCACCCCAATAAAACAGTCAAATTTTAGAGTGGTAATATGCAGATTGACTCAAATTTCATTGCCACTTGTGTGAGATTTTTAACATTGTCACAATGGGACCTGATTAAATCAAAGACAAAAATATATAAATCGAGAGAATTTTTCCGCCATAAAAATAGAAAAGTAGTTAATATACAGAGTTATTCTAAATTATGTACCCATTTTTAAAGATTAGTATTTATTAAAGTACAAATCCAAAAAGAACAATCTTTATACCAATGGAAAGAGAAAGTATCAAAGTTTTGAAAGCTTCGGCGGGCAATGATGGTTCTAGAAGCTGCCGATAGCGTTTGCGCGGCAATAGGCCGCCATTCGTTTCTCTCTCCCTCTCAGTTGTGGGTGAGATTAATTTTCTCTATGGGTGAGATGACTACCGTGGAGCACAAGGTTTTCTACGTTCTTCACTTCGCAAAAAGTGAGTCACAAATTGTAGTACAGCGGGCATTTCGCAGCAAATTCGGTATTGAACCACCAAAAAAAAAAAAAAAAAAAAAAAAACATTATCCAATGGTTTACGCATTTTCAACAGACTGGAAGTGTGTGTAAAGGGAAAAGCACAGGCCGACCGCGTGTGTCAGAGGATGATGTCAGACGTATTGAAGAAAGTTTTGTTCGCAGTCCACGTAAGTCTACCAATAGAGCTAGTAGAGAACTTGGAATACCCCAAACAACTGTCTGGAAAGTTCTGAGACGGCGTTTGCTGTACAAGCCCTACCGATTACAACTTGTGCAGGCTCTCAACCCTAATGACAAAGAGATACGTCTCGAATTTTGTGGTTATGTGCTAGGAATGACGGAGGATGACGCGTTTGTACAGAGTATCATTTTTAGCGATGAAGCGACTTAGTGGAAAGTGAAGACATAATGTTCGCATATGGGGTTTGCAAAATCCACGTTCAACATTGCAACACGAAAGAGACTCACCGAAGATAAACGTATTCTGTGCCGTATCCCGTACAAAGGTTTATGGTCCATTTTTCTTTGCGGAAAGAACTGTAACTGGAACAACGTACCTGGACATGTTGGAACAATGGCTGTCCCCTAAGTTATGGAAGATTCACAGGACTTAATTTTCCAACAGGGCGGAGCTCCGCCCCATTGGCACCTTGATGTACGAGGTTTTTTGAATGCATCCCTTCCTCAGCGCTGGATAGGTCGCAGGCGAAATGAAGACCTGGCTCTACACTTCTGGCCACCGAGATCTCCTGATCTCTCCCCATGTGACTATTTTTTATGGGGTTATGTTAAGGAAACTGTTTACGTCCCACCTCTATCAATAACTCTGGACAATCTGCGGAACCATATCACTGCTACCGTGCACTCAGTAACAGTAGATACACTTTCTCGTGTGTGGAACGAGTTCGGCTATCGCATAGATGTTTGTCGTGCAGCAAGATGGTGGACACATTGAACATTTATAATGTATTGCAAAAAAAAAACTTTTAAACTTCCACTTTCCATTGGTATAAATATTGTTCATTTTGGATTTGTACTTTAATAAATACTAATCTTGGAAAAACTAAACTTAAACTAGCGTGAAATGTTTTCAAAGTCCTATAGAACAACAGTGCGCATGCGCCAGAGTTTATAGAGCCAGCGATAACCCACAATCGAATCACGTATCGATTATCATCCTCGATTACTATCCGTCGCTATGAAATTTAAATGACCAACATTTGCAATAAATCCCCAAATCTATGTTACAAAAAATATATTAATAATATTAGAATTACCAAACGTTTATTAAAAATGGGTGTACACTTACTTATCACTCCCTAACGCTGATCCAACCAGCGATAACATAAAAGAGCGATAGAAAAATCATAGACTAAATAATATACTCTGTGGATAAAATAGCAGTTAGCATCACAATATTGTCTAACAATGTCATAATATTGTGATTTGCATATTTAAATAAATACTTCAATATTGTTTAATAATGTTATAAAAATTGTTTGAAAAAATTTAAAATATTAAATAATGTTAGTAAATACAGAAGAATAGCTATAGTTTACAACAATATAAATGAAAAATCAAGCGCTAGTAAAAGTGCAGTTGAGCCCTAATCTCTAAAAATGGGTTCAATATTTAGAATAACCCTGTACTTCAATTAAAATTATGCTCCTTATATTAAGTCTCCATTATCTCAGTAATCCACAACAGTGTGATAACACTGAAAAAGAAAGCTGCACAGAGGGCTGCTTTGCATTATTTGCCTCTGTTAATACAAGTAGATGTGAGGTTGTCAGCATGCTAGTATGCAAGAACCTTCTATACCTGTCACATCATAAATTAATCCCTGTATACAGGGCAAGTCAAAATGTTGTGCAGGTTTTCAGAAATTTATTATGTGAAATGTAATGAACATATAATATCGTGAGACATATTGTATGAAAGGTAAACTCTCAAAGTTTAGTTGTCCACTTCTAAAGTTCCGCGTTCACCCGCAAGATGTCAACAGCAGAGCAGTAAAGGAAAATGGCGTTGACTGGGGATCAGAAGTCTTTCTGTGTGCTTGATTACCATGTAAACAACTCTGTGACTAGTGTTCAATGACATTTCCGTACCAGATACGATAAAGACCCGCCGGATGGGAGATCCATTCGTAAGTGGTACACACAATTTAGGGATTCAGGCTGTATCTGTAAACGAAAATCGACTGGCCGTCCGTCGACGAGTGAAGAGACAGTCGAACGCGTTCGCACATGCTTCGTGCGGAGTCCACAGAAATCCACCTACCGGGGAGCGACAGAACTTCAACTACCACAAAAAACTGTATGGCGGATTCTCCGGAAACGTTTACAGATGAACCCTACCACTTGCAACTGGTTCAAGCCTTAAAAACCCGCCGATTATGCTTTGCGAGCGTCCTTCTGTGTTGATTTTCTCGCATTAATGGAAGAGAATGAGTTCCATGAGAGGGTAGGTTACAGTGATGAAGCGACTTTCCACCTTTCAGGAAAAGTGAATAGACACAATGTAAGGATTTGGGGAACTGGTAACCCCCATGCAACTCTGGAACATCAACGCGATTCTCCGAAAGTGAATGTCTTTTGTGCCATTTCCCATGCAAAGGTTTATGGGCCCTTTTCTTTCATGAACGTACTGTGAATGGACATGTTTTCCTTGATATGCTACAACAATGGCTCCTTCCGCAGCTTGAAGCGGATAGTCCAGATTTCATTCTGCAGTTGGATGGTGCCCCTCCACATTACCATGGCAGTGTTCGAGACCATTTGAATACGGCTTTACCACAACGCTGTATAGGCCGTGCATCTCAGGGTGATCAACAACTCATTCATTGGCCACCTCGTTCACCAGATCTAACCCCGTGTGATTTCTTCATGTGCGGTCTTGTAAAGGATCATGTTTACATACCACCACTTCCAACAACACTGCATGAACTGCGTGCCCGCATCACAGCAGCCATTGCTGATATCGACCGCGGACTGCTACAGAAAGTTTGGCAGGAGATTGAATATCGGCTTGACATCTGTCGTGTAACAAAAGGCGCTCACATAGAACATCTGTGAATATTAAAAAAAAAAACTTTGAGAGTTTACCTTTCATACAATATGTCTCACAATATTATATGTTCATTACATTTCACATAATAAATTTCTGAAAACCTGCACAACATTTTGACTTGCCCTGTATTATTGAACCTAACAATAGCTTTTATTTTTATATAAATTTTGAAATATTCTAAAATTGATTTAATTAATGCTCCAATTAATGTTAGCATTGTAATTATAAACATGACAGACTCGAGGTATAACCATGATTGAATACACTGGTCAACATGATTTTTGTCTCACGAGTACCAATAGTTGTACTTAATGCAGTCTTTTATCGTGTTTTCAAATATGTATTCGGAATTTCTCCATCACCAACATTTTTTTATTTCAATTTCAATTAATGGATTTAAATAATTACTTTTTTAATTAATGTTTTTTCGTCCATTTATTAACTTGGTGTAGTGAGAGATGAGCACGGGAACACTTTCATCAAGAGATTTCAGCCATGGAAAAGAGATATCAAGGCAAATGGAATCCTAATATGCTGGCCAATTATTGTTGGACCATCAAGAGGGATGCTCTACAGGCGAAAAATAGCAGAAAATCGTCATTCTTACTTTCTAGTTGAGTCCGAATGTTCGAATATTGTGTAGTTACGAATGTAGAAAATATTGAAGTGTTTGAAATTATAAATGCCTGTCTCTCGGAAACCTTGCATGATGGAGAAAAACTGATATATTTTGAATTTAGGAGAAAAAATACTATCAGAATCATATATTTTTCTTTCTGAGACAAAAACCTAGTGCAAGTTTCTTTTTTGTTGCTCAGTGATATGAAAATGGTTGTAAGAATCTCAAAGATTTAAGTGAAAGAGATTTAAAAGAATGACGAGTAAATAACCCTTTACTTAAAACATGTCTGAAAATGTAGAATATTTTGGAATGTAAACATTGTTACAAAAATAGACTCATTCCTACTTTCAGGATCATTAACCCATACATCTAGCTCTAAAAATAAAAATTACCATGAATAGTAGATCTACCCTATAATACCAAAAAATCCTGAATTTGAGCATGTCATTTCTTTTATCTCTCCCTGCATTGTTTTCAGTAAATAAAATTTAGTAAATGTATATATAGTAAATAAAAGGGTGTGAGTTACAAATATTTGAATAAACAAAACTAAAAAATAAGAAAAATAGTCATCATTCCAAAAGTGAATACAATAATAGAAGTGAATTGGATTTGATCTCAGAAAATGAAGAAAGTGCAAATCATGAAATTGAAGGTGATAATGAAATTTTAAATTAAATTCAAAATGGAACATGGTGGGTCATTCCATGATAAAAGGGACATTTTGGTCTATTTTTTAACATTGTATATTTGCATTTATTTTTTTATTGTAGGATTGTCCACTCTTTGGACTTCCTGTTTCACAATAGCATTTATGTGGAAAACCTATTTCTTTATTGTTCTGGCTCGAAGAAGATAGCGACGTTTCCTGCAGATGTTATTACCACATTTTCAATAACTTCAAGGTAAGTTTTTTTTTAAATTTTACAGCAATATAATATATTGGGAGTTTATAATTTCTTTTCTCATACTTTGATGTACAAAATAAAACAAAAAGCACTTGTATAGATGTTGATGTCCCGCGCCGTAGCGGAGTGGTTAAGGCAGGAAGCCTTGGCGCAGAGCTACGGGACTTGCGCTGGTTTGAGTCTCCATGGGGAAGAAATTTTCTCATGGTATTTCGGCCAGTATGGGACCGGTGCCCACCCAGCATCGTGATGCATTTGGGTAGCTACAATAAGTAGCGGCTCCAGGTTGAGAAAACCAGCTATAATGGCTGGGGGACTCGACATGCTGACCACATGTCACCCCTACACTGGCTATCATCTACCTCTGTGAATGACACATGTGGATGTAAGGCCAGCAGCCGGCTGGTAGGCTAAGGACCTTGTAGGCCTGTCGCGCTAGGAGTAATAATAATAGATGTTGATTGGACAGAGTAATGTTAAATTTAGAATTTGCATATCAATGTGCAATGTGAGTGACAAAATATGCTATTTTATTAATTAAAAAGCAATAAATGTTGTTCACTTTTATTAAAAATCTGACATTATTAAATAGAGGTAAAGAATGTTATTGGGTGAAATTAACAATTTCCTATGAATTTTATTTACTGTGATATATCAAATTATGTTAAAGTAATGTGAGTGACAATGAAAAACTTACAGTATGGGGTTTTTACACATATCAGGAGAAGAAAATTACCTGACTTGTTTTTGGTGATGGAATAAAATTTGACACTATTGGACATTGTTTTCATTCTGTGATTGCCAAAATTCCATCAACCTCTGCTGAGAGAATGAGAAAAATGAGGCAGAAGCTTACGGAGGAAGGTAATTATCATAAGTAATGCCACGAGTGATTTCCAAATTATCGATAAATTCACGACTCACAAAGTGAGGAGTGAATTTATCTAGAGAATTTGGAAATCAAGAGTGGCATTTGTTAGGACTATTTAACGAATAAAATTAAGCTGTTTACTCACAAATCATTATTTAACTATAGTTATTTTAAAATATTTATACATTTAATGTAAACGGCGATGTTTGAAAACAAATGAGAAACGATAGGTACGCTTCTACTGCTTCATTTGTTTATCACTGCAACCAGATCATACTATTTATTGCCAAAGGAACGCAATATTGTAAGGAGGACCTTTCTTTAATATGGTAATTATAACACTGATAAATATTTGGTGAATACACGACTCTGATTGGTTGTAAAACAGAAATCATTGAAACGTGATTGGTCATTGACTCCCATTTGGGGCATGAGTTAAATAGTCATGAGTACAAAGAACAGCATACAAACTGTGTAAGAAAATATAGAGAAAAGAAGAAAAAAGAAAACAACAGAAAACATGTTGCCAGATTTGGGCGTCTGAGAATTTGATTTTGGCTGTGAATTCTTTGCACCATGTAGTTTTGGCATGTTCTGCTTACTCATCAACATATCTGGTTGAAATTATATGGCTGTCAGCAAAAGAAGATTGCTGGGTCATGAAATGCTGATTGCAAGGACAGGTTGTACAATCACTTGCAGGAGAAAATCTTTAATAATAAAGAGGTCTCCACATTGAATTTTTCATGGCATGTGTGGAGAAAAGAAGGATGTTCAGCCAGTGTTCAGGAGGAAGGTAATGCAGCCGATTTGGCAGAATATACACTTTCCCAGTTGCCCTTTTTCTTGGAACATTGTTTTGTGAAAAGAGAACAAGCAAAATTCTATAATGAAGAAAGGTTAATGGCTACATCTTCCAACTTCAAACCAAATATTGAAGTCATACAGGTGGACTTCTCTGAAAATTTTACTTGTTCTGCACAAGATGAAATACAAAGTTTTCATTGGGTTCAACTTCAAGTCAGTTTATTTACTGCAGCAGCCTGGTATTCTGGAAAACATCATCCCATAGTCATACTGTCTGATAACCTAGATCATACAAAACACACTGTGGTTGGATATACGGACAGGCTACTTGAAGTAATTCCAACTGAAATAAATGAACTCAGTATTTGGTCAGGTAGAATAAGTTCACAATTTAAAAACTGATATATTGCTGCTAGTCTGAACGTGCTGAAACAAAAGCATAAAGTACAGGTGATAAAACTGAACTACACTGCTCAAAACAATTAGAAGAACACTTGTAATAAATTGAATACGTAATTGTTTTTTAAAGCTGTGATGCTGAAAGTTGGACAATATGTGAATTGAATTATTAATTTTATCATTGGATACAAATTTTAAAGATCCATGGCCTAAATACAGAGAAATTACCTCAAATAACAAATATAGAGTATTTTTTTATTTTGGAAGGCACTGGCCATTTCTAATTGGTAAGCTTCCTGATGTTGCTATAGTGACGAATGTTGATTATTGCCTTGTTTATTGAAGTCTCTGAAAAAATGAGGAGTTTAAATGAGTTTGAAGTGTATCATGCTCTACATCTTTTACGACAAGGTCAATCTCTGCGACAAGTGGCTACATAGCTTGAGGTTTCTCCTTCCGTGGTGTCCAGGTTACGCAACAGGCACACAGAGACAGGTCAGTATTGTAGAAGACGTGGCCAGGGCCGTAAATTTAAAACAAGCCCCCAGGATGACAGATACGTTGTTCTTTCTGCTCTTCGACAGCGTACAAAAACTGCAAAAGACCTGCAGAATGACCTTCATATGGCTTCCAAAATCCGGGTTTCAGACCAAACCATAAGGAACAGATTAAGGAAAGAGAATATTCGTCCAAAAAGGTCCGTTAAAAAAACACGCTTAACAAATGGACATAAGGCAGCAAAGACGTACGTATGCTGAAAACCATGGTGATTGGAACCAGAAGCAGTGGGAGTCTGTGCTCTTCTCGGACGAATCCAGGTATCGTCTTACACGTTGTGATGGTCGATTGAGGGTGTGGGGACGGCCAGGAGAAAGATTTTCTGCAGAGGCTGTACAGGAAATTGATAGATTCGGAGGAGGTTCCATAATGGTGTGGGCCGGAGTTATGTACAACAATCGTACGGACCTTGTACTTGTTCCCCAGCGACTGAATGCTGTCCGGTATATCGAGCACGTTCTGGAAGAGCATGTAGTACCTGCTGCCATTGGAGTAGGCCCTGGATTTCTGTTTATGCAGGATAATGCCAGGGCACATTCTGCGGCTGTCACCAGGGATTTCCTGAGGAGGAATGAAATTGAGGTAATGGAGTGGCCAGCGGTCAGCCCAGACCTCAACCCTATTGAACACTTGTGGGATCTTCTAGACAGGAAGGTCAGGAACCGACATCAAGCTCCACAAACTCTGCAGCAACTTGGAGATGCTCTGAAGGAGGAATGGGAGAATATCCCGCAAGAGGAAATCCAGAATCTTATTGGGAGCATGCCACCAAGGTGCCAAATTGTCATCGAATGTCGTGGAGGCCATACACGATACTAACTCTATTTAATGAGTGTTTAACTTTGAAAAATAAGCACAATATTCAATTGCTTACATAGCGGATTATTTGAAAAGTTAATTGTCAGCGTTATTCATTTGTTTTTACTGACATGAGCAATAAATAAATAACCACAAATAATGTACTTTATTAATTTCATGTTTGTACCTTTATCCAATGAAAAAATATTTGCATATTTCATAGTGTTCCTCTAATTGTTTTGAGCAGTGTATTTTGCCACTTCACATGGCAAAGGTCCTGTGTACGGCTAGGTGAGGCTGTGAAGAGGCAAGTTAGAACACATGTCTTATCAAGAAAGTCTGAAGTTTTCAATGCATACATTTTTCTAAAGTAGCCAGAAAAGTATCATCTGTGAATATAAATGTGAATATAATTCTGTAGATATAGAAGAAAGAAATCAGAAAATGAAGCTGGATAAAGTTTTTGAGGTAGCACCCATCATTGGTGAAATCTCGAAAATCCATGCCATGTCTCTCAAAAATGAATTGGAAACTTATTTTGTATCAAAGCATAACATGTCGAATAAATTGGAAGTAATTCTAAAGAGAGACCTATACACAGGATGTCATAACTGTGAAATTTGTGAAAGTGGAGCTTTAAGGAAAATACTCAATATCGCATTATGCTGCAATTTGTCAGTTTTCAATCGATGCTGACTATGAAGTAAAGGTGCATTTTTTAAAAAGGTGGGAGAATGTAAATCATGGTTTACTGTCAACAAGGGAGTCATAGTGTTCATTAATAAAGATCCCGAGTTGGAGTGAAGGGGTAACAGAATTTATTATATATTTTAAATGAAAATAAATGTTGCTCAAATTTATTTATATCTACTATCATCTGTTATATATATATATATATATATATATATCTTGCATTGCTCAATGTTAAAGATTTAATTATAACATATATATATATATATACACATGTTATGTACTGATTTGTATTACATTTGTTTCATGGTATATAATTGTAAATCAGTCATAATTATCAACCATTTTGTCATGTTGTTGATTATGTAATGTGAGTGACAGAATACTGTAATGTGAGTGACAGATAAAATTTGTGTTTATTCATTTCAGATTTACCACAATAAATTAAAACTTTTGCTGTAATAACCTGTGTGTCACATTAATGCACAGCCAAAAAATTGTTTTTCCAGAACTTTTACAAGAGCAGGGAACTTCAGTTTTTTTATAGTGAAATTTATCATGTCTTTTTCCTGTAATGTGAGTGACACGTAAATTTTAATTTTTTTTGCCCATTTATTGTAATTCAAAATTCAAAAAAAAAAATCAAAATGTTGAGTATTTAATGAAGAATAAACATGTTTTAGTGATGTTTTAAATTTACTTAGGACTATAGATTTATAGTACAATTAAAGGTGGGAAAATAGTCAAATTGTAATGTGAGTGACAATGGAATGACCCGGTATGGTAGAAGCAGAGCATCCTCCTTTTTCATTTTCTCATCAGCCTGGATTGAATGTGTGAATTGAAGACACCACCAACACTTTGGTGTTTTTCAAACTGTTTATTATGCATCCAACATTTGGGAACATGTAAGCTATGAAACAAATCACTCTGCAGAACAATTTCTTGAAAAGAATGCTACTAAACTGAAAGATAAATCCAGACCCCTTCAATGGACTGATAGAAATGCAGATAAAGCAATGGAATTGCTAGCATTTATAGTATTACATGGGGTACATTTGCTAGCATTTATAGTATTACATGGGGTACATTAGAGACCAGTTAACAAAATTTATTTTTTTCAGAGGAAAATATTAGAAACACAAATATTTTTTAAACTTTTAACAAACAGGATCATCCAGTCAGTTTGGGGGGAGATACAGGGTCATAATTTTGAGTCCCCCAATCGTTAAAGCTGTTTTTCTTAACCTAGAATTACCACTTATTTTAGCTACCCAAATTCCTTACAATGCTGGGGTGTGCAGCAGTCCCATATTGATAGAAATTTCATGAAAAAATTTACTTTCTTTGACCTAGAGCAAGTCCTATAGCTATACATCAAGATGCTTAAAACTGTTTGGCTAATTTTATTAGAAAAAAAGGCATAAATAATAAAACAAAAATAATATTTCAAATATGCAGAATAATAAACATATTGTAAATCCAACTGAGGACTAACAGAAACATGATTAGTTGACCACTTTACAATTGTGAGAGTGAATGACACACGAATTTTACAATAGTAAAAATAAAATTAATAATAAAACTAAAATAATGTTTTAAATATGTAGTGTAATAAAGAAATTATGAATCAAACTCAGGACTAATGAAAAGACGATTAGATGACCGCTACAAAACTGTGAGACTGAATGACAAGTGTGAACGTCATAACCACTGTCTGAAGGATACGGAATGACGCACCCTCACGTCATAGCCACCACATATGTGGTTAAAACAATTATTGAGACAAGTTCAAAAACATCATTAATATTCGATGAGTGCAACAATTATCTAATTATCATAAGTAATGCCACGAGTGATTTCCAAATTTATCTAGAGAATTTGGAAATCAAGAGTGGCATTTGTTAGGACTATTTAACGAATAAATTAAGCTGTTTACTCACAAATCATTTTTTAACTACAGTTATTTTAAAATATTTATATATTTAATGTAAACGGCAATGTTTGGAAACAAATCAGAAATGTGAGGTTATGTTCATTCACTGCTGCTTCATCATATTATTTATTGCCAAATAAGATCGCACCCAAGTGGAGAAATAATGAAACACATCAAATTATATATCATAATCAACATTATGGGTTATTCATTTAATTTATTAGTAAACAACTCAGTAAAATCAAGGAATCTTTCATTACTTGCTATATTCAATGTATTTGTTAGAGAAAAAGAATGCTTTGACCTGTTCAGAACATTAAAAAGGAGTAGCTTTCTTTATCACAAAAGCAGGAGCTGATAAAGAGAAATCGATAAAGAGCGAGGTGAAACACGACTGTCATTGGTTGTAAAACAAGATTCATTGAAACGTGATTGGTCATTGACTAGCATTTGTGGCATGAGTTAAATAGTCATTGTTAATGATTTATTTACGAATCAAAGTCCCTGACATGAGAGAGCCTACTAATGTTTTCATTGATATAGTTGAGTTAAATAATGTTACTTCTGAAGCCTGACAGTATTTGTAACACATTGCTAAACTGCTTGGAATGCATAGGATTTTCTAATGAGTTCCTGAATGAAAATCTTATTTCAGTTACAACAGCAGTGATGATGGGAAGAATAAAATAAGTTGTTAAATTAATTAAACAAGATTTCCCACAAGTTTTGATTTGGCATTGTGCTAACCATAGACTTGAATTGTCAGTTGGTGATGCAATAAAAAGAGACTTCCCATTATATGTGAATTACTTCTGGTCTTTCTCAGACAAGATGTATTCACTGTACCAGCAGTCAGCAAAAAATGCTCAAGGAGGAATATTGGGCACCAGTTGGACAATATCGAGCTTCAGAAGTGTGTCAGCTGTGTGAAAAAAATTCAAAGCTGGTTGCTCTCTTCGCAGTTGCAAAAGATTATAAAAATACAGAGAATCAACTGAGAGAGATATATATATGAAGGTTTATTAAAGTAAATCACTTTAGTTGATTTTATTTTCGACTTACCTGTAATATGTGATGCCCTGCAAGAATTATCAGAACTAAGTCTTGAACCATACTTACATTACACTGTATTCTGCCCAATGGAAGAATAAAAATCAACTGTTGGTGAGTAACAAAGTTAGATGGAGGTTTTTGTCCTAAACTCGATGCCCAGTACAAGAACATGAGCCTAGATGAATAAGTAGAAGAACAATGTTGGAATATTCTGTAGTCAGGTAGCTCTCAGTTAATTCTTGCTACCTGAGGGCAGTCCTTACTTTGTGAATAGATTACAGCATTTAAATGTAGGAAAGACTGCTGTTGCTGCTAAACTTGAAGCAGTGCTTTGTGAAATTACTAAAGTTCATGTAGGTAAGGGCAACATTTTTCTCACTTACATAAAACCATCAAATATAGCATGATATAAGTATGCTGCCATAACATCGTGTGATGTTGAGCACAATTTTTCATCATGCAAAACAATTCTGACAGACATGCCTTATAGTTTACTATCAGAAATTAAAGGAAAAAACTTCTGTGTATTACGAACTGAATTAACAATTGGATTGTTCAAAGCATAAGTAGACCAAGGCTATGCTAGACCAATTTCTTGAAAAAAAAAGAGAAAAAAACGAACGTTAAAATAATCTTAACTACATTTCAACATGTTTGTAGTTCAATATTAAATGTAACTGTAATTGCAAAGAGAGTTCTGAAACAATCCCTAGAATTAATTATGGGCTAATAACTTTTAACATCTTGTTTCTCCATATATGACATACATGTGTTCTGAATCGTTCAATTTAATGTTATTGTTACATTTGCATCTACAGAAATTTAATATCTTTATGCATTGTAAATCTCCAAACTGTACCTGCTCTAAATTTTGTTAGTGCTACATTTCATGGTAGCCTGTTTGTTTTGGTTGCAATGTTTTGTTTCTTGTATATGTTTGGATTTCATAATTAAATATCATTCAATAAATTAATTAATTGTATTATATAATTATAACTTCTCAGTTTTGATTTATGAAGGTAAAGTGATTCCACTACAGTCTTGGGAGGCCTTTAGGGTAGTGGTATGTTCAAGCTCCCATCTTTCTAGACAATAGGCACGAGATGTCAACCGGGTTGTTGGATCTGCCTGATGGCCGCATTTGTGCCCAGAATATGCATCTATTACTCATTTCTATTAGTAGCTGAGTCAACCCCAGGGCCACAATGCCACCACAAGGTCTGGTTCAGCTAAAAATATTAACCATATCGAGACTTGAACCCATGAGTTTCCTGTTTGTACCACATTTCCTTATACAACAACACTATGGCATGATCCATTAAAATTGTTTCAAATCATGAACATGCTATTTTATATTGGATCAGAATTAATGAAAAAGCTAATTAAAATTGAAATACAGTGGACATCTTGATTTCTTGAGCCATAAATAAGGCCTACTCTTCTCATTTATGTGCTGGCATGTACACTTATAACTTATAAAGAGCCTATGTACATAAATATATGTAAAAAGTTTATAAAATAGTAGCTTCATAATATTTTTATTTCATAATTTTCATAATTTTATTTACGATTTCACATTTTCATAAAATTTTCTTCATACAATTCCTCGCTCTACTCATGACTTATAAAATATATGCTGCATACATGGCATTACTCTCAAGATTTTCCAAAAATGTAAAAGTGTGTAAGACAATAATATATTACTTACCTTTAGAATTGGTGGAAGCATCCCTCTCAGTTTATCAGGCTTAATTACTGAAAACATCTGATTAATCATCTCATCTCTGTCATTAATATAGAAACCAATAGGATGTAATTCCTCCTCCAAATCCATGATTTCATCTCCACTCCCTCCACAATTTATATTCACATCCTAAACACATATTACAAGCTATACATGTTATGCAACAAATATGTAGCACTGATCACACTTTCACAATATTTGAACTTACCTCTATGCATGAAAATTTTTTGGACTTCCTTTTCTTTTTAGTTATCTTTTTCTTTTCTTTCTTGTCTTCATGCTTGTTGACTGATCCAGAAGTCATTTTTTATTATTTGAATAATCAACAATATTGTTTTAGCATTCTATGAAACCAGCCACAGGAAGAAACGAATGATGAACACCTTAACAGCTGTGCAGCTGTCAAACATGAAAATTTCAAAACTTCGAAGTACTGGAGAGCATAACAGCTAATGATTTTAGTGTTAGATGCAGCACCTTGGACATCAACCAACAAACAATGTTGTTTTAATAGTATATTTTCATTACATTCAATCTGAAAAAAAAATTATAAAAAATATTTTCATGAAAATAAGAAGTCAGACATGTGGGAAAAAGAAAAAAAATCTTAGTAAAGAATATCCTGAAAATAATAGAATACTGCTTCATTTTTTCAGGTAATTCTATATTTTCTCTGAATTAATTAATCATAATGTTGATTCATTCCACTCTGTGTTACATAATGTGATGAAAGAAATATGAATAAAAGGACAATGTGAATATAATCAAATATTCAAAATCTGATTGGATTGGTGATTAAATTTAATAACATTTGTCATTTAGATAAAGTGTTATAAAACTAACTCACAGGTTTTATCAAACCCATAGGTCCATGGCCACATGGACATTACCTCTCCATACATCCCTATCCTGAGCTAATATTTTCCAATCATCCCCTGTATAATCTACTTCCTTCAAATCATGGTTAATATTATTCTTGCAACGCATTCTTGGTCTACCAAATGGAAGTTTTCCATCTGGTTTTCCTACATGAAGCTTCCATGCATCTCTTCCATTCCCCATTTGTGCCACATGTCCTGCCTATTGCAATCTACAAGACTTAAATATCCTTATTCTGGTTCCCTATAAAGATCATGTGGCTCACTGTTATGAAGTCTTCTCCATTTGCCTCACTGTTCATCTCTCTTTGGTCCAAAAATTTTCCTAAGAACTTTATTCTCAAATACTCATAGTCTTTTCTTCTCCCTTATAGTAACTGTTCATGTTTTGCATCCATACAATAGCACTGGGAGGATAAGTTTTATATATCTTTGGTTTAACATATTTGAGAGAAGTTGGGATGACGAGAGTCCCTGTAATGAATTCCAGAATTACGTCTATGTTTAATTTCTTTGTGCATCTCATTCCCATTTGTAATTATTGTTCTTAGGTATTTGAAGTAAGCCACTTCTTCAAAATTTCCCTCATTTATCATTAACTGTCCATTTTTATTATATAATGTATTTCAATGTGTGAACATATATTTACTTCGATTGATGTTTACTTCCAGTCCCAAATTCTTAGTATTATTCAATAGAGTGTGTAAGTTAGCCCTTGGTATCTCATCACTATCGCCTAATAATACTACATCATCCGCATAAACTAACAGCTTGTTAATACCATTTAATTGTAGACCTTCTTCATTTTTTAAAGGTTTGATGGGATGCTCTAGTAAAAAATTGAATAGTAAAGGAATTCAAAAGTATCAGAAATTTGTTTGCCTACATGCATCCTACTCTTTGTGTTTTTGATACACTTGGATGAGTTTTACTAACTTTTTTAGGAATTCCAAACTCCAGCAGGAGTTGAAATGTATGCCTTTTTGAAGTCTATATATAGTTTATGCACAGTGCCATTATAATCTGATTTCTTTCCTAAAATCTGTGTTAAACTAAAAATCTGTTTCTTCTAAATCCACATTGATGATCTCCTATTATGTCATCAATATAGGGAGTATGTCTGCTTACTAATATATTTATTAGAATTTTGTATGAAGTTGAAAGTAATGAGATGCCCCTGTATTTCTCAGAAAATTTTGATCACATTTTTTTGTTTTCTACACAGACATAAAGTAAAAGACTTTTCAGCATTGGATCAAGCAAAGAATTTTGCTCCTATCACTATATTGTGAGTTTGGTTTCCATTTGAACATGTGTTAAATTACAGCTATAATTTTATTCATTTCATATTAATAACAAATATATTTGAGTATCTTAACTGCATTCTGCAATAAGTCAAATTATTGTGTTGAGGTTTACATTTTTAGTATTCTCTAAGAAAGAAAAAAGTATTAAACATATCAATCCACTGGTACATAGCCAGCATGTGTTCACAGATTCACTGTTCGGTTCATAATAAAAAGCAGTTTCATTCAATTTATGAGCCACGTAATCTAATACAGTCCACCGCTGTGGTCTCGAGGTAGCATGCTGCCTTGTCACGCAGCAGGCCCGGGTTCGATCCCCGGTCGGGGCAGTTTTTCTGGGTGAGCTTTTTATCGGGGTTTTTCCTCACCTGTAAGAAAAATGTCAGGAAAACTTTAAGGCCCAAACGGTCCCCGAAATCATATGGCCATCATCCTTATCATTATCATCCTTACCATTATCATTATCATCATTATCCTTCACCGGTGTGGAAAGCAACGGGAAGCTACCACACCTACACAATTCCCTAGTAAAGCTGCAATCATAGCATGAAAATGCTATGATTGCAGTGAAGGACCTGCCTTCAGGCAGAATTACTATCGATGGATAATCTAATACCTTATATGAAAATAGACTGAAAGATACATTAAAACCTTTAAAAAATAAAGTAGATGAAGATTGGAAAGAAATAAAAAGAGCAGTAATATTAGCAGCAGCAAAAAGTTTAGGATATAAATCAACAAAAAACAAAAGAAAAATGGTTAATCCCTGGAATGATGAATTAGAAGAAATGATGGATAAAAAGAAAAAAAAAAGCATACCATATACACCTACAATCAAGAAATATAGATGAT
This sequence comes from Diploptera punctata, assembly GCA_030220185.1. NCBI lineage: Eukaryota > Metazoa > Arthropoda > Insecta > Blattodea > Blaberidae > Diploptera > Diploptera punctata. The sequence continues at coordinate 800,703 of JASPKZ010005685.1, forward strand.
CATATTAACTATACAAAATTATGTGCAAAAATCTGGAAGTTCAATAGAAAAGTTTGTAGAGAGGATTGGGATACATTCTTTAAATCCTAGAAATGGACATAAGAAGGCCACAAAGAAGCAGATTCAAAATTTTAAGAAATCTATTCATCAGAGTAAATGATTCTTTATGAATAAATAAATACTATTATAACTAAGGAATGGACTGATTAGTATAATGCGTTATGGCATGATAATAATGTAGTACATGTAAAAGAAAAAGAAATATGTTACAATGAACTGATATCACAAGCCACAAATATAATAACCCTAGAAGAACTTATAAAAGTATTGGAAAAATCCAAAAACCGAAAGTGCCCAGGTACAGATAATTTAAACATGGGATTGTTTAAATATGGATGACTGATTCTAAAACACTGAAAATTAGAGGGATGACACTATTATATATTTAAAAAAACAGATTGGATCAATATGCTAAAACATTATTACATTAAGAACAATTCTGATTTGAAATAGGGAGGAGCATAGTTGTTGTAATATTTACATTAAACTTGATTATTGAGAAAAGAAGAGTATTTATCCTCCCGACATTCCTATTATTTATAAACTTTGAAAAAGCCTATGATAATATAAACCACAATAAAATGTGACAAATTTTAGAAGAAGATGAAATAAATAAAACATTAATTAGAGCCATCCAAAGTCTTTATGTTAATTCAAAAATGAAAATTAGAACTTCAAAGGATAAAGTCAAAGAGGGGATATTAGTGAACAAAGCAATGAGACATGGCTGTGACCTCTCACCAGTATTATTTAATGTGTACATTAATAACATAGTAAAGACTCATAAAATGATATTTCAACAAGGAATACAAATTTCCAGAAATGAAACTATATAAACATTTTTGTATTCAGACGATTTAGTACTGTTTGCAACCACAGAGGATTAATTACAAATGGGAGCAAATCAATTAAAATATATAGCCAAACAGTCTGATTTGAAAATTTCTTCCAAAAAACAAAATCTATAGGTATGTATGGAAAACACTTACAAACAATTAAATTAGAATTAGATGGGATAATCATAAAACATGTTTCTTAATTTAATTACCTCGGTCATCTAATATCTGATATTAGAAATGACAGAGATGAAGTTACCGAATACAATGCAATAAATAGAGTCATAAAAATTAATTTTGGTAAACAATTTCAACTGCAACCAAATTGTAAGTTCAAAATTAGGACTGAAATATCTCAGAAAATTAGATACTAATAAAATAAGTAGAGTCTGTATTCATATTACCTCATAGTAAATGAGTTCTTTTAGGGCATGTTTCAAAGAAATCATCGGTTCTATCTTCAGCTTGTCCAGACTGTTGATTTTTACACTGTCGGCCCTGGATGTCAACTCCTACTCCAATGTTATGTGGTTCAAAGAACATACATATCAAATCTCTCTACCTGGGTAATTTCAAAATTCATGATTCTATCCTTGTTCTTCTGAATGTAGATCTCCTAAATGGTGAGTTCTTTAGTATTTTCCAGCTATTTTAATAATTTGGTGTTTACATCGATTATGTTTTTCTGACCAAATGTGAGCACCTACTGCAGATTTTTCTACATTTTTTTTACATTTCTAATGTGTTCCTTTGTTCTAATGGTTATATTTCTCTTTTTTCTGCTATGTATATCTTATCACAATCAGCACACTTTATTTGGTATTTTCTTGATTTTCTGCATCGTCAATCTTTTTGTTTTTATTAGTTTATTTAGGCTGTAATCGTCTTTTGGTGCTAATCTGATATTAAATTTTTCAAAAATTGTTTGGAATTTCTTGTATGTTCAAGGATGATATGTGAATTTCCTGTATTTCTTTTCAATTGTTTTTTCTATCTGAAGAGTGCTTTCATTCCTCAATTTTTGCTTTTTGTACTTGTCAATTTTTTTGTGTATTATTTCTCTTTGAAACCATTTTCTTTTGCCACTTTAATTATGTTCTTTTTTCTCTAACTCAAAAATTTCTCTGCTCATACATTTACCAATTTTGATGTTGGACTGTTAAAGACTGCCAATTTGTGCGAAATATGATTGAATCCTGTTCATTTAATATAGTTATCTGTGTGTGTTTCTTTTCTATGGATACCAAATTCTATTTTTTTCCCCATTGCATAAAAATGAGGTAAAAAAAAATTGGCATTTTAAAAATGTCTGCAAATTTATTCATTATAATGACTATTTAACTCATGCCACAAATGCTAGTCAATGACCAATCACGTTTCAATGAATGTTGTTTTACAACCAATGACAGTCATGTTTCACCTTGCTCTTTATCAGCTCCTGCTTTTGTGATAAAGAAAGCTCCTCCTTTTTAATGTTCTGAACAGATCAAAGTATTATTTTTCTCCAACAAATACATTGAATATAGCAAATAATGAAAAGATTACTTGATTTTACTGAGTTGTTTACTAAAAAAATAAATGAATAACCCATAATGTTATGATATATAGTTTGATGTGTTTCATTATTTCTCCACTTGGGTGCACTCTTACAATATTGTGATCTTATTTGGCAATAAATAATATGATCAAGCAGCAGTGAATGAACATAACCTCACATTTCTGATTTGTTTTCAAACATCGCCATTTACATTAAACATACAAATATTTTAAAATAACTATAGTTAAACAATGATTTGTGAGTAAACAGCTTAATTTTATTCATTAAATAGTCCTAACAAATGCCACTCTTGATTTCCAAATTATCTAGATAAATTCACTCCTCACTTCGTGAGTCGTGAATTTATCGATAATTTGGAAATCACTCGTGGCATTACTTATGATAAATTACTCATTTCTAATAAGTTTTTTTAAAATAAAACTCATTGGATTGACATGGACAATAATGCTCACTGAATAGAATGGACTGGAACAATCGAAAAGGCATTACAGCAACTTCATGCTTTAGTGCTAGATCACATGTTGCCAGTATATTTCTTTAGGCTTCTGATATATGGTCTGATTGCAGAAGTTCCTATCATTTTTATCATATGACTACATCACGTCACATGCAAACAACAATGAATATTACTTGGCTGATCAGATCGCTCATGGGAATTCAAACTATAAAGCCTGATATTTACCCATATTTTAATAATAAAAAGGGACCATTTTCTTTTAACATATTTATCTTTAATATTTTATTTTTTATACAAGAAACATCAGTTAAAATAGCATTTAAATGCATATGGATAGAAATTAATGTTTTTATCTTCTTGTATCTTGTAAGCCCATGTTTCCCATAACAGAGATTTAAGCACTCTCCCCCTACAGGGATGAATTTGAACAATACTAATTAAGTTACACTTGTTTTTGTGTAGATGTCATTTGAGTGGTCCGTGGTCAGCGTTACACCTCATACTGACATCTAGGAAATGTTTTTATATAATGAATAATTGAACACAAATTATTGTTGTCAATAGACTTTGATTATGGGAGATTCTAGAATCAGTTGAGAATTTGAAAGACTCTGAAATATTAACTGCCTCCATATTTAAAGTGATTGGGTTTTTTGGATGTGAAGTACTCATGGTCAGGTTCATTAACCAATCACATTTGAATTCATATGAAATAATCTTGAATTCAGGGAGGGAAATTCATCCATGATACCAACATTGCACTTCGAGCTGATGTACATTAACGGTCCTATACATTTTATTAAGAATAATTTAATAATAATAAGAAAGAAAGTGCATCATTTGACAACAAAATAATATGAAATATAAGTGCAACAAATTCTGATTCAAAACAATTATATGATATGTGATTGAATTGCCAATGCTTGTTAGCTTTTCTTATATAACGTAAATGATTAGTATTTTTAATGTACATAAGTAAATAAGTTAGTGAGTGAGATAAAGAAAGTTAAATATGAATAAACATAATTACTATCGACAGAATTTTTAGTGCTCTTAAAAAAATAGTTCGAGCAAACCGTTAGCATCTATATCAAAGTCACATGATAACGGACAAATTTATTTCTGAAAGTTAATAGGATTAATACAAGTTTCATATTAAAAGTAAATAACAATATTTTAAAATAAACGGTGACCATATTTATTAAAAACCACTTAGTGTTGTTATTCCAAATGTTAATCATCATAGTTCACTTTGTTCCCCTGAGACAGAGTTAATTATAGCCGTGGCAACCCAGCACCGAACCAAGGACTACATACGGAATGATTCTACAATTGGTAAAAGTGGTATACAATTAACAATTTTTTCCTTAAATGGCACCCAACGTGAGGCCTGAACAAGAAATACGGGTTAGATAAATAACCACAAGAAAAAGGGAAAACTACAAAGAGAGTGTGTACAAAGCTTGAAAACATTTATCAAGTGTATATGAAAGTGATTTATAAATATCAACAATACACAAATTCAGTGAACATTCTTTTGTAGATTTTAAACTGAATATTTTTAAGAAGTAGCAAAATTATTACACATAGGAATTTCGAAATGGCTACTAATAAGGAAAATGTAAAATTTATTGAATGAAGCAGAGAAAATGAAACACTAGGTTTTGATGAAACTGAAATGAATAGTAATTGTCCGATAGACAATATCCATGATTCAAACAATGAAACAAAATAGTAATTTAAATGAAACACCTCCTTGGATAACTTAATTAATGAACAAATGGACGAAAATATTTCTAGCCTTAGTAATAAGATAAATGAAATAAAAAATGACGGTTCTAATCTTAGTAATAAATTTGATAATAATATTTCAAATCTTAGTAATAAAATGGATAATAACATTTCCAATCTTAGGTAAGAAATAATAAAAGACAATTCTAATTTTAAAGAAAACATGAGTTCTGAATTAAATAAATTAGGAAGATAATTCTGAACTTAGAAAAAACTTGATGAAAATAATATGATGTTACACCAGAAATTGGAAAATATTGGTTTAGAATGTAAACAAAATACTAGTAAACTAGAGTAGAAAATAACAAGCATTAGGAAAGACTGTGACGAGAAAATAGAGAAATGTAGAAAATATGTGGAAAGTAATAACAAAATGATTATTAAGCGATTAAATGAAGACTTCAGTGAAAGAGTGGATAATGTTGATAAAAGAATTAGTGATGTTGAAATATCCTTGATTGAATTAAGACAAACGTGCCAAGATAAACTTGTCGAATTTGGCTCTCAATGCTAGCCACAGAACTAGTTGCATTAGAGGTTGAAATGGTTATAGAAAATTGAAGATGTATAAAGCATCAGCTTCAGATGAGATCTCAGCAGAACTCATAAAATCAGGGGGAGAAAAATTGATGGACAAGATACGTCAGTTACTTTGTATGATTGGGAAAAAATAATTTCATCCAGATGAATGGAAAGAATCGATTATCGTACCAATATATATGAAAGGAGATAAAACTGATTGCAACAACTACAAGGGCATCTCATTACTCTCAACTTTGTATAAAATCTAACATATATTACTAAGCAGACTTACTCATTATATTGATGATATTCTAGGAGATCATCAATGTGGATTTAGACGAAACAGGCCTACAACAGTTTAGATTTTTAGCATAATACAGATTTTAGAAAATAAATGGGAATATAATGACACTGCACATCAACTATATGTAGACTTCAAAAAGTATATAATTCAGTTAAGAGGGATAAGCTATATAGTATCCTGCTGGAGTAAGGAATTCCTGAAAAGTTAGTTAGACTTATACGAATGTGTCCAAATGGCACAGAGTATGGTGTGTGTAGGCAAACAGTTTTCGGATACTTTTGAAAATCAAAATGGATTGAAGCAAGGAGATGCACTATCTTCTCTCCTATTTAATTTTGTATTAGAGCATGCCATCAGAACTGTGAAGGTTGAAGAAGGCCCACAATTCAATGGTATTAATAGACTGTTAGTTTATACTGATGATGTAGTATTATAGATGATGTACTATTGAGTAACACTAAGGAATTAGGACTGGAAGTAAACATCAATAAAACTAAATATATGTTCACACATAGAAATGTGTTATATAACGGAAATGGACAACTTATGACAAATGAAGGACATTTTGAAGGAGTGGCGTTTTGAAGTATCTAGGAACAATAATTACATATAGAGATGAGATGCACAAAGAAATTAAACATAGGCTCAAATCTGGAAATGCATGCTCTTATGCATTACAGAGAATCTTGTCGTCCCAACTCCTTTCAAGAAATGTTAAACCTAAAATATATAAAACAGTTATTCACCCAGTTATATTATATTTAAGCGAAACATAGACTCTTATTTTAAGGGAGGAAAGAAGATTACAAATATTTGGGAATAAAGTTCTTAGGAATTTTTTTGGGTCAGAGAGAGATGAACAAACATGTGAATGGAGATAACTACATAATATGAGCTACATGATATGTACAGGAAGCCAGATGTTATAAGAACAGTTAAGTCTCGTAGACTGTGATGGGCAGGACATGTAGCACATACAGGAGATGAAAGAGTTGCATGGAAGCTTCTTGTATGAAAACCAGAGGGAAAACACTCAGTTGGTAGAACACGAATGAGGTTGGATGATAACATTATCCATGATTTGAGGGAAGTAGATTATACATGGGATGATTGGTAAACATTAGCTCTGGATAGAGACATATGGAGAGCTTATGTCCAAACGGCTATGAACCTACAGATTCGATAGAGCCAGTGAGTTAGTTAGTTCAAGATACACTTAAAATTTCAGAAGAGAATGTTACCTTGTGTACTGGTGAACTTCAAACAAGGACAATTACTGAAGTGATTAAAATTAATGAAAAAGCTGAGGGTATGAATGATAAAATGGAAGGATTCGATTGGGAAAGTAGCTGAACTAGAAAGGAAATACAACCTTGAAGCTAATGAATGTACAGAAATTGAAAAAGATATCGAGGTTATACCTGAAATTTCTAATAGTGGGAGAAACAATCGATCTTCAAGGAATAAAAACAATTGTAAAATACCAGCTAATCTTCTGGCCGAGATTAATTTACCTTGTTTTTATGATAACAAAACCCAAAGTCCATTAGATTATTTAAAAGAACTTGAATATTTTTAAATAAAAGTAATATATGATAAATTTAAATTGTTCTTTTCAAGAAAAGTCTAAAGTGCAAATGCTGAAGCGTGCTTCAAAATAGCGTGACATGACTCCATGTCCTACCAAGCTTTTAAGAATGCCTTCAAGGGACTCTTTTGGGGACCAGAAAGGCAAAATAAACTCAGACTAGATATTACAGGAGGAACTTTTAATAACAACAGTAAGTAGAGTTACTTTAATCACTCTCTCGAAAAATAAAAAAAATGGCTTCTCTGTTGCAACTACCCATTGATGAAAGAACTTTAATACCTATGTTATCTCACCAGGCTTACAACTGAATGGTATTAATAAGCTGTTAGTTTATGCTGATGATGTAGTATTGTTGACCGATAGCGAGGAGATACTAAAGGACAATACGCACACACTGTTGAGTAACACTAAGAAATTAGGATTGGAAGTAAATATCAATAAAACTAAATATATGGTCACATGTAGAAATTCATTATATAATGGAAATGGACAGCTAATGACAAATGAGGGAAATTTTGAGGAAGTGGCTGAATTCAAATACCTAGGAACAGTAATCACAAATAGGAATGAGATGCACAAAGAAATTAAACATAGGCTCAATTCTGGAAATGCGTGCTATTATGCATTGCAGAGACTCTTGATGTCCCAACTCCTTTCAAAAAATGTTAAACTGAAAATATATAAAACTATTATTCTACCTGTTATATTATATGGATGCGAAACATGGACTCTTACTTTAAGGGAGGAAAGGAGATTACAAGTATTTGAGAATAAAGTACTTAGGAAAATTTTTGGACCAAAGAGAGATGAACAGACAGGTGAATGGAGAGGACTACATAACAATGAACTACATGGTCTTTATAGGAAGTCAGGTATATTAAGAACAGTAAAGTCTCGTAGACTCCGATGGGCAGGACATGTTGCACGTATGGGGAACGAAAGACTTGCATGGAAGCTTCTTGTAGGAAAGTCAGAGGGAAAACGCCCAGTTGGTAGACCAAGAATGAGGTGGGAGAATAACATTAACTATGATTTGAGGGAAGTAGATTATACAGGGAATGATTGGAAAGCATTAGCTCAGAATAGGGATGTATGGAGAGCTTATGTCCGCGCGGCCATGAACCTACGGTTTCGATAGTGCCAGTGAGTAAGTAAGTAAGTAAGTTATCTCACCATTTTCCTGGTGATATTAGGTACCATTTAATTGTAGCTACACCACAAAAAGTATCAGAAATGCTAGAATTATTAGCAATACTTTAACATGAAAGGGAAATGGATAAGAACGACAAAAGATAAAAGAGTCTTTTTAATAAACAATTTGGGGAAGGAGCAGAGTCATTTATGAGAAAGAGTAGTTATGAGCAGAAGAGGACTAATAATAACCAAAATGGTAATAGGAAAAGAAACTTTATACTAGGTAATACGTTTGTTCAAAATAGGAACAGTCCTAATAAGAACAAAATACAGATGATAAATATGGTAACCATAACCAAAATGAATGGTACAATGGTCTCCTTATTGAAACCACTTTCATCTGCATTAAAAACCTGTACATCAGTGTATTTGCCCATAAGTGATGTGCATTCACGTCTGAAGGTTAGTATTAATTTTTCAATAACGGTTGTGTTATGTACCTGAAGCTTTGTTGCATATGATGTTATTTTCCGGCTGACAATATTATAATACTTTTTATACCTATGTAACCAGGAAGGACTTGCTTTGATGTAGGTTTGATCTGTGCCCACAAAATCACTAGCTGTTTCGAGTGTAAGTATCTTTGTCACTTTCTTTTACAATTTCACTTCTAGATCGCCGCAGACAGAATTCTTCAAATGTTGTACAGTGCACACTTTTCATTTAATTTATAACATCATTTTGTTGCTCAACTACATGCTTCATTTTGTAGAGTTGGCTTTCGTTTGTTAGCCATGAGAATCTGTGCTTCACACTGCTCCATGACCTATGGTTAAAAGTTTTCTTTTTGTACCTTGGTGTACCTGGCAGAATCCAATACACAATTACCTTACATTTTTTCTTCAGAAGTAATGACCCAGGATGCTGTTGGAGGGGACGGACAATAAAGAGAATCAGAAATCTGTGAAGTACTAGATTCTTCCACTGATGAGGCAACTGTTTCTTCTGATTCGCTTTCTTGTACATGAGGCATGCCACCATTACCATTTCGTGCTTCATTCTCATCAGTGTCCAGGGTATGAATTTCTTTAACTGATTCCGTTTCGTAACTCTTTATTACGTCATACATAACATCAGTAACTTCAAACTCCTTTCGTGACATTTCACATTCTGTCTCTTTATAACCTTGTTCTGTTACTTTAGCGATACGTTTAATCAATATATTTACAGGGTTAATTTCTTCACTTACTAAAAGCAAATTGAACACTCACAATAGCACAACACAACTGACAGCACTCCAAGAAAAGTACTGTGATCACTCTCGCTTATACCACAGTGCATGTTATACGAGCCGGCAACCTAAGATGGCCCCGTCAACTTATATCTTGCATTATTTTTAATGCTTATCGAACTGTAATAACGACATTTATTTTGTTTCTTACCCCAGGTGAAGATTTGCTTGTTAGACAAACAAGACGCGAACAGAAAGGTATATAAACTCGGGAATATCTGACCAGAAGCTATCTCGTCGGAGGTTGGAGAGGAAGCTCCAAACCCCATGTAGTTATTCGCAGCAAAACTGTTTCCACGCGGAGGTCGCCTATAATGGACGCACGTAAGTCTGCTTCTGTTCTTTCCACTTTATATAGAAAATTATTGGTTCAATATTTCGAGGTCTGAACTCAAACGTTAAGATATCCAGCCTAAGAGGATTATGAAGGACTTAGCCCATATGTTTTTGTTCAGGCTCACTTATGTCTTGTACATTAAAAACGTTTCTTTCCGTATGATTTCTTTGGGTCACATTCAAGTTATTTTAATTTGTTTAATATACTTCATTGTATATTTACTGTTTTTTACTTGTTTATGTGTTTGTTTCAATAATCTGGTTTTTGCTATTCCATTGTAGACTTTCCTAAATCCTTAATTTAATCTAATGTTAAGCCCATCTCATAAATAGTCCCAGGCCATTAAACCACGCGACCCTTTGACAGGAGACTGACCTTAACATACTGGATGTCCGCGGTGAAATGAAATAAAAAAAAATGGAGTTTGCAGCCAGTATTTCCGTCAGCCTCCCATATAATGGGTAATGGAATAAATTAATAATCCCGGGGATCGGAATTAAAATTATAAATAATCAAGCGAACTATTAAAAATAATAATAATCTGACCTAGAGCAAGTCTATACTCAATCGAACCGGGAGAGTGAGCATGATACGATTACGACATAATTTAAGGCACCAAGAAGTTGATATAAAGTTAGATTTACTAGTAGTTATTAGCGGCGGGAAATACTTAGGTAGCCCGACCTCTTTCTCATTGTCCGGTGACAGTTATGTGGAGCTAAAAAAGGGGTTCAGAAACTCTGCAGTTCTATTATTCTCTATTATTCTTACGATTTTACTAGCATTTTATTAAGCAGCTCGGACCTAACAATAACTAATCCTTGCTACATGACGTTAAAAATACAATACATTATTTCTTGCCTGGAAATACTCTAGTAAACACAAACATCGCTTCTAGTAGACGTATACAAAGATGATTTTAGGCTAGACGCTTCAACCAAGCTTCGCCCTCACTAAAGTCAATGACCCGGGAATCCCTGCACCTATATCGCATAAACTCTTGATCAAACTGTACGGGCGATAGTTGGGAATCGACCAGAGTAAACTTGGTGACGTCACATCCAATAGTATTGTCACAAAATATTCTCATTATACCAACAGAGAGAAATGTACCAATGATTCTGAGTGTTACATCTCGATGGAGGTGTCAAATGGTCACAACTTATGGTAGGAGGGAAACCGAGGTTAACTTATGGCTGCAGGAACGAACTCAGTACACACACTTTTTCTTGCGGTGCCACCGGGCACAAACAGATAGCTCTCTCGTTGCCACTGGGCACAACACTTATTTTTGATAGTCTATAGTTGCAGTGAGTCTACTACTTTAGTTAAATAACTTAGAAAATTTCCAGTCAAGTCCCTTGATAACGGACTTAGTAAAACTCACAACGACTCACATAAGTGACATACACAAAGGTGAATTAATTATTTTAATTATTAGGAACGAGTGTTAATATCTAATGACATAGGCGCGATGTCATTAATTAAGCCACCGTCATTTAAAGCCTTTAAAGCATAAAAGTGTGACCAAGTGATAACAGCCGATCGTTACGTATCGATTGCAATTGTTTGTAGAATTGACCGACGTATAAGAAGTTATTAAAGTGATATTGTATCTGCTAAATTCACGTTTTTTCAAGTGAAAATGAACTCTGCCCGCAGGTCCTTGTGCATCCCCGGGAGAAAGTGATCCTCAGCCTACCTTACCAATATCTGAGTAACCGAGCAACCCAAATTCCTCAAGTATCGAGGAATCCTTTCTAACCACGGCACCCAACAATTTCCTCATTACCTTTTACGCAATGAAACAAAGGGACCCGTATTAATCCCGTTATAATTGACGTTCCAACGTGCGGGCACGAACAGGTCGGGAAGTGAAAATCAATTATACTCAAAGAGTAACAACTGACTGACTGAAAAAGTCCCACAAACACAAGAGATCCTGGACTGGGAAGCAGATAACCACGAGCGGCCCAGGAAAGAAGAGAAAACGGCAGTAAGGACAAAACAGCAACAAAAGGTAGAAATACATTTTTCTTTTAAAATGTGTGACATTTAAAACCGCAAACTGAAAGTGTACAATCAAAAACTTATATCAAAATCGTATTAAAATGGAGGGAGAACAAAATATAGATATTAACGCAACTTTAGAGCTACTAAAGGAACAACATGAAACGCGCAAGGCAGAAATTAGATTAGAATTATATGAAAGACAAAGGGAAGAAATTAGAATAGAAAATGGAATATTTAGGGTTGAAATAAGACAAGAAAACAATCAATTATATGAGAAACATAGAGTGGAAAGAAAACGGGAATTTAAAAACTTTTTAGAATTGAAACAGGATAGGGAAGCATGGATGAAAGGGGAAAAGGAGATGAGTTCAATGCCACCTCCGAGAAAATAAATAATAGGCCTATTAGTAAAAAGGTGAAAGATCGTCAAGAAATGCGGACATGGGTTCAACTGGTGTAAAATTTTCCGGAGGTAAAATAGTCCCCCATTCCGTTCTCCGGGCGCTGACTACTTCAGGGAACCCATGCCAAAGGCTCAAACACAGGGACATGTTCCTAGGAACATGGAATGTTAGCACTTTATACAACAGCGGGTCATTAGAGATATTAACGCGGGAATTAGATAAATCGCCCTTGGATATGGTCGCTTTACAGGAGTTAGGTGGCCAGGGGAAGGTAGTCAGGGATCGGGAAGCTTTGCATTATACTACGGGGGTGCAGAAAGACCTGAATTTGGAACGGGTTATTTAGTCAGAAGGAGGATCCTATCCGCTATCCGAAATATTAAGTTTGTTAGTGACAGGATATCATGCATAATTCTAAAGGGTAAACGACATGATTTTATAATTGTAAATGTACATGCCCCCACAGAAGATAAAGATGACAAGATCAAGGATGAGTTCTATGAAGAAACAGAATGCTTATTTTATAGCCTTTCACGATATCATATGAAAATAGTGTTAGGAGATTTTAATGCAAAAGTGGGGCGGGAAGATATATACAAACCAACAATAGGCAAATTCAGTCTTCATGAAGATAGTAACGACAACGGGGTTAGATTAGTCACATTTGCCACATCAAAGAATCTCATTGTTAAGAGCACAACATTTCAGCATAAGGATATTCATAAATACACCTGGACGTCCCCAGATGGAGAAAATCGGAACCAGATACATCATTTATTAGTGGATAAACGCTGGCACAGTAGCATCATCGATGTTAGATCAGTTAGAGGGACAGACTGCAATTCGGATCATCATCTGGTCAGAGTGAAAATCAGACAACGGCTATCACTTATGAGAGGAACAAACGCTAAAGATGATTCTGTAAAATTTGAATTAAAAAACTTGAAAAATGATGAAATGCAGCAAGAATACCAAATCAAAAATTTTAATAGATTTGAAGTACTGGAATCTTCAGATGACAATGTGGCAAACGAAGAAGAAACTGATATAAATAAAGAATGGGAGGCTATAAGAGATACTATTAAATTGCCAGCATCAGAAAGCATTGGTTGTTTAAAAAAGAGGCAAAACAAGATGTGGTTTGATGAGGAATGTGCCGACATTGTAAAGGAAAGAAAGCTAGCAAAAATTAAATGGTTACACGAGCCAAATGACGTAAATTTAGAGCAATTGGGTAGTATTAGACGGGAAACCACCAAGTTACTAAAGAGTAAAAAGAGGGAATATTTGAGAGAGAAGATTAATGATCTTGAAACGAACGCAAAAAATAGGAACATTAGAGAATTATATCAGGGAATTAGTATAGTGAAGAAAGGGTTTCAGGCTAGAACAAACATAATTCGGAATGAAAATGGGAATATGATTGCAGATTCCAGGAGTATATTAAGTAGATGGAAAAGTTACTTTACTCAGCTATTAAATGTACACACAGAACAGGACATTGAGGAGGATAATTTACAGACAGCAGAAATGCTAGTCGCAGAACCAAATGCATTAGAGGTTGAAATGGCGAATGAAAAATTGAAGATGTATAAAGCATCAGGTTCAGATGATCCCCGCAGAACTGATAAAATCAGGGGGAGAGAAATTGATGGACAAGATACGCTGGTTGCTTAGTATGATTTGGGAAAAAGAAGCTCTTCCAGATGAATGGAAGGAATCAATTATCGTACCAATTTATAAGAAAGGAGATAAAACTGATTGCAATAACTACAGGGGAATCTCATTACTTTCAACTTCGTACAAAATTCTTACAAATATATTAGTAAGCAGACTTACTCCCTATATTGATGACATTCTAGGAGATCATCAATGTGCATTTAGAAGAAACAGGTCTACAACAGATCAGATTTTTAGTATAAGACATATTTTAGAAAAAAATGGGAATATAATGGTACTGTACATCAACTATATGTAGACTTCAAAAAAGCATACGATTCAATTAAGAGGGAGAAGTTATATAGTATCCTGTTGGAGTTCGGAATTCCTAAAAAGTTAGTTAGACTTATACGAATGTGTCTAAATGGCACAAAGTGTAGGGTGCGTGTAGGCAAACAGTTTTCGGACACTTTTGAAATCCAGAATGGTGGAGGTATGTATTCCACTTCATTTTCCATTACTAATGCAACAATGCATTTTTTCTCTCGTATAAAAGTTAATCATATTAGAATTTTTTTGTATGCCAGAGTGAACTAACTACATTTTGTAAGCCTGTGGCGCGCTCTGTTAACTTAACTTCAAACTATTACAGTCTTTGACTCCACGCCTGTTATGTATTGAGGTATGTCATTTTAATACAAAGTACCAACTCCAGAAAGCCACCCGGCTTTCACTCTGGCAGTTGTTTTAGTCACTCTGGCAGAAGAAATCCTTAACAGTTTCCTATACATAATACAGTAACAAGTTTTTACGTAGACTAAGTCGTTACAAAATACTAAGTTTTTACAGTCGGGATGTGCAGATGTAATACATTAATGTTGGCTTAAGACTATGATAGATTTATTGTTTACATTTCAGATGAGAACATTGAAAAAAAAAAAAAAAAGAAAATGTATTAAAGCACAACCAGATCAATGGAAAAAGAATATTAGAAAACAAAAAAAGGAACAGTGGGAAACCCTACATTACAACGGCAGGAAAGAGAAACATGGGAAAGCCATTTAAAGATTATATATGCAATTGTAAAAACAAATGCTCAGAAAGTTAGTGTTCAGGATCGACAAAAATTCTATGATATGTTTTACAAAGATGGGAATTTTGAAACTCAAAATGTGATTATAGGGAGATCAGTTAAATCTCTACCTGTATATGATAGGAGAGTGCAAGAAGGAGAAGGTTTCAAGAGGTAGTTCTCACGACAATTTCATGCCAACTTCAGTGGGAGATATCAAAGTATGTAAAGGAATATTTCTTCAATCCTTAAATATTGACAGCGCAAAAGTATACCGAACTCTTTCAAAAGTATCAAAAGGTGACTTAGAAGACAAGAGAGGTAAACATGTGCCTCACAACAAAACTACCAGGCCTCACAACAAAACTACCAGGAGAGAGATTACTTCATGTGAGGGAACACACAAATTCATTCCCATGTTACAAGAGTCACTACTGTAGAAAGGATAGTCCGGATAAAAAAATGTTTGAAAGAAGGATTGAATTTAAGTCTAATATATAGGTTGTACAAGGGAAAAATGCTGCAACAAAACTTATCTTCAGAAATCATGTCTCAATCTGTGTATGAAAAAATGTTCAATAAAGATTTCAATCTAGAGTTTAAACCTCCTCACAAAGACACTTAAAAAACCTGCGATGGTTTTGATGTCAAATTAAAATACTTGGAATCACAACCAGAAACTGCAGAAAAGAAAAGGGCCATTGCAGAAGTCAAGACTGAAAAAGAACTTCATCACAGGAAAGTCGAACTTGAAAGGGATACAATGAAGAAAGATAAAGAAATGGCTAAGAAAGGTGAATGTACTGTTTTGTCTTCCGATCTTCAAAAAAAAAATTCTCTATCAAAGGTACCTACAGGAGTGGTATATTACAAGAGACAGCTCTTCAATTTAGGTATCCATGACCTAGGAACTGCCAAAGGTACCATGAATTTGTGGCATGAAGCTGTAGCTGGGCGAGGACCCGATGAAATAGGTTCATGCCTACTTAAATACATGCAAAATAATCCTATGAAAAGTAAAGGTATTCTGTGGTCAAATTCCTGTGGGGGTCAAAATAGAAACATTAAGCTGACTAGCCTCTTGATGCGTCTTGTTCAAGACGAAACAAATAATATCAGAGGGATTGTTCAGAAATTTGTTATACCAGGCCACAGCTACATGCCTAATGATACTGATTTGAGCCATATAGAGAATGCTATGAAGGATCAGTCACACGTTTTTCACCCAGATGATTTTGCAAATGTGATAAAAACATGCAGAACCAAGAAAGCAGCTTTTGTTGTGAACTGTATGAGCGCTGAAGACTTTCATAGCTCTGAGAATGTTACTGGAAAGCTTACTAACAGAAAGAAAGTTGATGGACAGACAGTATCTTGGCCTAAGATAAGGTGCTTGAGAGTGTCTGAAGAAACCTCCAATATAATGGAATATAAGTACACCCATAATGAGAACATAGAATATAGCAAAGTGAGTTTTTTGCAAAAGACTCAAAGGTCGCCGTGCTCAAATACATAATATTGTACTAGACTTAAAGTTTCCAAGTGGAAAACAAATCACAACAGCTAAGAAGAATGATTTGTTAAGCATGCTTTGTCATATCCCTCCTATGTACCATGGTTTCTATAACAATATTTGCAGTGAAGAAAATACCATTGAAGAATATGGAGCAGATGAAGATGTACAACTTGATAGTGAGTAGGCCTAATGTAAAAGACATTTTCAGATTATCAGTGTTTTGTTCATTGCGTCCTGTGAGAGAATGACTCCCCCCAATTTATTTTGAGTTACCTCAAGTATTTCAAAGCTTATTTAATTGTGTATGTGCATTTATCTATTTATGTCTCAAAATATAGAACCAATCTCAAAATTATATGTTGTATTTTCATTTTTTTTTCATTTGCCATAGTGAACCAAGTACCTAAAGTCATATAAAAAACAAGTGCCAATGAGAGGCCAATAGTGCTGCAATATTCAAATGCACACAAAAACGATAAAAATATTATGTTACATGGAGACCAATAAAGAATAAAACAGATCATGCCATTATTATTTTTTATAGTTCAAAATATATTTTAAAGTTGAATTATGAAACATATTAAAAACATATTTGATTGACTTTGGCATCAGACCATCCAGCTGAAAGTACGGAATTTAGAAGTGTGCATGTTTCTATTTGTAACCGTTCGAAACAAGAAACAAGAAAACCGAATGATCTCTTTGTAACATGTAGGGAAAATAAACTAATTAAGAAGGAACGAAGGGAGCTGAGCGTGAAATTTGAAACGCAGGTAGTAAAAGCAAAGTGTTTGAAAGGTAGAAATTCATCTAAAAAGTACCTAAAACACTTGGAAATTTTAAGAGATCCCAATCCAGGTGTCTCTTGTTCCCATTTTTGCAGTATTGAACAAAGGACAAAAATATTTGCAACCTATATACTTGCCAATAATTTGGCCACGAACGAACCATCACTTGAGCAAAATATTACTTGTCGGGTAAGCGTAACATATATTAACGCCACAGGACACAATGTCGGGCCGTAAATACAAAGGAAGTACCGCGAAGTTATTGCGAACTTGCCACGCAGAAATAAATGACACAAGTGCGAATAATTTAAATAACTTTGACAAAAGGATGGCTATCATGAATAATATAACATCCGAATCACGAGTAGTACTAGTTCAATAAATGGACAAGTATGCATGAACGAGTACGGGAATCAAACCCAGAAACATCTGAGTAAGGAACCATGCAGTTGTAAGTGTAAATTGAAAGATATAAGTATGCCAAAACTGTTAATTAGATAGGAAAGTGGGAGGAATAATTAAGCATATTAAAAATATAACTGAATAGATTAAGGAATTACATTGGAACAATTATTTTTATAATTATGAATAAATAAGAATGTCGATATATCGTGTATTCCAAAGCTAATTGTACATCAGAGAAAGAAAAGGACAGATTTTATAGACTATTTAACTCATGCCCCAAATGGGAGTCAATGACCAATCACGTTTCAATGATTTCTGTTTTACAACCAATCAGAGTCGTGTTTCACCAAATATTTATCAGTGTTATAATTACCATATTAAAGAAAGCTCCTCCTTACAATATGGCGTTCCTTTGGCAATAAATAGTATGATCTGGTTGCAGTGATAAACAAAAGAAGCAGTAGAAGCGTACCTATCGTTTCTCATTTGTTTTCAAACATCGCCGTTTACATTAAATATATAAATATTTTAAAATAACTATAGTTAAATAATGATTTGTGAGTAAACAGCTTAATTTTATTCGTTAAATAGTCCTAACAAATGTCACTCTTGATTTCCAAATTCTCTAGATAAATTCACTCCTCACTTCGTGAGTCGTGAATTTATCGATAATATGGAAATCACTCGTGGCATTACTTATGATAATTAGAAATCAGAGCGAGAAAGGGCAGATTAGCCCAAATTCCTCAAGAGAAATGATGATGAACAGATACTAATTACGTAGGTAAATTATTAATTCATACAATGTTTGATTAGATAAATGATGATAGGATACACTATGCAGGCCAATCATATATTGATAATAATGATTATTGATTAGATAAAATGTTAATATTCAAATTGAATTGGGAGAGAGATTTTTATTTATAATAATTTTGGAATTTAATAAGTAGGATGGACAAGTAAATAAGCCAAGATGGCGGAAGAAGTTGAAGCACGACTTGAACGTGCTCTTAAAACCATAGGAGACATCGCGGAAACAGGCAGATGCCTGAAAAAGGAATACAAAAACGATATATACAATGCGGTAAGTGAAATCAAAAAGTGTTATACTACAACGAAATCCATTATAGAAGAGCTCACGAGAGAAAATATAAAGCTTCAAAACGAGGTTAGAATGATACAAACGGACGTGGAGAGACGAAACGGCAGCCGCACAGAGAGACAACTAGCGACATCTGTCGACCACATTGAGGAACCTACCAGCGCTAGCGGTACCAAGCCTCTCCCGACGACTCGGCAGCAGGAGATCACGATACCTCAGCAGATACAAACGAGAACTTCTATCAGATGACACTCGCCCAACTAATGCATAAAACATGCTGACCACGCAGGAATGAGAGATAGACAAACAACAACCTTGGACAGAAGTAATCAGATGTAATCGTAGAAAGGATGAAAATATTGAACCCCATCCAAAATGACTAACTGAAACCCAGAGGGGCACCGCGCTAGCTAGCACACTAAAAGTAGCCGAGAAAAAATGTATGGATCTACATTGTCTGGCTCAGCAGTGAAACCTCAGTAGATGATATAACCAATTACATAAAAGAAAAAGGCATCGATAAAATAACCAATTGCGAAATGCTTAACACAAGAGAAAACAATAGAGCGTTTAGAGTGGGAGCCCCCTTCAAATACCAAGATGAGATATTCAATACAGACTTCTGGCCAGAAGGCATCACGTTTCGCTCCTTTCGGATCCGATTTTAACGACTTGAACTGTATCCTCTGGAACGTTGAAGGCCTGCGCTCCATAATGAAAAACCCGGAAATTTTCCTACTGGATCAAGATTTACTAGTACATACAGAAACCTTCCTCCTAGAGCCTGTGCAACTAGAGGTCTACTAGGCAATCCACGCACTAGCACAACCCGGACAGGAGGGCGGACCCCTCAGGCGGAGTCTTATGTTTGTACAGATCAACCTTAGGGGAAGTGATCCATAAGTATACAGAAGAAAACACAGTGATCGCCGAGTTCCAGAACTTCACAGTTATCGGAATGTACATCAGACCTTCCACATCTACTGAAGCTGTAATAGACACAATCCTCCAGACAATACGTCGCGCGAAACGTGACTCTCCAATAATACTCACTGGTGACTTCAACTGCCGAAGAGACAAGCTAGAAAGCAAAGCCACAGCAGTATTCGAGACACTTAAGGAAGAAGACTTCTATTTAGCCAACAACGACATAATACCAACATATATCTCATATAACGGATCCAGCATGATAGACCTCATCTTCTACAGAGGGCAAGAGATGACAATAAAACAGTAGAACACATGGACACGTCTACGGAAACATGTCCCAGTAAAGACAACTATCGCAACAAATAGGCTATGCGAAAAGCGGAAGCCCCGGAAAGGCGTTGGACGCCGCTCCGAATCAATACAGAACTTCTTCAGAGAAAATAAACTCAAGAAAATGACGCCAAACAACTAATCGAGCAAGAACGCATTGACGAAGCGCTAGATCTCATCAAAATTGATCTCTTATTGTCCACAGAAAGAAAACCTTGGAAAAGGAAAAGCAAACCCTGGTTTGACACAGAATGCTTCAAACAAAGGAAAGCAGTACTGGCGAAACTACACTCATGGAGAGAGCTTAACACACAGGATAGACTAAAAGAATACACACAAGAGAGGTAAAGATACAGAAACCTAATACGAGAAAAGAGGTTACAATTTGACAAAAAAAGGAACTCGAAACCATAACGGAAGCTGAGATGTCCCCACACAAAATCCTAGAACCAAGAAGATGCAAGTCACACTCTCAATTCCAATGAATACATGGGAAGAACACTTTTCCAAGGTATTACTTCTTCTTCTTCTTCACTTCCTGGTTTAGGCAAGAGTTGCCTGTTCCGTCTTCACTAATAGATCTAAGACCATCTCTTCCGAGGACGTCCGACATCTCTTCTTCCTCTTGGAAAATAATGGTAGATTTTATTTGGTAATCTATTTTCTTCCATTCTTTCTACATTCTTTCCACTGTATCTTGTTGTTAAATATCTTTTCTTCCATTCTTTCTACATTCTTTCCACTGTATCTTGTTGTTAAATATCTTTTCTTTGGTTGGAGTATTACAAAATACCCAAATATCTGAAGAACGAACAACTGAAACAGCGCAAGAGTCATGGACACCAATATCAACAGAGGAAGTCTTCCAAGGATGCAAACGAAGAAAAGCTGCAGGACCCGACAACCTAACAAACGAAGTCCTAATGGATTCTTCACCAGTAATTATCGAAACCTGGGCGGCGATGGTCAACAAATGCATTGACTTAAGCATCACACCAGGGAGTTGGAGAGAGTCCGACCTTCTAATGCTGTATAAAGGGAAATGACCAAAAGAATCACCTGACGCTTACCGCGAAATTGCACTGGAATGTGCGCCTTTCAAAATTCTGACGAAGATTATACTAAAATGTATCCTTCCCCATGTCAGCACATACATTCCCGAGAAAAAATACGGATTCGTGACGGGAAAGTCCACGATACAAGTCATCGAGAGAGTGTTATCCATCGTCTGGGAAGCAACAAGCACCGCAGGTGGCCACGTATACGTGGCTTTCATAGACTTCTCCAAGGCGTTCGATAGCGTAAATAGAAACATATTACTGGACAAAATCTCCAGAATACTGGGAAAACAGAACCCATTCTTGAAACTAACAAACTCCAGAATACTGGGAAAACAGAACCCATTCTTGAAACTAATCAAAAGTATGCTGACTTTCAACCTACTAACCATAAACGACAAAGTTAGCCAATCTGACCACATAACACAAACAAACGGAGTGCTTCAAAGGGACCCTCTAAGCCCATACCTCTTCAACTTGATGACCCACGACGTATTCCAAGAAGTAGCATCACCGGAAGTCACGGTCATCGTCTATGCAGATGATATAGTCATCCTATCCAGAAATAAAGTAGCTATTCAGACTAGCCTGGATAAACTACACGACTGGGTGCACAGGAACGAACTAGAAGTTAACACAAGCAAAACTAAGGTTATGAAATTTAGACGAGGAGGAAACGTAAACAGTGACGACAAATTCAAATATGTGAAAGGCCCAACTAGAAGTAACCAACTGCTACAAGTATCTCGGTATAACGTTGCAAGTCACAGGAAAATCATTCACCAAGCACATCCAGGAAATATGCAACTCAGCAATAATAGTACGGTGCAATTAGTCCAAAAAAAGGCCTAACCCCAACATCCAAAGTAAAAGTTTCCCTCCAACTCCAAATTGTTCAATACAATCCACACATTGTTTGGTAAAAAGTTACACCATTTTGAGCGTCGGGTTTGGGGGGAGGAGGGAGAAGTTGGTAAATTAGTAGTTTTTATCAGTTTTTCTTAAATATTTCGAAAACTATGCGGTTTAGCGCATAAAGTGCCGTATACAAAAATATTCTACGTTAAATTGCGAACAAAAATGGATCTGTGCGTAATCTTGGAAAGGTGAACGGTTCCGGAGTTACGGACGGTGTAAAAGTAGACATTTTTCATATTTTTTTTTTAATTTTTTGGAAAAATGAAATTATAACTACTATGTAAACAGAAATAACTAAACAATTTTATTAAGAAGTAATATTGTACAATCGTATTGTAGTTCAAAAGAGGTTAAGAGGCTCCGCATAGTGTTAGAAGGTAAAAATACAGGGAACTAGAACCCTGAACCTGCCACCCGCCCCTCTACTACTCTCTTTTCCTCTGTCCCTCAGTTGACTCAGTCGTATTGGGAGACCCGTTGAATGCGTTTGTGAGTGTCATTTCTAGTGAAGTTCTGCTGTCATTTTTTTATTGTTCGTCTTTAGAATTCTGTGCGAACTAGTGATAATCACTTGGAAGTGTGTGAATTGTTGCGGAGTGTGTGTTGAAACCTTGTAAAGTGTTGTAGCAGATGAAAACGTGAACTGTGATAAAGCGTTTGAAGTTGGAAAACTAACCTTGAAAGAGATTGGGAATAAAACATTCGATAAGATACACTTGAAAAGAAAATTAGCTGTTAAGTCTATAGCCTCTATAACGAAGTCTATGACAATTAACAACAGCACTGTATGTGTGAACCCAAACACTCTCTTACATCGGATGGTGTGCACGGTAAGGAGTGATGAGAGACTTGAAGAAATATTTCAATTTGAATTATGTGCTTATCCTCCATCCCTCTTCTACGAATCTGGGTTGATTAGAAAGGCAAGCAAATCGTCAATGGTGACTGTTTTGGTTCCAGATTCAAATGACTCATCAATGACCACAGATTCAGATAATGTGTCCTACATCATTGATGGAGGTCACATTCATCGTGTTGTCTGGCGATGCCCAGCTACCTTCAAATAGATTTGCGAGTAATACAAAAATTACATAATTACTCATTATGGGCCAGCAACTGTTGATTTTTTATGGAAAACGAGCAAGGAAACACAAAAGAAGAACACTTAAAGCAGGTCACGTTGTACCACTAACACTGAAGTAAAAGTAGAAGACTCAATCCATGTAAATATCAATCAAAGTGAATTTCTAGCTAACGCTAAGAACAAACTGGGTCTTATTTCTCTCCTTACAGTGCACTAGCAAAGAGGTGGTTGCACAGTTCATCGAGCAACGGGTGACGCTGATTAATTAATAGTTTTAACAGCGATTGATGAAGCTAGGAAAGACGTTGAAGCTTGCGTAATTGGTGATGACACGGACTTACTGGTCTCGTTGACTGTCCACGCACCTTCAGAGAACAAATTGAAAATGGTGCTACCAAAGAAATGCAATCAGCAGGAAAAACTATACATTATTTCTGATATTCAGCGAGGCATTGGCGATTTGAAAGGTGTGCTCTTAGCAATATACGCCTTGACAGGATGTGACACTGTATCAGTTATCTACAAAAAGGGGAAAATTACACCGTATAGAAAAGTGCAAGATAACAACGCTCTTCGTACGAAACTTCTAGTCTTCAACAACCCCAAAGCTGACACCAGTGCAGTGGCTGACGCTGGAAAGCATTTCTTTCTTGCGATGTTTCGAGCCAAGAACATTGAAGATCTAGATTGTTTTCGCTACCAGTGTTACTTGAAGGCTATTTGCAAAGCAGTCTATACATTCATTGTTCAAGTTGGCTGCACTTCAGCAGCTTCCAGGCAGAATTCAATTAGAACCTACCACCAGGTGAAGCAGTGGCTGAATGATAAGAAGAATCCGCTCGAGTGTGGGTGGAAGAAGATTGGCGAACATCTGAGACCAATTACAACAGCACGTCCTGCAGCTCCCCAGGGATTACTTTCCCTCATAGTGTGCGCTTGCAAAGACGAATGTGTCCGTAACTGCGAGTGCAGAAACAGTGGTATAAACTGCTCATGCATGTGCAGTAATTGCTCAGGCCTAGGATGTGATAACAGGGACACGAACATCAAAGACGAAGATATAGATGAGGAGGACACTATGTTTGAAGAGGAGGGTGCTTTGCTTGAAGAGGACTGAAGTTCAAAATTTTTAATAAAATATGGTTGCAATATACAGCCAAATATGCAAATTTTCCAAAGAAAACGCTCTAAAAAACTGTAGATTTAATAATATTATGATTAAAAATATATTTATATATCTTAACTGATACTAAAGATAATATTTTTATAATTTAAAATCATTTATGTTTGAAAGATATACATTCTTAATTCGGCATTGTATAGAGAAAGTTCAGAGTGAATTTCTCCTTATCACAGGTTTATATGGCCTAGGCCTGTGGAAGCCTCATTTCCCTTAAAAAGTAGCGCCCCTTGAGAAGGTGGTGAGGTTGTCGTTCCTTCAAGATCTTGCCACTAACGTACCACCGGCCACTAAAATCGCAATTTGCCTCTACAAAACACAATCCTGTATCAAAAAATTAGTTTTATTAGTGATAATGTCAATTTTTTTCAAGAAATCTAAAAAATACGAAAAATGTCAACTTTTACAACATCCGTAACTCTGGAACCGTTCACTTTATCGAGATCATGCACAGGACCATGTGTTCACATTTTAATGTACATTATTTTTATACACGACACCTTTTGCGCTAAACCGCATAGTTTTCGAAATATTCAAGAAAAACTGATAAAAACTACAAATTTACGAACTTCTCCCCCCTCCCCCAAAACCCGACGCTCAAAATGGTGTAACATTTAACCAAAAAATATGTGGTCTGTATTGAACAATTTGAAGTTGGAGGGAAACTTTTATTTGGATGTTGAAGTTTGGGTCTAATTGCACCGTACTATAAAGGCCACGTTTGACAGTCGAAATGTCGAAAAGCTGTCAGTTGAAACAGCTATAAGACTATTTCACACCAAGATATCCCCAATAGTGTGCTACGTAATCACCAAATTCTGGACTCGATTAAACATAGCAAATCTGAAAAAATAAAAACTAGAAATGGTCAAAATTACCTACCTCCGGAGAGTATTTAGGGTTTCAAGGTCAACGAGCTCCCGACTCATATACCATCTAACCAAGACTGACTTCTTCATCAGATAAATAGCGTCAAAATACAACCTTACACAGACCCCAACCTACGAAGTATATATAAGAGAGAGAGATCAGAAAAAGCAGAGGATATAGACCGCGGATTCTTCGTGACCCCAGCGATGAATACTGAAGAATGGAAGGAACCGAACTTCTCCCTGAGACATGTGTTCACGAGGACCGTCACACATGGATTCCACTACAGAATATGTACCCAAAAAGGGTTCCACCTCGCATCGAACAAGTGCCTCTGCAAGCTATGTGACCAAAAATGTGAACAATACCATCTAATTGGCTGTATAGCAAGAAGAAAACCTCTAAAATTCTACGCATATGATAATAACTTTTAATAATTGTATCCTAATGTACTGTGTAATAAATCTTTATTAAAAAGCAGGATGGATCTGTGTTACTGAAAATTATGAAATAATAATTTCATAACTATTAAGAATAATAATAATCATAAAGAGAGAAAAATATTTAATTACCTTTTACTGAACGATTGATATGTAGGAAGCTTTATAAATGTGAATAATCTATATGTTTAAATATTTAAATGTTATTAACTAACGATCCTATGCGAACCTTAATAAAAATCCGGAACACAATATTAGTTTGGATACAATGATTTTACTAGACGCTAAAATTTATTGTTTAAAAATACTGATTATACTTGATAATAATAAGTAATGCATGACGCATTGTTAGTATCGAAGTTGTATTGAAGGTTAATCTATCTTAATAATGATTAATTAATTGAAGAATTTAAGTGCACGAATTTCAAACTACATTGGGTATTTGCAGGATTATTATTATTAATTGAAGGATAACATAACAACCTTCACAAGATTATTTTATTGTATATATGTAAGCTAGAGAAAGTATCGTATATTTCTAATGTGTTGTATACACGAACTTCGGGCGATAGGACCCACGAGGACGATATATTTGTTTTATGATTGATAGTATGATAGAGGGATCGACGATTATAATCTTTTTTGACTCTATATTCGAGAAATGATTTGTGCACACAGAATGGATACGTTGATTGAGAAAGAATAAAGTAAGCTTTGCTTCGATTCATTGTAAGAATTAAGATGCCTAATGATGTTTGAATAAAATATTAATTATGATAATCGATTACAATGACGAATAAAATAATAACAATGAGTATTTCCATCTGAGGATGCGTAAGTAATGCGTCTATAAATATCAATACTCCTGGAGCTAGGAGCGATGAGTATCAAGATTAAATTTAAATTGAGCTGACTTTATGTTACGCAGCATTATCTTTTTTATAAACAATTAATGAAATAATTATTGTTTAATGAAGAAATATATAAAATAAATACTTATAGTTTGTCTAAAGTAATGCGTTGAACTTACGTAATGATTATTATAATAATGGAAGGATACAAAAAAAATATTATTCCGCATATAGGAACACTGGTCCATATATGAGACTTTATTTCATATATTAGCTTAATTAAAATTTAGAAAATTATTCGAATGCAAATTTTATGCAAAGAAATTACTGGTTCATAGCAAACATCCGTTCAGAGTGTATAGGGGTGAGTTTGGCGAATAGTTGTACATTTTAAATAACCCCGAGATCAAACCTGAATAAGAGCGTGTGTAGTAGAAGCGATTTAAGTGTAGGTAGGAAACCTATATTTTTGCGTGTGTCATTCCCGACATCCAACAAACAGTGACTTGACACTCTTAAATTTTACTTTATTTATAATTTGCGATCGGACACCACAATAAAGAATAAATGTCGCATTACATGGTAGGAAGCTGATATCTAACCAGTTAAAGAATGCATGGATAATGTATGAATGGAAGGTGTTAT
Organism: Diploptera punctata; assembly: GCA_030220185.1. Taxonomy (NCBI): domain Eukaryota; kingdom Metazoa; phylum Arthropoda; class Insecta; order Blattodea; family Blaberidae; genus Diploptera; species Diploptera punctata. The sequence goes on from JASPKZ010005685.1 coordinate 827,852, forward strand.
TGTATGTTGTAAATGTATATTCAAGGTATCGATGAATCAGTGTTGGCAGACTGCCCTGATAAGAAGAATATAGGCAAGCCAGATGAATGTTCAAAACATTACAAAAGCAATGTCATATATTTTTAAGTAAGCGTGACATCACCAAGCATCTATCATTACGAAAGCGAGAATTTACGTATAATTTAAAGTTTGCGATGACAAAATTTAAATTTATTACCTAAGGGCATTTGCAGCCAGTCGTTCCCTCAGTCTCCCTTATGAGTAACGGAATAAATTAATAAACCCGGGCATCGGAATTAAAATTATAAATAACCAAGCGAACTATTAAATGTAATAATAATAGGACCTAGGGCAAGTTTATATTCAATAGAACCGGTAGAGTGAGCATTATACGGTAAAGACATAATTGAAGACGTACAAGATGCCACCAAGAAGTTGATATAAAGTTAGATTAACTAGTAGTTATTAGCAGCGAGGAATGCTTAGGTAGCCAGACCTCTTTGCCATTATCCGGTGACAGCTATGAGGAAATAACACAAAGGGTTCAGAAACTCTGCAGTTCTATTAATCTTACGACTTCACTAGCATTTTATTCAGCAGCTCGTACCTAACAATAACTAATCCTTGCTACATGACGTTAAAAATACAATACATTATTTATTGCCTGGAAAAACTCCAGTAAACACAAACATCCCTTCTAGCAGACGTAGACAAAGATAATTTTAGGCTAGAGAGGCTTCACCCAGGCTTCTGCCTAACTAAAGTCAATGACCCGGGAATCCCTGCGCCTATGTCGCACAAACTCTTGATCAAACTGTATACGGACGATAGTTGGGAGTCGACCAGAGTAAACTTGGTGACGTCACATCCATTAGTATTGCAACAAAATATTCTCATTGTATCAACAGAGAGAAATGTATCAATGATTCTGAGTTTTACATCTCGATGGAGGTGTCAAAATGGTCACAACTTATGGTAGGAGAGAAACCGAGGTTAACTTACGGCTGCAGGAGCGAACTCAGTACACACACTTTTTCTTGCGGTGCCACCGGGCACAAACAGTTAACTCTCTCGGTGCCACTGGGCACAACACTTATTTGTGATAGTCTAGAGTTGCAGTGAGTCAACTACGTTAATTAAATAACTTAGAAATTTTTCAGTCAAGTCCTTTGTTAATGGACTAATTAAAACGCACATCGATTCACATAAGTGACATACTCAACCTACTTACTCACTGGCACTATCGAACCCGTAGGTTCATGGCAGCGCGGACATTAGCTCTCCATACATCCCTATTCTGAGCTAATGCTTTCCAATCATTCCCTGTATAATCTACTTCCCTCAAATCATAGTTAATGTTATTCTCCCACCTCATTCTTGTTCTACCAACTGGGCGTTTTCCCTTTGGCTTTCCTACAAGAAGCTTCCATGCAAGTCTTTCATTCCCCATACGCGCAACATGTCCTGCCCATCGCAGTCTACGAGAAGTGACATACACAAAGTTGAATTAATTATTTTAATTATTAGGAACGAGTGTTATCATCTAATAATATTTAAGGCAGCGTCATTTAAGGGAACAGGTTACTGTAAAAGGGCGAAAGATGACAATTTTGTTTTGACATAGTTAAATTCTTTGGAGTTTTCTGGTTCTAAAGATATAATTATACTTTTATGGTGATGTGTCCATATTTTGCTATTTAAATGCCTATTTAAACATAGCGTTAACCCTTTTAAATGCTCTCTGACAAGAGCGTCACACCCCCTTTTAGCATATTCAATCTTTCTTTATCTCTAACTTGGGAGGGAAATTTGATTTTTGCAGTAGGGAGCCCTCTGAGGCTTGAGGGGAATTTCAGTTTTGCAGAAGAGAGCCCAGTGAAGCTTGGTAAGCCATCGTGAATGCTCATTGTTGTTAATGAATTGTGAAAGAACGTTTGTCTTGCTTTGAAGTGGTGTTTATGGTTTTAATAGTTTGTGACTTTAAGAAATATGCCTAGAAGCACACGTGTGTATAAGAAACGTAAATACCATGGAAACCAACACAGTAAACCAAAAAAGGTGGAAAATAGCCTCCACACTCCACCTGTTGATAACAGAACACCTGGTGCTGTAGGACATGATAAGTTCAACCAAAAGAAAGCTTTAATATGAACAAATAAGCGATATACCTGTATATAGTAGTAATTTAGATGCAAATTGAGGTTATTCAGCTGTGATGGAAATATGGCAATTAGTGTAGGTTTACTATCCAGCTTTTGTAAATAAAAGTAAAAGTAAAGTGATCCCACTACAGGCTTCGGGAGGGCCTTGGGGAAGTGGGAGGTTAAGGCTCCCACTTTTCTAGACAATCGGCACTTGATGTCAGCCGAGCTGTCAACCCTGCGTGACGGCCGCCTTTACCACCATAACAAGCGTCTGGCACTCATTTCCGTTAGAGGCTGAGTCGACCCCAGGGCCATGGTGCCGCCAGAAGGTTTGGGTCAGTTTATAAATCCTGATCCCACCGGGACTCGAACCCTCAACCTTCCGACTTGTAGCGCAGTGCATTAACCACTACGCTACAGCGTGCCCACCGTATGTAAATATTGTAAGTATGATGATTCACTGTACTTAAAAGAAAACAAAGCTAGGTAGGGCTGTGCTCTAAAATATTAATTAAATGTAAAAACTGTGAAAAGAGTAGTAGCACTAGGACATCAGAATGAACTATAGAGCGTCTCACCCTTAAAAGTCAGTACACGTAAATGGAGCGCGCTGTTGCTAGATCTACTGCGTAGACAAAGGTGTGCGAGGCAAGGAATAGATGTGTCAAAACCCTTAAAACTTCTCAAACATGAGTGAAAAAACGTAAAATGTCCGATACATTTGTTATTTTCATACAAGTTCACCTTATGCCCTACTGATCGAATGACAATACAATTATTTAGGCCTACGAATTAAACGCCAAAAGCTCAGAGCGAGATTTAAATGCACACATTATAATACAAGGGAAAATATAAATTATAATTAATTATGATATAGGCTAATTAAGTTATAATAAATTAAACTTATAATATAGGTCTATATCAAGAAATATCCTACATAAACAACTGTATAAATTATAATCACTTTAACATATAATTTATTTTAATTTTTTAAGAATATAATATTATAAGACGTTATATTTAATTAAATATTTAATAATTTTTATAATATTAACATTTTTAACGAATACAATAATATTAAAGCTTTTATAATATTAAAATTGTTCACGAATGTTCAATACTATATTCCGTTCTTTACTGTGCAGTTTGCCAACACTACGTCGCTTAGCTTCTATATTCATAATTAATATAATACAATAATAATAAATATGAAATTAAACAATTTTATGAAACACAGATGAACCAAAGACAATTGAGAGACACTCAGAGTTGAACTTCACTCAACAATTATCACACTCTGAGTCTGGGGAAGTGCCGAGTCAAACTGCGGTCGAACAATGAAAAGGGGTGTACCAAAGTAAACAAACTTGCGATAACGTATGAATGCGCAAAGATACCGAGGTCTGGTTTGTTTCAAAAACTATTTGAGACATTTATAAATACATCTTCTCGCTACGTAACTTTTTTGAGTTACCATCCGATAATTTTTAACAAGTATTTAACAAAAAATAAATAGTTCCCTTCTTACGTAAAAATTATTGTCCAGGGAAAGACAGTGGAATCACTAAACATCAGGCAACCCCCCCCCCCACCCTCCACAAAACAATCTTAATCTATCATTATCACTAGTTTTTTACCACTCGTGTGACAAGTTTTTATCTGCAAAAATATAGATTCGCGCCAAAATAATGTATTTGTCAAAACTATTCACAATATTAATTACTTAAGACTTCAAAATTTATACATTCAGAAAAGCGAAAAATTCTCTATATGACCATATCATCATTTTCTTAAATTCATCACTTTGCATTTTTTAAAATTGGCAACATCGCGGGAGTAGAAAAGGATGGAGCTAATAGCAGGATGTAGGAGTGCGAGTGAGAGAGGTACATATTACATCTAATTCCGTACTGCCTTTTAAGGTTGAGACGCTCTTTTTATAGACATAAATATTGTGACATAAATCTAAAGGTACGTACACATATGCGCGCCACGAACACGCGCGCTGCTCGTGTTATGTTCGTCGAAATTATTAATTTCAACGAACCTCCTGCGATCCATAGGAAACCCACAAACCTTCAGTAGACATTTTGCAGAGACAAAGGCCTACACTTGGTCATTCCATGTCTCCTTATTCAATTATTTTCTTTTATCAAAACTATTTATTTTCTTCTGGATGGGATTCCGAGGAATTTTTACCTGTATACCATATTACATTGTCAAATAATTTCAAAACTACAATCACTTCAAAAATGTTTTTAACCAATTATTGAAATTTTATTTTAAAAAAATTGAAAAATATAAAGGAATATTAAATTTTTACTAAAATATGAACATTTCGCCAAAATATTATGAAATATGAAAAAAATATGTTGATCATATTTGATTCTATAAATTATAAAATGTAAAGATACTCTATGGAGCAACAAAAAGTTTTATAAAACGCAGAAAATAGTATTATAATATACATATTAGTTTTAATATCAACATAAGTACAATTTACAAATGAAATACATTACAAAATTATGTATAGTACCAGTATTATTTTATTCTTTGGCATATTTCTCATTTGAGTGAATTTTTTAAGTAGATTGCTGTCGTTGTTTAAAATGTCAAGAATTTTTTCACAAGAATTTGTTAAATTATATTTCATCATCATCATCATCATCATAGTACATTCACGAATTTAGGTCATTTGTTGACCTGTTTCGGCCTCAAGAGAAACACCATCCAGAAGTCTTTTGAGTGGACGTCCTGGTCTTCTTCTTCCTGCAGGTTGATATCTTAACATTAGTTTGGGTATTCTGTGATCTTCCATTCGATGAACATGTTGTATCCATCTTGACTTATAATCAGAAATTTTGTTTTCTAAAGATTCCATGTGTAATTCTTCTAAGATGTCTTCATTTTTTTTGTGATCTACTAGTGTGTATCCTGCAGTCCTCCGAAGATATCTCATTTCAGCAGATCTAAGTCTCTGTATATCCTTCTGTTTCAACGTCCATACTTCGCTACCATACAAAAGAGTTGGAAGAGCCAGTGTTTTATTATATTTCACACATAAAATAACTTTCAAAGTCTCAACACTCAATTGCGATTTTTTTTATGTCCATACTTTATTTACCAAACAATGGTGGTCGAATCAACAATGTAAACTTTGATAAGCAGTTCTCAACAATGATTTGTTATTATTAAAGTTTAACATTATAAAATTAACAAAAATAATATAAAACTCATATCCTGGCGAAATAGCTACATGGGCGCCGAAAACCGTATATTCCCTTTCCATTCTCAGCCGTTCCCTAGCTTGTCGTGCATTCTTTCCCAAAAATCGGGACTTTTTTAAAATGCCGCGGGACGCAGGGCAAATTGTTAAAAATCGGGACTGTCCCGCCAAAATCGGAACGTCTGATCATCTTAGACAATACGCTTATTACTGGTATGTGTTTATATATTCTATTGTTTTGTGATACTTCATACATAACATTATGAAATGAACGTGTTTAGTACACACGAAAAAGAAAACAACATTGAAAAAAAAATTGAGGCATGCTGTAAAAATATTGTGAAATCGTTTTTTTTATTCCTTAGAGTAAAAAATATCGATAGACATCAACGTGCACACTGACCTGACGATCTTCACTACTTATTGTAGCGTCAACCCAATACTATGTTATGTGTCAACAATATAACAATATTTTACTTTTCTCTCGCCGGTAGGAAGAAAGTAAAGTAATTATCTTCTTCCTGCATGTATCCGGAGATATATCCTATTTCCCTCCAGGCATCTCATTTCAATGATTTTTTAAAACGATCCTTATGTTGAGGATCCCACAATAATTGTTTGTTTCTTGTTTCCCTCTGACCACTCCATACTCAAATAATAATAAGGTGCGCGTCGAAAACAACGAACCTCTCAAGTACCCGTCCAAATCAAAACAGCGAGCCATCAAAGTGTTCGTGGAAAAAACCGACAATGAGTGGATCGTGGTGCACCTTAAATCCCGTACAAATCTGACGAACATGGTGCGCGCGAGCGGCGCGCAAGTGTGTACGTACCTTAAGACTAGTTTATGGTCCACGGTGCATAGGTAAAGGTAAAAAAGTGGTGAGATCCTATGTGGAATGCTAATCCTTCCGCCTCCATCTACTAAATTCAATGACTATACTGATTTCTTAGAAAGAAACCTTAAGAAAATTTCAAATGGGTCCATGATAAGTGCTGCTCATGAAGCCGAGGAAGTGAATGGTAATGGATATCTTACTCTAGTTGTGGATGACTCATGGCAACGTCGGGGTTACTTATCATATCATGGTGTTGTTGCTGTCACTTCAATTGAAACAGGCAATGTACTGGATATAGAAGTACTTTCAAACTGTTGTAAAGGTTGCAGCACTGGTAATATAGGGCACAAATGTGTTAAAAACTATGAGGGGTCAAGTAGAAAGTATGGAGGCAGAGGGTGCAAAGAGAACTTTTCATCGTTCTCTTGGTGTTCATGGCGTACGCTATGTCAGATACTTGGGTGATGAGGACTCCAAGGCGTACAAGAATGTGTGTGATCAAGTAACACCTGAAAAGTTAGAATGCATAGGTCACATACAGAAACGTATGGGTACACGATTGCGCAACAAGAAGAAGGAAATGAAAGAAAAAAAACTGAGTGATGGGAAAACTTTTGCAGGTGTTGGCCGGCTAACTGATGCTGTCATTAACAAATTGCAGACTTACTATAGATTAGCAATTAGGCTAATGTATATAGTGTTGAAGCAATGACTAAAGCAGTGTGGTCATCATATTATCATACTTGTTATACAGATGTCAAACCTCAGTATCATTTCTGCCCCAAGGAATCTGACACCTGGTGTGGCTTTCACAAGGCACAAGCATCGAATGAGGTTTATAGACATAAAAATTCACCTGCCTAAGCTGTAATGGATGTCATCAAGACAACATAGATATAACTGAGTGATGTTAATCTTCTTAAGAAATGTCTACATGGCCAGACAGAAAATCAAAAGGAAAGTTTTAACAAGTGCGTGTGGGAGCGTGTGCCAAAGACAGTGTTTGTGGGCCATACAACGATCTGGGTAGGTGTGCATGATGCACTCCTAACATTTAATAATGGGGCTGTGTGTAGATAGCTGTTATTTTGTGAAATGGGGTTAAACATGGTGTAAATACAGAAAAAGCCCTGCGTCGCATAGACAATGAGCGTATTTACCATGTTGAACGAGGTGCTCAACAGTCCACACAGCAAGCCAGAACAAGAAGGAGGAATTCTGAGAAGCAGAAAGAGTCCCTGAATAAAGATTCTGATGATCATGGCCCTGGGATGCATTGAAGTAAGTCAGATTAGTGTTGTAAAATTTTAAGTCCAATTTTCTCAATGTTACATTTTGGGATATACATGTACCTTTTTCTCAGGAACTATTTAATATACAAACCTGACATTTTCAACACTAATATAACATATAATATTGACTTTAATGTGCCTAAATCATAACCCTAACTTAAAAATTATGGTAATTACATATTTTTTTGGAACGTAAAAAATTGAGATAATTTTTTCTTCTCTTTTTTCTCTAAAGTGATATTTTTTAAATCATGTTCTAGATGGTATATCCTTCTGGTTTTGGCACCGAGAAGAGATAATTATAATTATAACCTACATTAAAATTTTGAATACTGTACTATTAGAGGTTACTACAGGAAGGGTACATGAAACCACCCATGTTTTTACAATAAAAAAAATAAATTCTCCTGCAATACGATTTTTTGTAAAATCAGGTTTAAAGGTAGGAACACAATATTTTCACCACATAACTGCAGAATGGTAATATATATCTCACACAGTTTTCATGAAAATTCATTTAGTAGTTCCTGAGATATGAATGATTAATTGTGCCTAAGTGTAAATCCCGTACTCCCACACTACATCGTTCCCTTAAATCCTCTAAAGCACAAAAGAGTGACCAAGTGATAACAGCCGACGTTACGTTTCGATTGTAACGACGTATAAGAAGTTATTAAAGTGAAATTATATCTGCTAAATCCACCGTTTTTCATCTAGTCAAAATTAACTCTGCCCGCAGGTCCTTGTGCATCCCCGAGAGAAAGTGAAACTCTGCCTATCTTATCAATACCTGAGAAACCGAGCAACCCAAATTCCTCAAGTATCGAATAATCCTTTTTAATCACGGTACCCAACAAATCCTTCATCGCCTTTTACACAATTAAACAAAGGAACCCCTATTAAATCCCTTCTCCAAGTTCGAACCTAGGACTCTAATAATAGCAAAAACCAGGTCAAATAAAATGGAGAATTGTTATATTATAGGCCTAATGGAAGGATGATGAGCAAATCAATTATTATTAATTTTATGGTGTTCTCATTAGGGCCAATTGCTTTTCTTTTTGAGAATAATTAATTTTCACAGTTTATTTTATTTTAAGTGATTTGTATTAAAATATGTTTATTTTCACTGTAATTTTCGTAAATACTGCGTATTTCAGAATTAAGTTTAAGTCTTATATGTTTTAGAGTTGGGGAATCTGGGGGAGCAACATATGGCAGTGATGGTCTTTCATTTACTTTCTTTGGTCGAATTATGTTTCTAATTGTTTCAATGCAAACTGTAAACGGTATTAAAACTCATAATGCAAGTGACATTCCAAATATATTTAGAATCGCAAGCGAATAGCAATCATTAGATTAGTTAAGATTAGTAAAGAGGAAGTATTATATTTATATTAACCTGGAAAGACGTAAACAACGTTCACTTTCGCTGAAGTAAGGGTTGTAACATAAAACGGTCAGATTGAGGACAAGATAGTTTCCTATAACAGCTCAGTTTCTTTTCTAAATTCGAAAAGAGATAACATCGAATCTCAACAGTAGATGAAAATAATATAATTTAAAAATACCTAATACTTGACAACACATCCAAAGCCCTTACCAATTTTGAGGTAGGGTATTAATTGTCAAAAGCTTAACAAAATACGAGTACTCAATCTAAAGTTATATTTTAGTTAGGAATTTGATCAAGGATACCCAAAATTAAATACCACATTCGGGTGCAGTTATATAGGAAATTTTAGGTCTACTAAAGGATTAAATGTAATGCACATGTGTGCCACTTTTCCGTGGTACGTGATGGAAACGTGGTATATAATATGACAAATAATAACAAAGGCCAGCTATCAAACTAACTACCAGCTTCCTTCATATCAATTATAGTGTTGTAGGTAAATATAAGTTTTAAAAATAAAAAAAAGTGTAAAATTAGAATGTTGTTAAAACCGATACCCCAATATTTTGAAACTTGTGGTAAGCTTGAACCTCGTAAGGTAACCTTTTTTATTTAGAGTTAATAAGGACCGTGTCAGCTTATAAATTTGCGGAAATAATACTCACTACTCTAAAAATCAACTTATATGCCATAGGAAAAATATGGATGAACAATTATTAAAGTTATTTACTAAATTAGTACAAACTATCGCACACGACGCCCCGCCGGGAGATGAAGCTAGAATAATACATCTTTAATGATTAGGACCTAATGTAAAACGCTAATTAGATTATTGAGTAGGTCCAAGAACAAGTAGGTTGAGAGGATAAAACAGTCAGAGTGACTTGAAGATGCAAGTTTTTGAAAAATAACGAGAGTGGTTATGACGTGTCAAAAACAATGAATTATTGAAGATTTACATGGTTCCGTTACAAAGTGAATAGGCTCTTCATGACAGTATTATATTAAGAGTACAAACATTAAAACAAATAACGGAAGCAGGAATATCAAATATATAGGGAAAATAATACTGTGTTTTTATCTGGGTACCGCTGAATCCTTCTTCCTGATTTTACCCCCTCCCAAAAAGGGCCTTATGACTAATAAATGGGGTTAGAAGAACCTGCGCAACTCTATCTGTCCCCTACGACTACAGACAATAGAGACCCTTACCCTCCCGTGATATGAGAGAAAGGTTGGAGCTTAGTTGTACAAATGGTAGTATGCTGGCCTCTCATCCACTGTCTTGTGGCGGCTCGAATATAAACACAGTGAAGGGAAATACAAGTACAATAATTAAACATGGAAATATTTAAGTTAGGAAACTAAACGTAGTAGGCCCCTAGAAGGTACAAGCTGCTGCCTGATAGAAGTGGTTAATATTAGAACAAGGTGCACAAGTTGAAGAAACGGATAGTGATAGGGACAGGACATTCGCTGGAGCCTCCGTGCTAAAGAGATTTCGTTAAGGCGGTATCCAGGTTTGTCCTAGTGTTCCAAGGTGAAATGTAGGTATTATTGGTGGGACTAGAATCAGCTCGCTGGAGCCTCCGTGTGAGACAGATTTTATTAAGACGGTCTCGCAGGACTGTTCTAAGATCCCAGGGAGAGAAACAGGTATCAATGATAGAACTAGGTTTAGTCAGCGCAAACCCCCGTGCGAGGCTCATTCCATTAATGCGGATTCGCGGGGAAACCATAGTGTCCAAGAGTAGGAAGAATATGGTGGGACCCTCCAAGGGAGGGAGCCCGTGGTCGGCCGATACCGGGTGAATGTGAAAGAGAGAGAAACATGTGAGAACAGTGGTGTTAACCCAGGCAAGAGGGTTTAGTAGATATAAATAAGAATTTAAAATAGAGTAAACTTGGGAGTTGAGAAAGCTAGAACATAACTGCATTGAACATTACATTTTTCGGATTAAGATCGGACGCGGGAAGGTGGTGTACACATGCACACAAAAATGAACCTGTCAATAATCTGAAGATAAAATAGGAAGAATCATCTCACATGCACAGTATCACTGCCCAGATAGGCCTAAATCAGAAAAGCACGAAGGGAAAGCCAGCAATTGCATGGGGTTGCGACGCGATCTAACTAGTTCGTTCTTTTGACCCCAGAGAAATATTTAAATAAGTATTTCCTTTCAATAATAATACAGATATATTTATGTATCCAATACATTTTTAGTACCTTGTCTGCAGACTGGCCTTATCAATGTCCATAAGTTTGAGCCTTGCTATGTAATCCCCGCCTGGAGATCCGAATGGCGGACTATTTTATGTCCAGAAAATTTTACCTCAGTGGAACCCATGTCCGCGTTTCTTGACGGTTGTATTTTTACGATAATAGATCGCCACTCTTTCGACCAAGGCACTTTTCCGTGGGGCATACCGCATTCGAACTGTCCGGCCCTGGGGGGCCGTTTATCGGGCCCCAGCTGTGCTCACAACAGCAACAGGGCGCGTCCCCGGGTGGCGGATCGGGGAACGGTCGGTGGTTTGCTTGCATTCCTCCCGGCTAGGTCCAGACCGGACCCGCGGGCCATTTGTGAGGTCGTCAGGACTCGAGCGACCTGACGTACTACATAGCTCGTGCTGCGCCCACTTCAGCAACAAAACGCGTCCCCTCGGTGGCGTAGTGGGGAAAAGGTCGGTGGATCTGCTAGTCAGTCCTCCCTTCCAAGTCCGATGGACTCGCGGACCATAATTGGGGTCAACAGGAGACAAGCGCCCTGTTGTACTAAAGCTCAACTATCCCGGCCCACAGCGGGATTCGCGGCCGTCGTGGCGAGGCGGTGGGAGACTGGAGATCAAAAGCTTCTTTCTCTTGGTTAAAATCCCGAGGACCTTTGTGGGGGCACCATGGGCGATGAGCTCCCTGGATGCCTACATTGCTCAGTGGGCTGTCTCACAGCAGCGGCACGACTAGGCCTAGTCTTGCGAACGGGCTGGTTGGGACAATACCGGGCGTAATGCTGGGAATTACCACCAGGTCGACAAGCTCGAGAACGGAGGAAGCGCGGTCTTTGTTGGTGGGATTAGCGCCGACTCTGGGATCGAGTGACCCAAGGACAATCTGTGAGGTCGTCAGGAGTTGAGCGACCTGACGTACTAATGCTCAGGCTGGACCCACTTCAGCAACCAAACACGTCCCCAGCTGGTGCACTGGGGGAAAAGTTGGTGGATCTGCTAGACAGTCCTCCTGGTCAAGTCCAAGGGACTCGTGAACCATTAGTGGGGTCGGCAGGAGTTGAGCGCCTTGCCGTACTATTTGCTCATCTGTTGGAGCTTGCGAGCTCCGTGCTGGCCCACAACAGCAGCAGAAGGCGTCCCTGGGGGCACACCAGGGCTCGGCTCGGACCAGTGCAGAGGGGAGCAACTGTACTGGTTCCTGGCTCAGCCTACGGGCTCGTCGACAAACTGTGGGGTCGCCAGGAGATGAGCACCTGGATGTACTAAAGTCTCACACTGTGGGGCTTGTGGACTCAAGCCCTAGCCGGTCTCACAACGGCTGCAGGATACGTCCCTGGAGGCAGAACAGGGGGATGGTCGGTGGATCTGCGACAGCAGTCCTCCCGGCTAGGCTCAAGGAGCCCGTGGACCAACTGTGGGGTCGTCAGGAATGAGCGACCTGACGACTACGAAACTCAGCAATTCCCAGCAGTTGCAACTCCAACACCTTCTCCCTAGAGGTGTTGGTTTCAGGCCCAGAACTCTTGAATGTGGACGCGAACATAGTTATAGGGAGGACAAGTTTAGGACTTGGGAGTATGGTCATGATGACCGAGGTATCCCAAGGGGTGGTGGCAGGGCCTAAGATGTCCGGCATTGGTAACCCTTTTGGCAACAATGTTATCACCGGCGTAGCTCTCGGTGTTATTTAAACACGCAAGCCACTCCACCACGACAAAGTAAATATTCAATGGAGAGATTCTTATCTAAGGGTTTAATGTTATTTTCATAAGTAATGTCACGAGTGATTTCCAAATCATCGACAAATTCACGAGTCACGAATTTATCTAGAGGATTTGGAAATCAGGAGTGGCATTTGTTAGGGCTATTTAACGAATAAAATTAAGCTGTTTACTAAAAAATCATTATTTAAATATAGTTACTGCTATTTTAAACTATTTACATATGTTGACGGCCATGTTTGAAAAAATCAGAAATGTGTGGTTATGTTTGATGTTTCATTTGTCTATTCACTGCCACAGATAGTCTCTGACTCACTGCAAAAATATATTATTTATTGCCAAATAGGATCACAATATTGTAAGAATGCACCCTATTGGAGAAATAATAAAACACATCAAACTGTATATCACAACCAACATTATAGGTTATTAATTTATTTGTTTAGTAAACAACTCAGTAAAATTAAGTAAACTGTTCATTATTTGCTATATTCAATGTATTTGTTGGAGAGTCAGTCACTGCAAAATAATGCTCTGACCAGTTCAGAATAATAAAAATAAGAAGCTTTCTTTATCACAAAATCAGGAGCTGATAAAGAAAAATCGATGAAGAGCGAGGTGAAACACGACTGTCATTGGTTTTAAAACACAATTAATTGAAACATGATTGGTCATTGACTACCATTTGGGGCATGAGTTAAATAGTCCGTAAGAGTTCACTTTTGAAATAATATTACATTAAATGCAAAACGTTGGGTAATGATTATGGATCATGGCATACGAGTACAATGAACTATCCAATGACACTAAAAAAGGGGACAAAATTACTTTCCCTATTCGTGATTTTTAACACTCCACCCTCAAAGGGTGAAGTGAAATGCGAAAAAAAAAGACATCTAAAAAAGTTATTTGAATTCGTATATATATTCTTTCATTGTTAGATTATTATTTCTGTTATGTTATTGTTAGTTTTATTAGTATCTTTATTTTTATTTCCTATAATAATAATAATAATAATAATAATAATAATAATAATAATAATAATAATAATAATAATAATAATAATAATAATAATAATAATAATAATAAAACCCGCCAAAACCTGTCCCAAGCCAGGTTAGAAAATGGTGAGAGGGAGATGTAACAACCTCGTTAAAAAACCAGGGTTCAGTACGCCCGGCTGATAGTGCCCTGTGAGGGCCCCTTATCTAGCGTACAGATACTGCTGCCTTGCAGTTCGTCATTGGTTTGACAAAAGCCAGAGGAAGAAAACCTTGACCAAAATTTACCTGGTCCTCCAGGTTGGGGATTGATGCATCAGGCCAGCAGCCTGTTCGTCACAAAAAAAAAACATAAAAATGCTAAAAAGCCTAAAGATTTAAAGCCGGACGGAAATAAACCAAGACGACAAAACAAAAGGAAAAGGACACTTCTTGATGGAACATGGAATATTCGAGGTACTCATATTTTTGGGAAAAAGATACAATTCTAAGAGTGTATGGCATAAGCCAAGATGAATCACCTACGAAGAAAGATGAGTTCTATGGAAACTTGAATAACGTAATAAACGAAATTGGGAACTCAAGAGAAATTATGATGGGAGATTTTAATGGTAGAACTGGCACCAGGTTTGGAAGTGAAGTGGTCGGTCCTTTTGGAGAGGAGAAAATTAATGATAACGGCGAAAGACTTATATAAATATGTGAGCAGTACTCGTTAAAAATTACAAACGGATTTAATCAACACAAAGACATTAATAAATACACAAGATATCAAGATACTTTACAGCAGAGATCAATAATAGATTATATAATTGTTGGACAAAATACGGATTTGTAAATACAAGATGTTAGAGTGTATAGAGGCCCAACCTGTGGCAGTGATCATTATTTGATAAATGCAAAAATAGTTTTTCCATATTTTAATAATAGTAACGATACGAAAGAGAAATTGGAGACATCAGAAATTACGCACACACCTCTATATAATACTCAGTTGTTAGAGGTAGATAGTATTTTGTACCTTTACCGCAAGAGGCTGGACGAAAAGTTAATTGAAAATATATTTGGTACTCCTGAAAAACAATATCAGTATATTGTCGAAAATATACATATGGCTGCTAGGGAGAGAAGGAAATGGAGAAGAAGAAAACATTTTTGGAACAAGGAGATTAAGAATGATGTAGATGATAAAAAAAAAGTAAATATCTTAAATGGTTGAGTACAAAAATATCGACGGACAAAATGGAGTTTAAAAAAGCACAAGCAAAAGGTAAGAAAGAAAGTGACAGAAGAAAATAATAAATATTGGGAAAGAACCTGTCAAAGGATTCAGACTTATATCGGAGGAAAAAGGTGATCAGAAGCATGGAGATCTTTTAGAAATTTAATAAAACCAGGACACAATAAAATCAATATTCAGGGAATTTCTTTAAATTTATGGAAATTATATTTTAGCAAGCTATCGACTGAATATCGTTTGGAATTTTTAAGTGCAATTGCAGAGGAAACTGATGATCAAAACAGAGCGAGACAGTAGAGATAGCAATTGGAAGTTTAAAAAATGGAACGGCTTGTGGGGAAGAAGGAGTACAGCCAGAATTAATTAAATAAGGTACAAGGAAATTATTTGAATTGTTAAGGAGCCTTTTTGAGAGATGTCTAAACGGAGAAGATGTACCAGTAAAATGGAAAATTGGATTGATATCAGTCATTCATAATAAAGGATGGAAGGATGAGTGCAATAATTACAGAGGAATCACCGTAATGAATGTTTTAGCAGTATATGTGGAAAAATAATCAAATATTGTATGGAAGAAAAGTATACATATAAAGAGAATGAAGTGCTAGCAGGCTTTAGGTCTGAGAGATCTACAATTGATCACATATTTATGGTGAAACAATTGATTGAAAAGACGAATAATAACAGCCAACAAGTTCATTTCACATTTGTGGATTTAGAAAAGGCATATGAGACTGTACCTTTAACAAAGTTGTGGGAAGCATTAGAAAATATGGCCATAAAGGATACAATTATTAATGCAATAAAGAATTTCTATAAAAATGCAGTATATAAAATTAAAATTGGAAAATATATATCATAAGAAATTAAAGTAACAAAAGGCCTTCGTCAAGGTTGTAGCATATCACCAACATTATTTAAGATATTTATACATAAAGCACTGTCAAACTGGAGCAAAAAATGTTCAGGAATGAGAGTACCAATTGGAGATGGATCAACAGATACAATATATACACTGTTATTTGCGGATGACCAGATAACAATTGCTCAAGAATATGAAGACATGGAGTATATGTTCAGAAAATTATTGGACGAATACGATAACTGGGGTTTGAAAATAAATTTAGAAAAAAAAAAAACATTTTATATGGGATGTGGAACCGAAACCGAAGACTTGATATTAGAAGATGAAAAGGGGTATATTAGAGGATGTGAAGAATTTGAGTATCTGGGAGTAAAATTAGATAAAGAGGATAAACAAGAAAATGATATTAAGAACAGAATAAATAAAGGTAGAGCAATAACAGCAATGATGAATGGAGTCTTATGGAACAGACATATAGGCCTAACCAGGAAAAGTAAGTTAGAAATATATAATTCAATAGTGAGAAGTACTGTCACATATGGAGCTGAAGTTTGGAAATTCAACAAAAACGTATGTCAATGGAAATGGATTTCTTGAGGAGAGTAGCAAGATGTTCAAAATTAGACAAAATAAGAAATACTGTCATAAGAGAAAAAAATGAATATTGGCTATTCATAGTAGATTATATACGGTATATAGCAATTAAATTGGTATGGGCACGTACGACGAATGCAAGAAGAAAGATTACCCAGGAAAACATTGGAATGGTGTCCACCTGGAAGAAGGAGGAAAGGAAGACCTCGAATCTCGTGGATGCAGGAAATAAGAACTGGAATGAGAGCAAGAGGACTGGAGGACATGGATTGGATGGAGAGAGACGAGTGGAGAAGAAAAATAAAACATTAGGCACAGAAAGATATGTAAACATTAAAATTCTGTATATAAATAAATAAATAATAATAATAACTCTATACTTGTGACCAGCGTAATGTGATGCTGAGGGGCGAGATGGGGTGAAGTCCTTTTTTACAACTGAAGGTCTGTGATATACGAGGATGCACCAACATAGTGCCAGGTGAAATTAAATGGAACGAAGTGGATGGCGATAGAAATGGTGGAATTAATTTTTTGGCAGAAAAAAACTGAATAATCCCCGAGGAAATCCTGTCCCATCTCAGATTATTCCACCACGAGCCCAACATGGTGTGACCTATAATAGACACGAACTCATGTTGAGGGTGAGTGTCTAGCCACTTGCGCCTTGGATGCTCATTTCTTATAACACGTAAATTAAATAGCAAAGTCTAGTTATAGCTGGGGCACGCCGTAGCGTAGTGGTTAAGGCACTGAGCTACAAGCCCGAGGGTCGAGGGTTCAAGTCCCGTTGGGGTCAGGATTTTTAAACTGATCCAAACCCTCTGGCGGCACTATGGCCCTGGGGTCGACTCAGCCTCTAACGGAAATGACTACCAGACGCCTGTTATTGGGGTAAAGGCGGCCGTCACGTAGGGCTGACAACCCGGCTGACATCAAGTGCCGATTGTCTAGAAAAAGTGGGAGCCTTAACCTCCTACTACCCCAAGGGTGTCCTGAGGCCTGTTGTGGGATCACTTTACTTTTTAGATATAGCTATAATACAAATTATAATATGCCATACCTATAAGGTCTCCTTCAAGTGGTTAAGGTATTTTTTTTAAATCCTGGAACCTGTTCCATCTTTAGCAGAAGGTTATTAGGCAATTGACTTGGTTTTGATATCCTGTAGTTTATCCGTTCTCGTTTAATATTATGTTATTTTCGATTTGTTTTAAAATTCTATCTTCTCAAGTATACTTATCTTCGCTATTTGTGTATTATTTTGAGGTTATCTGTGCCTTCTATATGATCTGTAATTAATATTTGCATTTAGTTTTATATATTTTTTAATTTAATTGCATTTTATATTTTTATAAAGGGTGTTCGGAAGTTCCCATTACAAACTTTTTGGGCTTGTAGAACGGACTTGCAGATAAAGTTTCCTGGAAACATATTGTTTTCGTGCTGCAGGTACAAGTTCGTATTAAGCGTTTAAATCTTCCGCGTCTGAAGGGGATATATATATAGGAATTTAATAATTCAGAATTCCATTAATTATACTTACACAACCCCAACATTCACTGATTTCGTGACAATGTCCAATGTCAAGGAAAAAAATATAGAAATTTTACTTTTACATTGTAAGGATATTTATTTTTACGTATACTAACCAAACTTCTCTTATGTACTTAACATTGTTCTTAGTACTAATCAACTACTACAGCTGTTCAAGGTGGTAACAACTAAGCTCAAAACACATATTGTACCTGCGAAGTATGTTCTGGTATATTCGCTCCATCACACCATGTAATCGTTTATGTATATTGTAATTTAGATGTAAGACTACTTTTTGTATTTTTTTAAAACCCGGTTGAGTGGTAGACAAGGCCTTAATTCTGGCAGGTAAAATAAAGCTATTATTATTTTTATTATTATTATTGTCTGTAGAATCTCTTGTGCAGCTGCCAGAACTCGTGCAAATATACCTTCTACAGTGTCCACAATGGTCTCATACACCAGAGACTTCATGTGGTCCCACAGAATAAAGTCAAGTGGAGTTAAATCCGGCGATCGTGGAGGTCATGCAATCGGGAAGCCTCGCCTATCCATGTCTGACCGAAACATGGGTTAAGGTAATCACGAACGGTACGTACAAAATGGCGTGATGGGCCGTCGTATAGAAACCAGCAGAATTGACGGTTGTCCAATTATACATATTTTAAGAATGTGCCCCGTATTTCTTCCAGGAAGATAAGTATAGCTCGTTAGGGGGTGTGGTAGAAGATAAGGACCATTCACGTTGCTGGAATCCATGAACATGCGTGGCATGGGGATTTTCGTCATCCCAAACATGGCTGTTTCTCGGTTTAAAATAACGTCCCTAGTAAACCTACAACCATCAATGAAGTGTATCTCTTATTGAAACTGAAGTTCGTCTACAAAACGTTATAGGAATCACGTACAGAAATTATCACGCTATGGATAATCGGTGGGATCCATTTAGGAATATGAAGGGTGTAGTGCTGCTCATGGGGAAACTCAGAGACGATAGTATGAGGCACACTCATTGCACGTGCAATGGTTGAGTACTCGTTGATGGGGTCTCTTCAACGCGATGCAGTACATCCTCTTCAAAGTTCAGGTGCGACGCCTCATTGGAGCATCACAGTCGGCCCTGTTAATGGTGAAGGTACCTATTTCCCGAAGCCGTTGAATAACTTTGACGAACAGGGTATGCGATGGAGTCACGCGATGTGGCTAACGCTCTTGGTAGAGCCAACAAGCAGCTTTCCCATTACCTGAGGCTTTGCCGTACACTAATACCATGTCGGTGTACTCTATGTTAGTGTATTCAACCATGGTACACAAATGAAAGAGGCTCAGGTTCGAAGGTGTACTGTGAGAGACAGGATATGTGTATATGATGTGATCGTCGTGAGCATAATGAAATAACTTAAGTACCGTTAAACTTGTAACCTGGTTACATGCACTAGGTTACAGGTAAACTTTATACACTCAGCAGAATCGCGATATTTAAACAGTTCGATTTGAACTTGTACTCGTAGAACGAAAAAGTTAAGTTTCCGAACAAAGGTTCCTATTCAAAACGCTACCTGTGAGTCCCATCTACAAGTCCTCGAAGTTTGTAATGGGAATTTTGAAACATCCTATATATATTAACCCTGTACAGATTATTATTATTATTATTATTAAATTCATGGGAATTAAAATTACTAAAGATGGAAAACAAGAAACAGAGATAAGAAACAGGATCAATATAGGAAAGTATACTATATCTGCCCTAAATGGAATAGTATGGGACAAACATATATTCAAAGAAACAAAAAAAACTATTTTTAATACAATAATCAGAAGCATTATTACCTATGGAGCTGATGTGTGGGCTTTAAATGCACAAATGAAAAAAAAAAAAAAAGAAAATTGCTCGCCACTGAAATGGACTACCGGAGACGTGCTGCAAGAATATCCAGGAAGGATAAAATCAGAAATTCATATATAAAAGAAAAAATGCAGGTACAATATTCAATATTAGATTTTATAAAGAAGAAACAATTAAATTGGTACGGACACATTAGAAGAATAGAAGAAGAAAGACTACCTAAGATAATCTTGGATTGGGAACCGCAGGGAATTAAAAGGAAGGGTAGACCAACTATTACGTGGATTCAGGGAATCAATGAAGCTAAGAGGGAATGGGAAATAGAAGAAGATATATGAATGAACAGACAGGAATGGAAAAATGTGTTGAAACAAATGTGTAGTTAACTGTGAACATAGGTACCGGAAAAATGTATATTCATTGTAAAAGCCGGAATAATAAATAAAAAATAATATTATTAAATTCAAAATATTAACATTAGTCCTAACACATATTATCATAATTTCTTTCCAGTCTATTAGGTTGTTAACAACGTGTCATAGCATCAAGAACAGTCTATTAGGTTGTTAACAACGTGTCATAGCATCAAGAACAGTCTATTAGGTTGTTAACAACGTGTCATAGCATCAAGAACAGTCTATTAGGTTGTTAACAACGTGTCATAGCATCAAGAACAGTCTATTAGGTTGTTAACAACGTGTCATAGCATCAAGAACAGTCTATTAGGTTGTTAACAACGTGTCATAGCATCAAGAAAACGTTCACCACCAGAATGTAGAGTAAGATTCTAAAAATTAGCCCCCTGAAATATCTCCTGTATTACATATATAATTGTCAAAGGCTTATAAGACAGACTAAAAGAGATATACCTTGATCGAAAGAATGATGACGTTTCAATGTAAAGATGCAAGCATCAAGAAACGCGGCCATAGATTTCCATTGGAGTAAAATTCTCCGGAGATACCAGGACGGAGACTACTTTAGAAGATCCATGGCACTGGTTAGAGCATTATTTCAGGAAGATTAATCGTACAGGAAATGAATGGAAAATATTAGCTGAGGATAAAGATATATGGATAACCAATGTACAACTATGCCAGTGAGTTAGTTAATTATTGTAAGACTAGTTTGTATAAAAAACCTCCATGACGCGACAGGCCTAGAAGGTCCTCGGCATACCAACCGGCTGCTGGTCTCACATCCACGTGTTAATCAGAGATGGACAGTCATCCAGCCAGTATATGTGTGGCCACCCCGGGCTGACGCTTATGCGAGAAGGTGATGCCACGTCTAGTTTTTTTCTGCCAACGCTTGGAGCGCTGCAGTCGCTATATCCTAGGGGCAAATTCGTCTGCAGTGAGTGCAGCCAACCGACTTCCTATTAATTTTAGTTGAAAAAGTAATCATGATATAAACTTTTGTTTAAAGTATTCCATAATATATTAGTTTTGAGTAATTTTCATAGTTTTTTATTTATATCATAATAAACTGTACAATATTTTATTCTATTATGTTGGCAGCGTATTTTAAAATGTAGGACCATTGCAACCATTTTTGTTCTGTAATTAGAATTAATTAATTGTCCGTCAAAAGATTATTTTCTAGTAAGTATTGTTAATATGTTAAGGCATCAAAATAAATATTAAATATATGAATTGACTCATGTTTCCATCAAATCTCTGAATTTTTAAAATACCTCAAATTACTTTTATGGAATTGTTAGGTTACGGTTTTGTTTTTACTAACATTTCCTACTTTTGTAAACATTTTTTAATGCTTGTTAAAGCGTTGTTTGCAATTCTTAATATTTTTCCTGCGCATAATACAACATTCTTATGTCACTGTTCCACTACTTACATAATCTAATGGCAAATCTTTCTATGTAGGCTATAGTTTGTATGCAATATATATTGTGTACAGAAATTTTAAGGAGCATGCATGCCTTTGTACAGTGTTAAAAACAATATAATTTTATGTAACTTGTTTTTTCTAATGACAAGTACACAGATTTTATATCTTTGACATAATTATATTGAATTATTGTTCTTCATCTAGCCTCCTGTCATTGTTCCGGGGGCCAGTTTTGGATAAGAACTTCATTTATCTTGGTCATTCCATGTCTACTCTTCCATAATTTTCATCCATTGAATTATCCTGTTCTTGTTTTGATTTCCTTTGATATAGTTAATAGTAAAGTAAAGTGATCCCACAACAGGCCCGGAGGCCTTTGGGGTAGTGGGAGGTTAAGGCTCCCACTTTTTCTAGACAATCGGCACTTTATGTCAGCCGGGTTGTCAGCCCTGCGTGACGGTCGCCTTTACCCCCAAAACAAGCAGCTGGTACTCATTTCCGTTAGAGGCTGAGTCGACCCCAGGGCCATGGTGCCGCCAGAGGGTTTGGGTCAGTTTAAAAATCCTGACCTCCAACGGGACTTGAACCCTCGACCCTCCGGCTTGTAGCTCAGTGCCTTAACCACTACGCTACGGCGTGCCCCATAAGTTTATAAAATATATTACGCATCCATAGATTTTTATTGTATTTATAAATTTTATTTTAAGGGGGTCAAATTTCAATTGGAATATATCTAAGATGCAATCTTAATTGATTGCATTAAAGGTTGTTAACTATAGGGAGGGCACACTTTATATATATTCCTTTAATATAGTTAATACTTGTTCTACAGAATTAGTCTATATCTTGGTGAGCTTCATAAAAGACAGCGCTAATAGAGCCAATAATACAAAACTGTTTGCTTTCGAAGAATAACTATATTGAACTTGAATACATATATATATATATATATATATATATACACATACATACATACATATACATACATACATACATACATATACATACATACATACATATACATGTGTGTGTGTGTGTGTGTGTAACTTAAACCCCAGAATGGGTAATTGATACTGAAGACATATTACATTAATTTAAACTTTTAAAAAGGCAGTAATTCTAATACTCGTTTTGTAATTTTTTGTCCAGCAAAAGAACTAATATTTTTAGATAGGAGAATGTCTATTTTTACCAGTACATTTATGTCTGTTTTATGGTTATTGTATTGGAATAATATGTACGATTTTTGTATTTTTTCGTGTCCATATAACTGCAATATACTTATAAACATTCAAAAACTATGTAGTGTCCATTATATGTATATACTTTGTAATAAAAAAAAACTTTTTTTTCAGATGTGCAAATATGTCCAGTAATGCTGCATTTGTCTTTTCCTCTAGAAAGAGGTCATTGGTAACTGAATTCACTACCAATACATGAAATGGTTTATTGTAATTTAATGTATTATTTGATTGAGATTATCTTATGTTAAAGTAGTAAAATTCCAGTAATAAAGAAAATACCGTTTTTGTTAGGGACCAGATTTTGATGGGATAATATGTAGGCCTATGTTAAATATTTAAAAGAGTAAATTAAATATACAATAAATTCTAAATGGTAGAACAGATTGAAGAGACTGGCATAGGAATTCTGGAAGCACAATAGGCTATTGAAAGCCTAAATCCTTGAATATTCAATTATGTACATGTACATTTCCCCATTTCAATGCATTAATTCTTCATAATTACTCAAAGTATCTATTGTTTATTGTTTTTGTTCATGTCTAAAATAAATAAGTAAATAGTTCTTAAATGATATCTCTATTTTCATTTCAACCTTTCCTTGAGAATCAGGGTCATCCTTTCTTTCATTCTAAGAAGGTATTATGTACATAATAGTGTTATTTCTAAGAATATAGTAGAAAATCAATTAACATTAATACTTTAAAATAATTAATTGAATTATGAAATATTCCTCCAGTTTTCTTAGACTAATCAACTGTTTTTCTGATGTTAGGACTCTATTCTTTGTATTGGATAAAAAGTTGAGGGTCTTGGAAATTGAGAAGATGAAATTCTATGGATTGTTATGTTTGTAACATCATGAGGTTTTATTTAATAACAATTGAATTAATCAAATTTTACAGCTTGCCTCACATTTTTGTAAAACTCAGGACCGGTTTAGAAAAAAATTTCCTTTTTGAAACTGCCTTCAGTTTTTGAATAATATGAGAGGTGTAAAATCTGATTAATGATTATTCAAGGAATTATTTGAAATGTGGTATTGTAAACATCGAAAATGACGACTGAGTCACCGGGATCAACATTGTTTAATTATACTTCTGTTGATAGATGTCGCTTTTGTTTTTTATCGATAATACAGTAAGATGTAATCGGTTAGTTTCTTCTGCCAACGCTTGAGGTCTCTGGTATTTAGGCATCACTGAATAACATTGTCGTTGGCCATCTCTATAATGGGTTATTTCTGGGTGTGACAAGTGATCAGAATGTCGGGTTTCCCAGCTGTTATAGCTAATTTTCTTAACCTGGAGCAGCTACTTATTGTGGTTTCATAAATATCTCACGATGCTGTGTGGCACCGGTCCCATATTGGCCGAAATTCCACGTGAAAATGGGGGCTCGAACCAGCGTCCCGGTAGCACTACACCAAGACATGGTACCTTAAATCGCTCGGATACGGAGCGGGGCAGTAGTTTTTATATCTGTTTAATTACGATCTAAATACACATTTCCTATTTTTTCTACTTTTATCAATCACATTACTAGCAATAAATAGATTTCCATGGCCTTTTGTATCAGTAATTACTTTTGGTTTCCGGCTATCTTGATAGTGTGACAAACATTTGGAAAATATTAAAAAATAAAGCTGCAGACCTAGTGACGTGTCTATACAGGTGTGCGACACCTGCTCCAATATCGCATAGCATATTAACAAGTGTTACAATTATTTAAAACCAGCAGTGAAATCCAAACAGGCTCAATTGTTCTTTGTCTTTCCAATTTGCTTCATTGAAGTATGCAATACACGCCTAGTCCGCGAACGTTCTTCCAACATCGATTTATAATTTAAAGCAACAAGAGTTTGTTAAATATCTCTGAAGCAATTTGTTCATGACTTTTCTGTATAAAAAAATATATTTTCAGTAAGAACTGGCTTATGTTTTAGAGGCCTTATGGGTCGAACGTGTTACAAGAACTCGACATGTCATCCTATATCTGAAAGTATTAGCAGAACTGGAAATAACGTGTCATGAGAATAGACTGGCCCAGATTCGTCAATGCAATAAAATATAGCCCAAGGGAAAAGGTTCACTGGGTCCCTTCATCAAAAGATGGAATGTAAATCCCTTTCTCAGGGCCGTAACAAATCCATGAACAATACCTGACAGGATGATTTTTATTTTACTATAATTAATTTCAGCCAAAATAACAACAGTAATAATAACTAAGTAACTCACTGGTTCTATCAAACCCATAGGTTTATGGTCGCGCGGAATAAGCTATCCATACATCACTATCCTGAGCTAATGTTTACCAATCATCCCCTGTATAATCTACTTATACATATCATGTAGCTCACTATTATGTAGTTTTCTCCATTCACCTGTCTGTTCATCTCTTTTTGGCTCAACAATTTTCACAAGAACTTTATTCTCAAATACTCGTAATCTTCTTTCCGCCCTTACAGTAACAGTCCACATTTCGAATCCATATAATGTAACTGGGAGAATAACTGTTTTATATATTTTCAGATTAACGTTTTTTTTAAAGGAGTTGGGAAGACATGAGACTCTGTAATGCATAATAGCATGTCTTTCCAGAATTGAGCCGATGTTTAATTTCTTTTTGCACCTCATTCCTATTTGTAATTATTATTCCTAGATACTTGAAATCAGCCACTTCTTCAAAATTTCCTTCATTTGCCATTAGTTGACAATTTCCATTATATAACGCATATCTATGTGTGAACATATCCATCCATGGTAATTCTGCCCATCGGCAGGTCTTTCACCGCAATTTTTCATGCTATGCTTTGCAGTTTTACTAGGGAATTATAGGTGTGGTAGCTTCCCGTTGCTTTCCACATCGGTGAAGGATGATAATGATAAGGATGATTATGATGACCGGATGATTTTCGGGGACCGTTGAGCCCTAAGCTTCCTGACATTTGTCTTACGGGTGAGGAAAAACAGAAGAAAACCTCACCCAGGAGCCTGTCCCGACCGGGAATAGAACCCGGGCCCGCTACGTGACAAGGCAGCACGCTACCTCGAGACCACAGCGGTGGACTGTGAACATATATTTAGTTTTATTGATTTTTAATTTCAGTCCCAATTTCTTAGTGGTATTCAATAGTGTGTGTGTGTTGGCCCATAGTATCTCCTCGTTACCGCTCAATTATACTACTACATCAACACAAACTAACATCCTATTAATACCATTGAGTTGTAGGCTTTCTTCATTCTCCAAAGATTTTATGGCATGCTCTAATTCAGAATTGTGCATCTCCTTGCTATAACCCATTGTGGATTTCAAAAGTATCCGAAAACTGTTTGCATACACGCACCCTACTCTTTGTGCCATTTAGACACATTCTAACTAACTTTTTAGGAATTACGAACTCCTGAAGGATACTATATAACTTCTCCCACTTAACTGTTGTCTCAAAATTATTTTCTCAGCACCTATGTATACAAGAATAACAGAGCTACATGATGCAGCACAATTGCCCTATCTTGATGCTATTGTCAAAGCACAAGTTACCAAAATGCATAAAAACATTTTGGAACATAAAAACCCAATAGTATGCACAATATGACAATTGCCACAATGGCGTACAGTGCATAAAAACATATTTTCAGAAGAACAACCTCCATGTCCCGCGCCGTAGCCGAGCGGTTAAGGTAGGAAGCCTTGGCGCAGAGCTACGGGACTTGCGCTGGTTCGAGTCTCCATGGGGGAAGAAATTTTCTCATGGTATTTCGGCCAGTATGGGACCGGTGCCCACCCAGCATCGTGAGGGAATTGGGAGATACAATAAGTAGCGGCTCCAGGTTGAGGAACCAGCTATAACGGCTGGGGGACTCGACATGCTAACCACATGTCACCCCTACATTGGCTGCTGATCATCTACCTCTGTGGATGTGAAGGGCCAGCAGCCGGCTGGTAAAAGGGCAACCGCTGAAAAGTGGAAAGACCCTCAATCGAACAACCTCCATAAGGGCTAAACAAGTGGAAAACTTAAGTACATGACGCTGAGTAAAAACACAGCGCATGCCAAACATCTTCGTAACCATATCTCACAAACTTTCTAAAAAACATCGTTTAGGCAAGGGTTACACTTAAGAAAGCCACTAGATATTTTGCTACCGAGGGAGTAAAACCAGATCCCGGAAACAGCCACAGGGCGGCAAAAAAATGCTGTCAGCAAAACGGACGGAACGGAAAGAATCATATGTATTTTTGAAGTCTACATATAGTTTATGCACAGTGCCATTATATTCCCACCTCTTTTCTAAAATCTGTCTTATGCTAAAAGTATGATCTGTCCTGTAAGTCTGCTTACTAATATATTTGTTAGGATTTTGTACCAAGTTGAGAGCAATGAGATGACCCTGTAGTTGTTGCAATCAGTTTTATCTCCTTTCTTATAGTTTGGTATGATAATCGATTCTTTACATTCTTTTAAAATACCTTCTTTTTCCCAAATAATACAAAGTAACCCATGTATCTTGTCCATGAATTGTTCTGTCCCTGATTATATCAGTTCTGATGGGATTCGATCGTAACCTGCTTTATACATCATACATTTTTCTATCGCCATTTCAATTTCTAATGCACTTGGTGCTGTGATTAGCATTCCGGCTGCCTGTAAATTATCCTCTTCAATATCCTGTTCTGTATGTACATTTAATAGTTGATTAAAGTAATTCTTCCATCTATTTACTACACTTCTGGAATCTGCAATCATATCCCCATTTCCATTCATAATTATGTTCGTTCTTGCCTGAAACCCTTACTTCTCTACCTTTATTCACTGATATAATCCTCTGATGTTCTTATTTTTTACATTCATTTCAAGATCATTAATCTTGTCTCTCAAATATTCCCTCTTTATACTCTTTAATAACCTGGTGGTTTCCCATCTAATAATACCTAATTTTTCTATTTTACTTAATTTGGTTCGTGTAGCCAATTCATTTTTGCTTGCTTCCTTTTCTTTACAAGTTGGCAAATTCCTCATCAAACCACTTTTTGTTTTTCCCCTTTTCTGAACAACCAACAATTTTTGACACTGACAATTTAATAGCATCTCTTATAGCCTCCTATTCTTTATTTATATCAATACCTTCTTTGATTGCCTCATTATCATCTGAAGATTCCAGTATTTCAAATCTATTATCAATTTTAATTTGATATTCTTGTTTTAGTTCATCATTTCTCAAGTTTTTCAATTCAAATTTTACCGAATCATCTTTATCTTTTGTTCCTCTCATGAGCGATAGCCGTTGTCTGAATTTCACCCTGACTAGATGATGATCGGAATTGCAGTGTGCCCCTCTATCTGATCGATCATGGATGATGCTACTGTGCCAGCGTTTGTCAACTAATACATGATTTAACTGGTTCCGAATTTTGCAAACTGGAGATGTCCAGGTGTATGTACGAATATCCTTATGCTAAAAGGTTGTGCTCTTAACAATACAATTCTATTATAAGATAAATGTTAAAAAGTCAAATGTACCTGTTGGCAGGTGCCGTCGTCCTCAACTTGGTTAAAATGGTGTATATATAATTAACTAGAGCGCTTTCAGAAGTTAAATTGCGAAAGCGCTCCAGTTAATTTTATATACACAATTTTAACAAAGTTGAGGACGACGCCACCTGCCAACAGGTACAGTTTAATTTTTAACTTTTATCTTATGACTATTCACTTCAATGGAATTTGATATGTAATTTATTAGTATTGATATAAGATTCTTTGATATGGCAAATGTCACTAATCTAACTCCATTGTCGTTACTATCCTCATGAAGACTGAATTTGCCTATTATTGGCCTGAATAGATCACATCTCGGATAGCTGAGAGGATCCTCCTTCGGAATAAAACGACTATTCCAAATTTAGGTATTCCTGCATCCCCGTAGTATAATGCAAAGCTTCCTGATTCCTGACTACTTTCTCCTGGCCATCCAATTTCCTGTAAACCTACTATACCCAAGGCTTATTTATGTAATTCCTGCGTTATTCTCTCTAACGCCCCGCTATTATATAAAGTCCTAACAGTCCATGTTTCTAGGAACATATCCCTGTGTTTGAGCCTTTGCCATGGATTTGCTGAAGTAGTCCCCGCTCGGAGAACCGAATGGGGAACTGTTTTACCTCCGGAGAACCCAGTGGAACTTATGTCCGCGTTTCTTGACGATTGTATTTTTATGGTGAATGATAGTCACTCTTTCGACCAAGGTACTTTTATCGCCTGGCTTATCGCCTTCGACCTGTCCCGGCATGGGTAACCCTTTCGGTAGCAATGCTACCGCCGGCATAGCCCTCGGGGTCATTTAAGCACGCAAGCCACTCCACCACGAGAAGGTAAACATACCATGGAGGGATAACAGTAATAATACTACTAATAATAATTTTTATTTAACGACATTTTTTCAATACAAGCCAAGATAATCTTGTTCCTTCATAAATTTGCAACTTGAGCAACTTGTTTTCTCTAATTCATCCTCTTTACACTCGTCCTGACATCATCCATCTACTTCTCTCGTAGTTTTCCTCATCACTTTTGCTTTCGGCATTCCATTCTAGGATTATTTTTCGGAATTCTTATTTTCGCCATCCTTTTAAGATGCCTAAACCATTTCAACTTCCGTTCTTCAATCGTCTCCAAAACATTCTTATCGACTTTCATAATCTCTACAATTCTTTCGTTTTTAATTTTTACTCTTCCTTAATTTGTTTGTTGTTGTGCGCCAAAATTTCATTTCAATTTGTTAGCATGCAACCTATACATTGTCCAGGATTCAGCGCCATATAACGTAACACTTTTCACCAAAAATGTATACATTAATATTTTTTTGCTGAGTTTAAAATATTGTTACTCTATAGGATGTAGTCCAACGTGGCAATTATTTTATATCTACGCATATAATAATAATAATAATAATAATTTTATTTACATACATAATTTTAATGTTTACACATCTTTCTGTGCCTTAAGTTGTATTTCTTCTTCACTCGTCTCTCTCCATCCAATCCATGTCTTCCAGTCCTCTTGATCTCATTCCAGTTCTTATTTCCTGCATCCACGAGTTTCGAGGTCTTCCTCTCCTCCTTCTTCCAGGTGGACACTATTCCAATGTTTTCCTGGGGAATCTTTCTTCTTGCATTCGTCGTACGTGCCCATACCAATTTAATTGCTTATACCGTATATAATCTACTATGAAAAACCAATATTCATTTTTTCTCTTATGACAGTATTTCTTATTTTGTCTAATTTTGAACATCTTGCTGCTCTCCTCAAGAAATCCATTTCCATCGACATAAGTTTTTGTTGAATCTCCAAACTTCAGCTCCATATGTGACAGTACTTCTCACTATTGAATTATATATTTGTAAATTATTTTTCCTGGTTATATGTCTGTTCCATAAGACTCCATTCATCATTGCTGTTATTGCTCTACCTTTATTTATTCTGTTCTTAATATCACATCCTTGTTTATCCTCTTTATCTAATTCTACTCCCAGATACTCAAATTCTTCACATCCTCTAATACACATCTTTTCATCTTCTAATATCAAATCTACGGTTTCGGCTCCACATCCCATACAAAATGTTTCTTCTAAATTTATTTTCAAACCCCAGTTATTTTATTCGTCCAATAATTTTCTCAACATAAACTCCATGTCTTCATATTCTTGAGCAATTATTATCTGGTCATCCGCAAATAACAGTGTATATATTGTATCTGTTGATCCATCTCGAATTGGTACTCAAATTCCTGAACATTTTTTGCTCCAGTTTGACAGTGCTTTATGTATAAATATCTTAAATAATGTTGATGATATGCTACAATCTTGACGAAGGCCTTTTGTTACTTTAATTTCTACTCATATATATTTTCCAATTTTAATTTTAGATAGGGCCTACTGCATTTTTATGCAATTTTTTTATTGCATTAATAATCTTCTTCTTCTTCCTTCCAAGTATTAGGCCAAGGCCTGTTACAATCCTATAGAAAATTTTCCCTCCAGCGTTTCATAGGACGGCCCAGTGATCTTCGTCCTCTTGGTATATAATTATAAACAGCTTTGGTGATCCGATTTGAACTCATTCTTTCAAGATGGTGTTTCCAATTTAGTTGGTACTGTTTAATATATTCCAAAATTGGCGTAGTCTTCAATTCTTTTAAGATATGGGTGTTCCTTTTCCGATCCCATCTGGTGTAACCCGCTGTTCTGCGCATGGATCTCATTTCACAAGCCGTTATTCTGCTTTCATGTTGTCTTTTTAGTGTCCATGCTTCACTACCATAGGTCAACACTGGTCTAGCCAAAGTGTTATATAAACGTAATCTGGTGTTTTTTTTTTTGTACAAGGGATGGTTTCATAACTTGATTAATAATTCCTAAACTTTTATTATAACTAGTAATTTTTTCAGGGATATCTTTTTCATCCCAGACAGAGAGATAATATCCAAGGTATTTAAATTGATTAGATCTCTCTACAATTTTATTCTGGAGACAGATTTTACTTTGTATGTGGTCCTTCCCATGAAATGCCATAATTTTAGTTTTGTTAATTTATGTTTCCATATTAAATTTGGCACCTATTTTTTGTAAATTATAAATTGATCGTTGCAAATCATTTTCGGAAAGTGCCAGAAGAGCTAAATCGTCTGCAAAAAGAATAGCATCGAGTTTGAGGTTCCTATTGATGGGTATATATCCTCGTTGTGTTTTCCTCCATTCATTTATTAATTTATTCATATATATATATATATATATATATATAAAGAAAAGCACCGGTGAAAGTCCACATCCCTGTCTTACTCCAGTGCTGATCTTTTCCCAAGAAGATAATTTGCCATATTGTTTAACAGAGATTTCATTCTTTACAGATGTTGAATATATTAGTAATATATTGTTGTGGAACGTTATCGTCAGCTAAAATTTGTAGTAATATATTTCCGTCTACTTTGTCAAAAGCCTTTATCAAGTCAACGAAGGCGATATGAGTTTCTATATTGAATTCCTTGTGCTTTTCTAATAGTAGTTTTAGAGTGAAGAATCCATCTGTACAAGATCTACCCTTTCTGAATCCATTCTGTTCTCCAATTATATTTTCATAAATTTTTCTCAATTTACTCTTAACTATATTAGCATACATTTTTGTATCCAGAGTTCAACAAGCTAATTCCACGATAGTTATCTTTGATTTGGCGACTTCCTTTTTTGAAGATTGGTATTACAATGGATTTGTTCCAGCTTTGTGGTGGTTCTTGTCCTTCCCATATCATATTAAGGAGAATAAGAAATCTGTCTAAAATTTTTTTAGTTGGAAATTTAAATAATTCTTGATTAATGTGGTCTTCTCCGGGAGCTTTGTTACTTTTTAATGATTTAACAACATCAGTTAATGCATTTATAGAAATTTGTTCCAAAGCAGTGTTATTAGAGATTGGCATTTGTAATAAATCATCCTTTTGTATCCATAAATGATGAAAGCAGTTAAGCCAAGATTCTTTAGATATACAATTTAAATGTGCATTTTCTCTTGAATCATTATTTAAATTTTTTAAAACTTTATATATTTTTGGTTGAGGCCAAGTGATATCATTTTCTAAAAATGAGACAAATTGTTCCCAGCTTTGTCTATGTTTTTTTGCGAACTTCAATTTTAGCTACTCTTCCTATGATAATATTATGCATTAATAATTGTATCGTTTATGGCCATATCTTCTAATGCTTCCCACAACTTTTGTAAAGGTACAGTGTCATATGCCTTTTCTAAGTCCACAAGTGTAAAATGAACTTGTTGGTTGTTATTATTCGTCTTTCAATCAATTGTTTTACCACAAATATGTGATCAATTGTAGATCTCTCAGACCCAAAGCCTGCTTGTACTTCATTATCCTTATGTGTATAATTTTCTTCCAAATAGTATTTGATTATTTTTCCATACATACGGCTAAAAACAATCATTACGCTGATTCCTCTGTAATTATTGCACTCATTCTTTCTTCCTTTCATATGAATGACTGATATCAATCCAATTTTCCATTTTACTGGTACATCTTCTCCGTTTAGGCATCTCTCAAAAAAAGGCTCCTTAACAATTCAAATGACTTCCCCCATATTTAATTAATTCTGGCTGTGCTCCTTCTTCCCCACAAGCCGTTCCATTGTTTAAACTTCCAATTGCTATCTCTACTGTCTCAATACCTAAATGTATACTCGTTCTGTTTTGATCATCAGTTTCCTCTGCAATTCCACTAAAAAATTCCAAACGATCTTCAGTTAATAGCTTGTTGAAATATAATTTCCATTCATTTAAAGAAATTCCCTGACTATTGATTTTATTATGTCCTGGCTTTCTTAATTTTTTCAAAGTTCTCCATGCCTCTGAACACCTATATCCTCCAATATAAGTCTGAATTCTTTGATAGGTTCTTTCCCAATATTTATTCTTTTCTTCTGTCACCTTCTTTCTTACCTTTGCTTGTGCTTTTTTTATATTCCATTTTGTCCGTAAATTTTTTTGTACTTAACCATTTAAGATATTTACTTTTTTTATCATCTACATCATTCTTAATCTCCTTGTTCCAAAAATAAGTTTTCTTATTCTCCATTTCCTTTT
Organism: Diploptera punctata; assembly: GCA_030220185.1. Taxonomy (NCBI): domain Eukaryota; kingdom Metazoa; phylum Arthropoda; class Insecta; order Blattodea; family Blaberidae; genus Diploptera; species Diploptera punctata. The sequence continues at coordinate 861,521 of JASPKZ010005685.1, forward strand.
CTCCCAAAGTCTCCCTAGCTGCCATATGTATATTTTCGACAATATACTGATAATGTTTTTCAGGAGTACCAAATATATTTTCAATTAACTTTTCGTTCAGCCTCTTGCGGTAATGGTATAAAATAATATCGTCCTCTAACAACTGAGTATTATATAGAGGTGTGTGCGTAATTTCTGAAGTCTCCAATTTCTATTTCTTATCGTCACTCTTATTAAAATATGAAAAAAATATTTTTGCATTTACCAAATAATGATCACTGCCACAGTTTAAGCCTCTATACACTCTAACATCTTGTATTTACAAATTATGTCCAACAATTATATCATCTATTATTGATTTCTGCTGTAAAGTATCTTGATATCTTGTGTATTTATGAATGTCTTTGAGTTGATTAAATCCGTTTGTAATTTTTAACGAGTACTGCTCACATATTTATATAAGTCTTTCGCCGTTATAATTAATTTTCTCCTCTCCAAAAGTACCGATCACTTCACTTCCAATCCTGGTGCCAGTTCTACCATTAAAATCTCCCATCATAATAATTTCTCTTGAGTTCCCAATTTCGTTTATTACGTTATTCAAGTTTCCATAGAACTCATCTTTCTTCGTAGGCGATTCATCTTGGCTTATGCCATACACTCCTAGAATTGTAACTATTTTCCCAAAAATATTTATATTCCTTTTAATCACATTTTCATTTATGGCCTCCCAACTAGTTATAAATTTCTTGAATTTCTTCTTAATTATTATCGAGATTCCTCTCTGCGCTCGTTTACGTTTCTTTACTCCGCTGAAAAAATGCATATATGGACCTTTAACTTCTGAACACTTTCCTTTCTTTTTTGTTTCTGTAAGCACAATTATGTCTTGGTTAAGCATTTTCATTTCATCTATGATGTCAACCATTTTATTTTGAACACCTCGAATATTCCATGTTCCATCAAGAGATGTCCTTTTCCTTTTGTTCTGTCGTTTTGGTTTATTTCCGTCCGGTTTTAAATTCTAGATGGCCATTTCAAGGTTGTAGATTCATGTCAGAAGTTAAAAATTGTACTGGACAAAAAATTTTGGAGGCAGGTGATAATTTTACATATCTAGGATGCAATATCTCATATGAAGAAGAGAAAAGGAAAGAAAAGGATGTAATGCAAAAAATATCTAAATTTTTAAGAATTTTAGGGTTAATAAAGTCTATCTTCAAGCCAAAGTTAGTCCCAAAAGCATTAAAGAATGAAAGTGTAAAAAAACACTGGCTCTTCCAACTCTTTTGTATGGTTTAGCGAAGTATGGAACGTTGAAACAGAAGGATCTATACAGCGAACTTAGATCTGCTGAAATGAGATATCTTCGGAGGACTGCAGGATGGATACACACACTACGATACAAAAAACAAATGAAGCCATCTTAGAAGAATTAACCCATGGAATCTTTAGAAAACAAATTTCTGATTATAAGTCAAGATGGATACAACATGTTCATCGAATGGAAGATCACAGAATACCCAAACTAATGTTAAGATATCAACCTGCAGGAAGAAGAAGACCAGGACGTCCACTCAAAAGACTTCTGGATGGTGTTTCTCTTGAGGCCGAAACAGGTCAACAAATGGCCTAAATTCGTGAATGTACTATGATGATGATGATGGCTTTTTAGCATTGTTATGTTTTTTGTAACAGGGAGCTGGCCTGATGCATCAACCCCCAACCTTGAGGACCAGGTAATTTATTTAGGATTTTTCCTCCATTAGATCCTACAATAGTTATCCATCAGGCCAAATATTTCTATCCTCAAAATCTTCATCTTTGAGGTGTCAGCAGATCATGTTTCTTCTCACTTCACCCATCCACTGTTCTCTGGGTTTCCCCCTCCTCCTCCCCCTATCTTCAACATTCCACTCCACCAACATTCTTGGGATTCTATTATACTCCATCCTCCTCAGATGTCCATACTATTTCAATCTACGTTCGTCTATTACTTTTATGTTATTATTATGTTTAACATTCTTCATTTCTCTAATTTTCTGGTTCCCAAATTTCTCCTTTCTTGATTTTCTCGATGCCCTTCGCCAAAAATTCATCTTTGTTGTCAATACTTTTTTGCTTGCTACCTACCTAAAGTCCAGGTCTCTGCACCATACAATATAACACTTTGTACTAATGATTTAAATATCGTTGTCTTGGTTTTGTTTATGATATTTTTACTTCATATCACTGAATTTAACATTCCAATTACTTTTCTTCCTTCACTAATTCTTTTCTCAATTTCATTATAACTTTTCCCATCTGATTCTAAAATTGATCCTAAATATTTGAATTTTTCAACTTTCTTAACTTCCACATTTTCACATTGTAATTTCTCTTCATTCTCTAGTTCTATCGTATAATAATAATAATAATAATAATAATAATAATAATAATAATAATAATAATTAATAATAATAATAAATCAATAATATTATAATTAAAACTTTTACAGGTATCAGTGATTGAAATAAGCTTTTTTTTTTCTTTCTCGTCTATTTGCATAGTAGTTCCCAATGGGAATTATCTCGCATGACTTCAATCATGTTATGTGAGTGGAATCCGCCCAGCATTGTTAGGTAAATTGGAAACTCATTTGTTATTTGTAAGAATAGCAAGCAGTATCGAACTATGGACATTTCAACTAACACAATGAACAACTATCTCAACGTTTTGTTTTTGTATTTGTATGCACTTGAAGTAGTCTATATTTGGTTAACAATGGTCCATTGTGAGCTATGAAAAAGTAGATTATTATATTATTATTAAAGGCGGCAGCAGCAACAGCAGTATTAGTACTGTACCAGCTTGTAAACAAATTAGGTTGTACTTGCTGCTACTACTTGGCACGTTATTGCTCGATGTATTTAAATTTTATATTTACTTGTGAAATGAAGTGGCAAAAAATAACAGACTCGTTATAGTTTGCACATTTCCATGTTTAAACAAAACTAACTTTGCGTTCTTTTCTCCAAAAATATCATATTATTATTATTCCATTTATGTGATGGACCTAGTAGTCTGTGTGTTTTATTTGGTCCAGTAGATTCTTTGCTGCCATTATCGTGGATCTTTTTCTTCTGAACCCAAATTGCTCTTCAGGGAGTAGTGGTTCCAGATTTTCTGCCAACCGCCTCGTTAGGATTCTCGTTAGAAGTCATATGATGAAAGTTAAAAATTAAAATATACCTATTGGAAGGTGTCGTCGTCCTCAACTTTGTTAAAATATTATATATGAATTTAACAGTTAATTTTATATACAATTTTTCAACAAAGTTGAGGACGACGGCACCTACCAACAGGTACATTTTAAGTAATTTGATGTTCGACTTCCTCCATTCGTTCGGTACGTTCCCTAGTTCTATGCACTTGTTCAGAAGGAGGTCCATATTAGAAGGAGTACTAGTGCTGTCTGTTTTTGGTGTTCATTTCTAATCGTATCCGAACCTGGGGTTCTGTTATTCTTGGTGTCCTGTAAGGCTTTGGAAATTTCTTCTGTGGTAAATATCTCTTCTAGCTGTGTCATTACTGGTGTCTTCATCGGGGGTATCGTTTCCTTTGCACAGGTAACTCCATTCATGTATTACCGTATATTTCAGATTATGTAAGCAAATAGTATGTACAGTAATTCAATTTTGTTATCAGGCCAAACTCTGACACAATAATATAGCAGTCAAATAAAATTGTTTGTATACAAATGAAACAAGAGGAAATTGGGAGAGAAGAAACGATAATCATCAAGAAAGTAATTGCTACGTAAAATTATAACTGTCAGTAAGTCTATGGGAAGATCTCAGCCAAAATCTAGAAAAGAAGAATTGCAATACAAAGAACAGAATAGCAAATTATAGTAAATTAGATACCTTTCAAGACAATAATTAGCTAAAGCATCATAGGTAACTGATGAGTTATGACAGTCTCCTATCAAGTGACAGCAAAACATATTTAGTGGCCTAAGGCTATAAATGAGACGGGGTAACATTAAGTCATGGTCAGGATTTAGGTAAATCTACCTTAGGATAGCAAAAACCAGATTAATATACACAAACAAAAGGAACATTGTAACCATAAAATATATTGAATATATATAAAATAATTTGAAGGCGAATAAAATTCAAAGTGAAAACATTATTAGGAGCCAAAGATTATAAAAATGAGCCTATGCAGAAAAATAATATCAAAATAGTTTCACTGAGCTGAGTTTAGGCATCTAAATATTAACGAATATCATTTTATGTAAAGTGCAAAGAACAGAAGCAGACTTACGTATGTCCATTACAGGTGACCTCCGCGTGGAAGCAATTTTGCAGAGATGAACCCTCTCTCCAACCCACGAGGAGTCCGATTCTCGTCAGGGAACCCCGAGGTTTATATACATTTATATCCGCGTCTGTTTTTCTAAGTGTGTCGCTTTCATCTCACGAGAAAGTCTCTGGTAAATATACTTTCGAGTCATATGTGCCAGGTACGAGGCACCCGAATATATATGCATTTTATTAAATAAATTGACTAAAGAGGCTATAATAATTATGTTAATCAAAGATTTATAGTGAAATAATTAAATGTAATAACGCCCTTTTTAAATTTACGATTTCTTATTTATCACGATACAAATTAATGGTCAAATAATTAATAATACGTGTCTGGTTAAAGGCTCATAATAGTAACGAAAAATACCCAATTTTAAAAATTTTTTATATACTTTATTGGGTGCGAAAATCCAATAAACATAGTTTCTACTACAGAAGACAGTATAACAGACTGCTGCATCAAATAAATTATGATAATGAACTGAGGTAGTATGATGTAGTGCTATATAATTGAATTTCTGGAGGAAATAATTCAATTTTTTTTTTTCCTTGGAAATTAAACAGTTGTATAGTACACTTGAAGGGTACAGGGGAAGAACCAGGTAAGTCACTTTTTTGTCAAAATGGAGTTTGAGGAATCATTGGATTCTCCACGGAAAGCACTATGATTTAGAAGTGTGAATCAGTCAAAGATAGAGTATGGTCATGGGTTTATGTACTTCCAAAATTTGGCATTCAGTTAAGGAAATATGGATGTTGTACAACTAAAAGTACGTTTTCTAGGTTCCAAGGAAAAAGTTACTTGTCTGGTGTTTTCGCTGTACCTTTCAGTTGTACTTTTATTGCATATAGTATGAGAGTAATCCAAATACATCAAATCTGTGTGAAATCCATAATTGGTGTTAGATATTTTCTAATTGACAATTTTTCCAATTTTTAACACAAGGTAAAAAGGATATTAACTAGTAGATTTTTTGTTAAATTACCTGTAAAGCAATTTAACAATTTTATTAGAGTTAAAAATCTTGATGAGACCGAACTCATCAAAGCAATTTTTCAAAGCTTATGAAGGTATTAAAAATCTCAGTTTAAAATATGAAGAAAATGTAAAACTTTTAAATATGTAGAGTTTCAGATATGTAATATTATAAAATATTGATTTGTAGTTTAATTTAAGTCAGACAAAATCAAATAAACATTTCATATATGAAACACATACTGCATTTCATAATGGTTTTGTAAATTGATGCTGGGATTCAAGTAGGGATATTGTAGTTAACTATACTTGTAAACAATAAATGTTTCAAAATATCTCTTGGAGAAAGAAAAAGCATGAGATTAAAATAAATAAATAAATATATACACAGGGTGTAAATGAATTATACCGCATACATTTAACTACGTATAGAGGGGTATTATGCACTACTCAAAAAAAAAAAAAAAAAAAATAGAGGAACACATGTTTAAACCGAAACACGAGAACGAATATTGAAACAATTCAATGTTTAATCATTGTAATTACACGTGTACGACCATCAGAACCTGTTAGACGAAATCTTGATTCGTCCATGAATAAAACACACTTCCATTGGCGGAGCTGCCAGTTGACATGATTCTGAGCAAATCGCAGCTTAACTTCTTTGTGCTGACGTGTTAAACGAGGGGCTTTAAAGGGGATTCTAGACCTCAACCTTGCATTTCTCAATCTATTTCTTACAGTCTGATCAGAAATTACCGTCCCAGTTGTGCGTAAATGATTTTATAGATCTCTGGCTGTAGATTTTCTTCTGCGTAAAGCTGAAAAGACAAAAAATCTATCCTGTACATCTGTAGTCTTCTTCTTACGACCTTGCCCGGGTCTCCTCATGTATCCATGTGTCTCTCTACATATCGCCTCCACAGCCTATGGATGACGGAAGGGCTGACATCAAGAATCCTAGAGACATGACGAATTGAACGACCATCTTCAATCAATGCAACTGATGTTTCATTCAGATATCTCATCGCTCTATATTAGCTTCAGGCAACACAAAAATAACAATTCCCTATCACAGATTATTTAAAAGAAATAAATCAATAAGAACTCACTTTGGTTTCAGCAATTCTTGGAATTTCAGTAACACATTCAGATAAAATTTAATAAAACCTAGAAGATCTTCAGTCTGATTTTAAACAATACTTGAACTCAAAACATCTGACTCGCAAAAATCAAATTGTTAAAATATTTGTTTTGTGGCTTTTGTTTAAAAATGTGTTCCTCTTATTTTTTGAGTGGTGTATAAGCATTTTGAGATAATGAACTAATGGTCTACGAATAAAAATGTCCAAGTTATGATTCAATTTGTAAAATGATTATTTCAAATTAAAATGGAAATAATATGATACAGAGACTGTAACTTGCAACAAGCATGCACCTTTAGCTCATGGTTATAGCAGTCTGATACTGATGCAAACGTAAGGTTTGTGCATCAAGTTCGAAACTACCTACAGTACATGTACATTTTTTTTCCTTCCTTTATTAAGTATGAACTGTAAATTAGTTACGCGCATAGATTTACTTCTGGTTTAATTGTTTATTCATTATTTTACAGAATATGGTAGTGGAATGTCGGCGCAGTACACGAGTTACAAAACTATCTGTGTACGTATTGTACAGACAATTGTTTGAAAGCTTGTAATAATAATACGCATACTGTAGAGTGCAATAGGTTTCGCAAATAAAATGTGTAATTGTACTGTACAGTACTTATGTACTTAGATAAATGATAGTACAGTGATTAATAACATGAAGAGGTAGTGTATGTACACATGGCATACACAATGTTATTGGGAAATAAAAGCAATGCATTTGAGTAAACCAGAAAAAAAAAAAGTAAAGCACCTGCAGAGTCATTAAAAAAATTGTTCAAATTGGTGACCTCCATTCTCACAACACAGACAACATCGGCGACTAAAGGATTCTCATACCTCGTTCAAGATACCAGGTGTCTCACGGATCACATCACATGCTGCGATTATGCGTGCAACTAACAGTTCATCTGTATCAACAGGGATCGCATACACCAGTGTTTTCAGATGTCCCCACAAAAAATAATCAAGTGGACTGAGATCTGGAGAGCGAGGTGGTTGCACTAGAGTCGGACTACCTCTTCCTATCCAACGGCCACGATACACTCCATCCAAATGATTTCGCACATTCCGGCAGAAATGGGGAGGAGCTCCATCGTGCTGAAACCACATGTTAATCCTGATGTGGAGAGGAACTTCTTCTAGTAATGTAGGTAGGACATGCTCTAAAAATGTCTTATAAATGACACCATTTAATCTCTGGGGAAGAAGGTAGGGGCCAATGATGTGGTCAGAAATTATGCCTACCCATACGTTCACCGAAAATCTCTGCTGGTGACTCCTCTGGAAGATGGCATGAGGATTTTCATAATCCCACACATGACTGTTCTTCGAGTTCAGAACCAGCCCATCCCTATTAAATACTGCCTCATCAGTGAATAATACTGAGGAAGTGCGGTGGCTGCAGCAAAGCCTAATTACAAAATTGGGCCCGTTGAGCGAAGTCCAGTGGCTGTAAGACTTGTACTTTTTGCAGATGAAAGGGATAGAGCTGGTCTTCATGCAGGACTTCCCATACACTTTGATGGTTCGTACCCATTACACGTCCGATAGCACGAGTACTAGTAGAAGGTTCCTCTTTCACCCTATGAAGAACATTTTCTTCAAAATCTGCAGTGCGGCGCGTACATCTTGCACCGGCGTCTACTCTGTTTACATTCAACGTCCCATGCTCCCGCAATCGCCTATCAACAGACTCGAAGGTTGTTCGGTGAGGATGGCGTCTATCCGGATACCGCTCCGCGAACATGGCAGCAGCTCTTACACCATTACCTTGTGCTGCACCATAAATCAGATGCATATCGGCAAGTTCAGCATAACTGTAAAGATGTTCCATGATGCTTTCATGTTATGCAACTGAACTGATACTGAAGTAACTTCTAATCAGATGTTAATGTAATCAATAGAAGAACAGGAATTTTGCGCATGCCCATACTAAACAAATTTCAGTGTCAACATATCACAGTATACACGCAGTGTACAATAGGAGAATAGGAATTTTGCGCAAGCCCATACTAAACAAATTTCAGTATCAACATATCACAGTGAAGAAAGAACGAAAGAAAAGAAGAAAAAAAAAGTCGCCTGCCGTGATTTGAACCATCAGTGTTCGAATCTTAAATCCATCACTTTGACCATTAAGCCACAAGTTAACTACACAGATTCTGCGTGTTTCACTCTGTACTAAGGCTCACATTGTACCGATTCTAATGTAACCAGTGCAGTGGCGTGCAATCATCTGCTCAGATCAAAATTTTAAGGAATTTGATAACCCAATATTTCATAAACGTTATTGATGAATTATTAGCAATCAGGATCTCGGAATTAATACTAAGATATGAAGTTATTCTAGTATAATTTTCTCTCCTAGTTTGCTCTCCTGTTGATTTATCTGTATCAAATATCGTTTAGTTTGTTCCCTATAACTCGCCCATTTTCCCTCGTAGACCATTAGATCATTATCTCAAAATGCTTATATAATACCCTCTATATGTAGTTAAATTTATGCAGTATAATTCATTTACACCCTATATATCCATCCATAGTAATTCTGCCCGAAGGCAGATCCTTCACTGCAATCGTAGCATGTTCATGCTATGCATGCAGCTTTACCAGGGAATTGTAGATGTGGTAGCTTCCCGTTGCTTTCCTCTCCGACCCTATATATATATATATATATATATATATATATATATATATATATATATATATGTGTGTGTGTGTGTGTATGTGTGTGTGTATATACATACATACATACATGCATGCATACATACATACATACATACATACATACATACATACATACATCATACATACATACATACATACATACATACATACATACATACATACATACATACATACATACATACATACATACATACATACATACATACATACATACATACATACAGAGTGTTAAACAATTACATTTACAACCTAACAGGGATGACAGAGGAGGTTTTTTATCTGATAAAACTTTGGCATCGTTTTACCGCTAGATGTTCTTACGTGTGAATAGCTTGACTTCCGTCACAACACGCACCGATTAGTTCTGTTTGTGCTGCTGTGTCTGCAACAAGTTGAAAGGGTCATCACGGTGTCAATGAAGACTTGCTACGATAAGTACAATAAGTACGTTTGCGTGTACTATCCATTCTCGTGCCTCAGCATACCTGTAATGTTGAAACGTGTTTACGTTAGTACTGCATGACATTTTCCATTTGTTGTAGTGCACTGTATACAACTGATACATCACAGATTCCTGAGTACACTCTAAACGAGCTTACGGACATGCATCTTCTTGTATGGAGAGGCACGTGCAGCACGGCGCCTTTGCGCAAAAAGGTTACTATCTCTCAGTTCCTCGTCTGGTTGGTCCCACGTGTACAGTTTCACGCATATGGACATCAATTCGTTGAAACAGAAGATGAGATGGTAATCTCATCGGAAACCTTTCTGCGTAAAGGCGCTGTGCTGCACATGTCTCCCCATACAGAAGATGAATGTCCATAAGCTCGTTTACAGCGTACTCAGCTATCTGTGATGTGTCGGTTGTGTACAGTGCACTACAACAAATGGAAACCGCCATGTAGTACAAACGTAAACACGTATAAACATTGCAGGTATGCTGAGAATGGATAGTAAACGCAAACGTACTTACTGTACTTATCGTAGCAAGTCTTCGTTGACACCATGACGACCCTTTCAACTTGTTGCAGACACAGCAACACAAACAGAACTAATCTGTGCGTGTTGTGACGGAAGTCAAGCCATCTACCCGTAAGATCATCTAGCGGCAAAACGGTGCATATGCCAAAGTTTTGTCAGATAAAAAAAGTGTTTGTTTTTACCTCCTCTATCATCCCTGAAACGTTGTAAACGTAATTTTTAACAACCTTTACATATGTAACATTTGTTTTAAATGAAATTAACAACATAATTTGTCATAATCTTAGCAAAGCAATGAAATTTCATTGTCTAACCAAGTGCTTTTAATTTTTATTACAGACACTAATGTTACTCCAATGTTATTTTAATTGCATCAAACAGTAAAGGATTAAATGCCTAGTTGGCTGTTCCCATCTCATTATCCATCCAGTACAATCGGTCAACCCTGACTTAATTTTCCAAATGAGCGGTATTTTAATATTAAATTGCATAGTCTTTCTCTAGTCATTCTTCCAATGTGTAGTCTATATTTGTTTCTTAATTTTGTATTTTTCAAAGAATACATTCAACTTTAAGTTCTGATAATATTTGTGTGTTTGTTTTATAATCTTGCCATGTGTATTTTGCTGCTCTCTTCACAAATTTCATTTCTGCTACCCTGATGCAGGATATTTTTTTTTAACCCATGTTTTACATCCATATAACAATGTGAATACTCAAAGAGCATTGTAGATTTTTAGTCTAGTGTGTTTTTGTACTTGGGAGGATACTTTTTAAAAAAATCATCATAAATATGTGCAAAAAATATATTGTACAATTTGAAGAAATGATGGTCCTTGTAAATAAATATCTATTACTGCTATACATCAATTATAAGAATATCTTTTCTACAATGTTTTGTACTAATATCTGAAATAACACTAGTAAGAACAGAAACACTTACAAGGGAATATTACAACTTGGGGCTGTTATAAAAATAACTTGTGATATTTATATGAAAACTATGTAATATCTAACAATTAAATTTTTAGGAATTAACACTATGAGCCATTAAACAAATTTACTTAAATATGTAATTTCTAGTTAATATTAGGATTAATTGCTGCTAATGTACTATGTAGATTAGTTTAAGAAATAAATATAGATAATCAATTCTCAAAAGTCTGAATATAGCTAACATCTAACAATACAACCCATTTTATGGTACATAATAATTACATTTAGAAAAGCTGCCATCTTGTGAAATGAAAAAAATGTTTAAAACAAAATACAATACTCAAAAAAAATTAGAGAACACATGTTAAAACAAAAGCCACAAAATAAATAATGTAACAATTTAATTTTTGAGAGTCAGATGTTTTGAGTTCAAGTATTGTTTAAAATCAGACTGAAGATCTTCTGGGTTTTATTAACTTTTCTCTGAATATGTTAGTGAAATGGGGTGTAAGAGGTAGTCATGTGCATTCTATAACCTCTCCTACCTAATTCTCAACCTCACCTGCACGTGGTACACCCTGCTTTTAACTAACGAGGTAATGGGGACCGAGTCATGGGGGTATAACCGTTCCATAAAATATGGAGGAAATTCCATATTTTGAACGCCTAACTAGAGGCTATAAGGTAGCAGCCCTACCACTAGTCTTGCTCTGTGGATGGCTGGTAACCAACCCAGGGGACTTCCTACTACTCGAAGAAACTTAAGCAAAGACTGGAATGAACACACTGATGACGACAAAGCAAGAAATATGTTAATGATTAAGGATCTCAAAGTTGCAACATGGAATGTGAGAGGAATAACACATAAAGAAGAAGAGTTAGAAGTAGAGTTAGACAAAAGAAGAATTGACATTGCCATTATTTCGGAAACAAAAAAGAAGAACAAAGGATCAGAAGAATTAGGAAAATATGTAATGATTTATTCTGGAGTTCCAGCAGAGAACTGGGCATCATCAGGAGTCACAATTTTAATAAGGAAAAATTTACAACACAACATTTTATATTACCAATGGATTTCCCCAAAAATCGTAACAGTTAGAAAAAAATGTTAGGACAGAATTTGACTATAATTGGAATTTATGCCCCTTTAGAAGGGAACAATTCAGAAACTATAGAATTTTATGATATTTTACAAGAAACCATTGACAAAGTAAATAAACAAGATTATCTCATAATTGCTGGTGATTTTAATGTAAGAGTCGGAATCAACCGATAAGAGAATGCATTGGATCAGAAGGAGAACCAACTTGCAACAATATTGGTAAACTGCTAATAGATTTTTGCATATTCAATAATTTAAGAATCACAAACTCCTTCTTTAGACACAAGAAAATACACAAATATACATGGGCAGCGGGGGGATCAAAGTCTATAATAGATTATGTATTAATTAATAATAAATTAAAAAAGTCTGTAAATGATTCTAGAGTGTACAGAGGAAGTGAAATTGATAGTGACCATTTTCTTGTTGAAAGCAAAATAAAATTATATCACAAACACATCAGTACAAGAAAATACAAGCAGACAAAAAAGTTTAAAATTCACTTATTGGAAGACCAAAGTACACAAATATTATATCAAACTAGAATAAGGAATAAACTTAAAACAAGCACTGGCGATATTGAAGAGGACTGGATAAATCTAAAACAAGCAATCATGGAAGCAGCATATGAGAGTCTCGGATATAAACAAATCAAAAACAAAAAGAGATTACGAACTTGGAATCCTGAATTAAAAGAAAATATTGAACAAAAGAAAAAAGCCTATAAAGTGTATTTACAAACTAAACAAGAGGAACATTATACAGAATATAAAAAACTCAGAGCTAAGGTTCGTAAATTGTCTAGAAAATATAGAAGGGATGATTGGGATAAATTTGTAAAATCCTTAGAACGTGATATTACAGGAGCACAAAAACAGGGATTTAAAATATTCAAAAAATTACAGATGGAAACAAAAGACAAAATTAATGTTAATCTGATACCAAAACAAGATTGGATTACTTACTACAAAAATCTTTGGTCAGAACCGAACACTCACACTGAAAAAATTACTTTGAATTTGACTTGTGAAAATGAAATAGAAAAACCAGGCAAAACAATGGACGAACTAGAAGAAGTTTTAAAGAAGGCCAAGAACAGGAAAAGTCCAGGTTTAGATGATTTAAATTTAGAACTTTTTAAGTATGGAGGAACTGCCTTGAAAGAGAAACTATTAGAACTTTTTAACAACATTTGGCATTGTCTTAATATTCCAACGGATTGGGAAATGGCTCTAGTAATTAATATAAATAAAAAAGGTCAGACAAACAAATGTGATAACTACCGAGGCATTACCTTACTTCCAACTGCATCTAAATGATATGCCAACATAATTAAAAATAAATTATCAGTAAGTAGTGAAACATTTTGGAAGATGAACAATGTGGATTTAGAAAAGGGAGGAGCACTATAGATGCAATATTTACCCTGCAACAAATTATGGAAAAAAGGAGAGAATTTAATCTCCCACTATACATATTATTAATAGATTATGAAAAGGCATATTATAATGTAAACCGAGATAAACTTTGGCAGATACTGAATGAAGAACATATACACTCACATGTAATACGAGCCATACAAAGCTTATATCAAAATTCTAAAATCAAAACTAAATTACCACATGGAGAAATAACAGAACACAAAACACAAGCAAAGGTGTTCGACAAGGATGTGGACTATCTCCACTCTTATTTAATATATATATTAATAGAATAGTGCAAGAATGGAAACAAACAGTAAATAGTGGAATTTCAATAACTAGGAATAAAATAATTCAAACAATATTATATGCTGATGATCAAGTAATATTAGCAGATTCCGAAGATAGCTTACAAATAGCAGCGTATCAATTATTCAGAATTGCCAGCAAATATAATATGAAAATTTCCACTTCAAAATCCGAAACAATGGCAATGTGTGGAAAAAACATACAACGGGTGAAAATTGAGATTGATGGAAAAATTGTAGAACAAGTGTCAGATTTCTCTTACTTAGGAAGTGTATTTGCAGAGTATAAGAGTGACATTGATTTAAATTACAAAAATATAATAAAATGAATGGGGTAATACAAAGACATTTTGGTAAACAGATGAGGACAGAGACAAAACTAAGATTACATAACATCACATCAAAAGCTGCTCTAAAATTCGGAAGTGAAATTTGGATTTTAAATAAAAGAAACTCTCATAAACTTCAAGTAAGCCAAATGTGCTTCTTACGATCATTGTTAGGAGTTAATAGACTGGATCACCAAAGGAACACTATTATCGGAGGAAAACTTGGAGTAACAAGTTTAAATGAAGATATACAAAGATACCAACAAGAATGGAAAAATCATCTGAGGAGAATGGCAAGAAATAGACTTCCAAAATTGGCATTCCAATATACCCCAACTGGACATAGAGACCAAGGAAGACAAAAACATCGGTGGAAAGATCAAGACCATCTTCGCTAGGTTTACCGTACAGGCCACATGGCCTAAAACGAATTTGTCCATGATGATGATGATGATGATGATAGTGAAATTCCAAGAGTTGCTGAAACCAAAGTGAGTTCGTATTGATTTATTTCTTTTAAACAGGTTTGAAGAATAATCTGTGATAGGGAATTGTTATTTTTGTGTTGTCTGAAGCTAATACAGAGCAATGAGACATCTGAATGAAACATCAGTTGCACGAGCAGTTACATTGTTTGAAGATGGTCGTTCCATTTGCCATGTCTCTAGGATTCTTGATGTCAGCCCTTCCGTCATCCATAGGCTGTGGAGGCGATATAGAGAAAAACATGGATACAAGAGGAGACCCAGGAGGTCGTAAAAAGAAGACTACAGATGTACAGGATAGATTTTTTGTCTTATCAGCTTTACGCAGAAGAAAATCTACAGCCAGAGATCTACAAAATTATTTACGCACAGCAACTGGGATGGTAATTTCTGATCAGACTGTAAGAAATAGACTGAGAAATGCAAGGTTGAGATCTAGAATCCCATTTAAGGCCTCTCATTTAACACGTCAACACAAAGAAGCCCGGCTGCAATTTGCTCAGAATCATGTCAACTGGCAGCTCTGCCAATGGAAGGGTGTTTTATTCATGGAGGAATCAAGATTTCGTCTTAACAGGTTCTGGTGGTCGTACATGTGTATGGAGACGTCCTGGTGAACGTTTTGATCCAGCCACAATTATAGATCGTATCAGATTAGGAGGAGGTTCGGTTATGGTTTGGGCTGGGATTACTATTGAGTCTCGGACAGAGCTTATCATTGTCCCACAGCGCATGAATGCTGATATTTACATTAATGACATTATCCTCCAACATGTTGTACCCTTTGCTTATGGTACGGACCCTAATTTTCTTCGAATACAAGATAATGGTAGATGTCATACAGCACAGGCTACCAGAGATGTCCTGCAAGAATGCCAAATTTGGGTGATAGACTGGCCTGCATGCAGTCCGGATCTTAATCCGATCGAGCATATGTGCGATAAATTGAAAAAAACTTGTTCATAAGCGTCCTGCTGTACCTCAGAACCTTGAAGAAGTTTCACATGCACTCACCGAGGAATGGGAGAGAATCTCAAGTTTCTGTAAGAAGGCTTTCTGGGAAGCATGCTTCGTAGATGTATTGCGGTCATTCTGGCTCACGAAGGACACACTAAGTATTGAGTGTTGAAATAACCATGGGAATAGTCGCATCATCAGCAGAACAAATTAGATCTGTACTTGTTGACCACTGTTGAAGCACTAACTTAGTTGCAACTAAGTGCTTGAACAAGTACAGATCTAATTTGTTCTGCTGATGATGGAAATAGTCCCGAAAGGCCTACAGAGTGTTAAAACAACTTAAGTTGAGGAGACAGACCTACAAGGTGATTATTTTTAGTTTTATTCATATATTCTATTACTTTACACCATAAGCATATATTTAAAAAAAATACTGTTCATAGAAAGCACAATAATTGATTTCTTGCAAATCAAAAGCAAGAGACTTTGGAGATTTTACAGTCTGGAGAATCTAGTGCGTATCCCAATTAGTGGTAAGGAATATTGTAACATGTTCTTGTACCTTGGCGACTTAAACATGTGTGACAGAATCCTGTTGATTTCGGACAGTTTTGCCATACTGGTAAAGTAGCATAGCTGCAGAAATAAAAATAATTATGTCTTATACTGTCTGAAGAGTTACATACAAGTATCTAATGGATGGAGAATGCAAGTTATTCCAGGAGAGATTTCAGAGTAACACATTTTCCAGTAAGAATAATTTGCCATAACAGTATCATATCATCTTCTTCAAGGTTTAGACCTGTTGGTCTGTTATGACATTAGGAAATTTTAAATTAATTTTCCCATATTCTTGTAGGTCTTACTGCAGTTCTATTTCCTTCTGGCTTATACTGCATTTTAACATAGGGTATCTACTATTTTCATCCTGTTAATATTAGTTAATTCCCTTTTATGATGTTCAATTTTTTTGTGATAAAATATTTAATTATGAGACTTTTGACGTCCCAACTCCTTTCAAAAAACATTAAACTGAAAATATATAAAACAATTATTCTACCAGTTATGTTATATGGGTGTGAAACATGGACTCTTACTTTAAGGGAGGGAATCAGATTACGAGTTTTTGAGAATAAAGTTCTTAGGAAAATTTTTGGACCAAAGAGAGATGAAAAGACAGGTGAATGGAGAAGGCTACATAACAATGAACTACATGGTCTTTATAGGAAGCCAGATATAATAAGAACAGTTAAGTCTCGTAGACTGCGATGGGCAGGACATGTTGCGCGTGTGGGTAATGAAAGACGTGCATGGAAGCTTCTTGTAGGAAAACCAGAGGGAAAACGCCCAGTTGGTAGACCGAGAATGAGGTGGGAGAACATTATCTATGATTTGAGGGAAGTAGATTATACAGGGAATGATTGGAAAGCATTAGCTCAGGACAGGGATGTATGGAGAGCTTATGTCCACGCGGCCATGAACCTACGGGTTTGATAGTGCCAGTGAGTAAGTAAGTAAGTAAGTAAGTAAGTAAGTAAGCAAGAGTATTCCTTAATGATGGTTTTATCACTTGGTCAGCAAGTGTATTAATTTAGGGAGTCCAGTAATTTCAATCCTGTTAATACGACAAGAAAATATATAGGAAGTAACATTACAAGGTTCTACTTCATAAATAAGTTTGGTCTGCCTTCATGTCTGTATCAATTGAAGACAAAGTGAAGATGATTTGAAACATGCCTTACAAGAAACAACAGAATATGAGGTAAGATGAAGGCTGACCGAACTTATTTACCTGTTTATATGGTCCGTCCATTCTGTTTTATTGTGTTCAATTTTTTTTGTTACACAGAAAATATTTAATTCTTCCTAATGATGGTATTTTTAACCTGGTCTGCAAGTGTATTCATTTAGAGAGTTTTCCATCCTGTTAATACAGTTTATTCATTCACTTATATGGTATTTAATTTTTTTTTCTGTTTATATTCCATCCATCCATCCATCCATCCATCCATAGTAATTCTGCCCGAGGGTAGGTCTTTCACTGCAATCATAGCATTTTCATGCTATGCTTTACAGCTTTACTAGGGAATTATAGGTGTGGTAGCTTCCTGTTGCTTTCCACACTGGTGAAGGATGATGATGATGATGGCCGGATGATTTTTGAGGACCGTTGGGCTCTAAGTGTCCTGACATTTGCTTATAGGTAAGGTAAAACCCCGAAAAAAACTCATCCAGGGGCCTGTCCCAACCGGGAATCAAACCTGGGCCTGCTTGCGTGACCTTGAGACCACAGCGGTTAAAAATATTTATTTTGTTGAATGATAATATTATTAATCTGAACTGCAAGTGTATTAATTAAGGGAGTCCACATTTTCCATCCTGTTGTTATGGTTCATCCATTTTGTTTTATGGCTTTAATTTTTTGTTATATTGAAAATATTTAATTCTTCCTAATGATGGTATTTTTCGCCTGGTCTGCAGGTGTATTAATTTAGAGAGTCTAGTATTTTACATCCTGTTAATATCAATTCTCTTTTATGGTGTTCAATTTTTATATTATATTAAAAATATTTAGTTATTCTTTAATGATGTTATTAACACATGAAATGCAAATGTATTAATTTAGGGAGTCTACTATTTTCCATCCTGTAAATATGGTTCATCCATTCTCTTTTATGATTTTCAATTTTTCTTTTATATTGAAAATATTTCATTATTCCTTAATGATGGTATTTTTCAACTGGTCTGCAGGTGTATTAATTTAGGGAGTCTACTATTTTCCATCCTGTTAATATAGTTCATTCTCTTTATGGTGTTCAATTTTTTTCTGGTATATTAAAAATATTTAATTATTCCTTAATCATGGTACTATTCAACTGATCTGCAAGTATACTAATTTAGGGAGTCTACATTTTCCATTCTGTTGTTATGGTCCATCCAATCTGTTTTATGGAAATCAATTTTTGAGTTATACTGAAAACATTTAATTCTTTCTAATAATGTTTATTTTTCACCTGGTCTGCAAGTGTATTAATTTAGAGAGTTTTCCACCCTGTTAATATGGTTCATCCATTCACTTATATGGTATTTAAATTTTATTCTGTTTATATTAAAAATATTTACTTTTCTTGAATGATAAAAATGGCATGAACATATTTTAAGAATGGACTTTTCTAGGCTAACAAAACAAGCACTGTTGTACTAACCTCAAGGCTAATAGAGAAGTGGGATGTCCTAAAAGATGATGGGAAGATGAATTCTGAGAGCGGAATTGGCTGACGGCCTACCATGAAGAAGAAGATGATGATGATATTATTCACCTAATCTGCTAGTGTATTAATTTAGGGAATCTACATTTTCCATCCTGTTGTTATGGTTCATCCACTCTCTTCTATGGCATTAAATTTATTGTGTTATATTGAAAACATTTAATACTTCCTAATCATGGTATTTTTCACCTGGTCTACAAGTGTATTAATTTAGAGAGTCTAGTATTTACAATCCTGTTCATCAATTCTCTTTTATGGTGTTCAATTTTTTTTATTAGATTAAAAATATTTAATTATTCCTTAATGATGGTATTTATCACATGAACTGCAAATGTATTAATTTAGGGAGTCCACTATTTTCCATCCTGTAAATATGGTTCATCCATTCTCCTTTTATGGTTTTCAATTTTTCTGTTATATTGAAAATATTTAATTATTCCTTAGTGATGGTATTTATCACATGAACTGCAAATGTATTAATTTAGGGAGTCAACTATTTTCCATCCTGTTAATATGGTTCGTCCATTCTGTTTTGTGGGTTCAATTTTTTTTTCTGTTATATTGAAAATATTTAATTCTTCCTAATGCTGGTATTTTTCACCTAATCTGCTAGTGTATTAATTTAGGGAATCTACATTTTCCATCCTGTTAATATGATTCATCCATTCTCATTTACGACGTTCATTTTTTCTCATATTAAAAATACTTAATTATTTTTAATGATTTCTTTTTTCACCTGACCTCTAAGTGTTTTAATTCATGGAATCTACTTTTTCCATCCTGTTGTTATGGTTCATACATTCTTTTTTTTTTTGTGTTCAATTTTTTTATATTGAAGATAATTAATTTTTCTTAATGATGGTATTTTTCACCTGGTCTGTAAGTGTATTAATTTGGAGAGTCCAGTACTTTCCATTCTCTTAATGTAGTTTTTCTATTCTCTAATGGATTTCAATTTTTCTGTTGTATTAAAAATATTCAATTATCCCTTAATAATGGTATTTTTCACCTGAACTGCAAATGTATTAATTTAGGGAGTCAACTATTTTCCATCCTGTTAATATGGTTCGTCCATTCTGTTTTGTGGGTTCAATTTTTTTTTCTGTTATATTGAAAATATTTAATTCTTCCTAATGCTGGTATTTTTCACCTAATCTGCTAGTGTATTAATTTAGGGAATCTACATTTTCCATCCTGTTAATATGATTCATCCATTCTCATTTATGACGTTCATTTTTTCTCATATTAAAAATACTTAATTATTTTTAATGATTTCTTTTTTCACCTGACCTCTAAGTGTTTTAATTCATGGAATCTACTTTTTCCATCCTGTTGTTATGGTTCATACATTCTTTTTTTTTTGTGTTCAATTTTTTTATATTGAAGATAATTAATTTTTCTTAATGATGGTATTTTTCACCTGGTCTGTAAGTGTATTAATTTGTAGAGTCCAGTACTTTCCATCCTCTTAATGTAGTTTTTCTATTCTCTAATGGATTTCAATTTTTCTGTTGTATTAAAAATATTCAATTATCCCTTAATAATGGTATTTTTCACCTGAACTGCAAATGTATTAATTTAGAGAGTCTAATATTTTCCATCCTTTTAAGATGATTCATCCATTCTGCTTTATGGTGTTCAATTTTTTCTGTTATATTAAAAATGTCCACTGCTGTGGTCTCAAGGTAGCATGCTGCCTTGTCACGCAGCGGGCCTAGGTTTGATTCCTGGTTGGGACAAGCTTCCTGGATGTGGTTTTTTTTCCAGGGTTTTTCTCACCTATAAGACAAATGTCAGGTAGCTTTAAGGCCCAAAAGGTCCCCGAATATCATCTGGCCATCATCATCTTTCACCAGTGTGGAAAGCAATGGGAAGCTACCACACCTAGTAAAGATGCGAAGCAAAGCATGAAAATGCTATGATTGCAGTGAAAGACCTGCCCTAGGGCAGAACGCTATAGAATAGAATATTAAAAATATTTAATTCTCCCTAATGGGATACTTTTCATCTGGTCTGCAAGTGTATTAATTTAGGGAATCTACTATTTTCCATCCTGTTATTACGGTCCATTCACTCTCTTTTATGGTTTTCAATTTTTCTGTTATATTGTAAATATTTAATTATTCCTTAGTTATGGTGTTTTTCACCTGAACTGCAAGAGTATTAAATTGAGAAGTCTACTATTTTCCATTCAGTTAATATGGACCATCCATTCTGTTTTATGGTGTTCAATTTTTTGTGTTATATTGAAAATATTTAATCTACCTAATAATGGTACTTTCAACTGATCTGCAAGTGTATGAATTTAGAGTCTAGTATTTTTCATTCTTTTAATATGATTCATCCATTTTCTTTTATGGTGTTAAATTTTTCTGCTGTATTAAAAATACATAATTTTTCTTTAGAGTTGGTATTTTTCACCTGAACTGAAAATGTATTAATTTAAGGAGTCTACTATTTTCCATCCTGTTCATATGGTTCGTCCATTCTCTTTTATGGTGTTCAATTTTTTTGTGTTATATTGAAAAATATATAATTCTTCCTTAATGATGGTATTTTTCACCTGGTCTGCAATGTATAACCATTTAAAAATTGCATCCTGTTGTTTCTATTTTACTTCTGTCTGTTCTGTTAATGGTCCAATTCTCACTGTCATATCAGTATTGGCACTGCCATCATTTTATAAAATTTCATCTGGGTCTCTTTCTTGGTTTCGTTAAGATATAGTTTGTTGTCTAAGAGTTCTTCCTATGGTACCATACACAATTTTAAATGTACTGACTTTCCAACCTATTTCATGTATTTTTTTAATGCTTATCATACAACTTAGATAATTAAATTTAATTATTTTTTCAATAATAGAATAATTTATATTACTATTTAGGATCTTATAGGGAACTTTCCTTGCATAGCTATTGCTCTAATTTTAGATGTAGAAATTTTCAAATTAAAACATTCTGAAATTTTATTTAATTAATGGGTGTACTTTTGAAGGTTGTATTTGGTGTCCATAAAAATCATCTGGTTTTCTGCATATGGCATTGTATTTACAATTTCTTTTCCAACTCTAAAATGGTTATTAAGATTCATCTGCCATTATTTTATGACTTCATCAATATACGATAATGTTAAACAATGTCGGTGATAATGGACATCCTTGTTTAATGTCTTGATTCACTTTTATATAATTTAAAGTTTTGCTTGTTGCTAAACATATCTCTGCATCATAATATAATCTTCAGACTGTTTCCATAATTGTTGTGTAAATCCTTTTGTCTCCACAATATTCCAAAATTTATTCCAATTAATTTGTCAAATGCTTTTTTATAATCAATAAATACCATGTGAGTTTCCAAATTAAATTTTATTCTTTTCTTTATTAATTTTCTGTAATTTCTGTAATCTAGATTTATTTCCATTCTTTTTCTAAAATAAATTCTTTATGGGTTATAACTCTTACATTCCAGATGGCTACTCATAATTCATTCAACTTTTGTTTTACCTTTTTCCTTGCCAAATATTGTTTCAGTTAATCCATCAGGCTCTGTTCCTGATGATTTCCAGTAGTTTTAACAATGTTCCCTGATTGCATTATGAGTGCTATGCAAGTTAAGCTGCTTTCTTAGAGGTATCGACCAAGCTCCTCTGTATACAAACCTCTACAGAGAGGGTTGCTTCTTCTGATCTTTTAGCAGTATTTGTATTGCATGGTCCATAGTCACCTCACATGTTATTACAGTCTTTGAACCAGTTATACCCCGGGATACTGGGTACTTCAGAGAACTTAGCCCCCTTTATGGTGCCCACCTCACCAACTAGGATGTGCCAATTAAGATTTGTCCATATGCAGTCAGTTATAACTTGCCATGGACCGAATTAATCATCTTGTATGAATACTATACGATAACAATATCATATTATTTTAATGACAACCACAAATCTATCAAAAGGAAATTGCTTTCTCCACAGATTAGCTAAAAGCAGTTTTTTGTACCACAGTTTCAGTATAGGTAAACCCATTTTTTAATTTTTTAAAAAATTTATGTTGAGTTGCTTTTGACTCACCTCATACTTCTTAACTCCCTCGCAGACTCGAGTTTCATCACTGCATTTGTGACATTCTCAATGCTGTATCACATTCACAACTGATGTCCAACAGCCTCCTCTCCTGTAGACTGACCTCCATGCCATCTGATGGCTGACCGACAAACTTCCAAATCAATCCCCTCTCCTTTTATCGGGTATTTCAAAATTCATAGTTATGTTTTTAATCTTGAATATGTAAATTTTTTCCCAAATTGTGAGTTCCTTCAGTTTTTCCAATTGTATAAGTAATTTTGTTTTGGTATCTATTCTATGTTTTTCTGACCAGGCATGTGCAGCTATTGCAGATTTTCCTGTTTCACCATTTTTAACATTTCTAAGGTATTCCTTTAATCTTGTATTTAAATTCCTTTTTGTTTTTTCTATGTATATACTTTCACAATCTTTACAATTAATTTGATAAATAACTTATTTGTTGCTGTCTTCAATCTTTTCGATTTTATTGATTTTTATTAAATTACCCAAACTGTAATCATTTTTCAGTGCTAATTTAATGTTGAACTTGTTGAAGATTTTTTGAAACTTGTTAAATACTAAGAGGTGATATGTGAATTTCCTGAAATTTTTACCAATTTTCTTTATCTGTCTGAAGAGTACTTTCATTTATCATTTTTTGTTCCTTGAATTTATTTATTTTCTTGTGTATCATCTTTTCTTGAAATCCATTATCCCTTGTAATTTTTAAAAATGTGCTTTTTCTCTTTATTGAAATTTTCTTTGCTCATGGGAATATTCACAAGTCCGTGTGTTAAACTATCAAATACTGCCTATTTGTGCAAAAAATGGTTAAATCCTGTTGCTTTTATGTAATTATCAATGTGAGTTTCTTTTCTGTAGATTCCAAATTCTATTTTGTTTTTTCTTCATTCCTGATCAATTTAAGGTTTAAAAATGGTATTTCTTGATTATTTTCTACTTCCATGGTAAATTTGATTGTTCTATTATGAATATTTAGCAGTTTAATGTCATTTTCTAATTGTTTCTGTTTTACTATTGCTATGATATCATCCACATATCTACTCAAAAAATTTAAACATCAAAGGGTATGCTTTAGTTATTTGACATTCAAAGTTACCCATAAACATATTTGCCAAGAATGCTGATAATGGATTTCCCATTGCAAGTCCTCATCTTTGTCTATATGTCTGGTCAGAAAAATACAGAATAGAAACCAAAACAAAATTACTTAAACAATTGGAAAAACCGAAGGAACTCACAATTTGGGAAAAAATGTACATATGCAAGAATAAAAACATAACTATGAATTTTGAAATACCCGGTGAAAAGGAGAGGTGATTGATTTGGAAGTTCGTCGGTCAGCCATCAGATGGCGTGGAGGTCAGTCTGCAGGAGAGGAGGCCGTTGGACGTCAGTTGTGAACATGATACAGCATTGAAAATGTCACAAATGCAGTGACGAAACTCGAGTCTGCAAGGAAGTTAAGAAGTATGAGGTAAGTCAAAAACAACTCAACATAAATTAAAATAAACCTCATAGTGTTATTTCCTACCTACATAACTTAATAGGTAAACCCATTTTACCACTCATTGTTGCTGTCACAGAAACATTTCAAGCTTCACAACTAGTTCCTTAACATGAGAAAGAATCATTGGAGGGATTGCCATACACATTTTCTTAACTCAATAAACTGAATGCCTCCTACAGATCCAGTGATGGTAATTTGTGGCATTATTAAGTACAAGTAAGAGCAATAATGTTATTTACTCAAGCACCTATAATTTCCAAAGTTGAATTGTTTGCAAATTTCCTCTTGGATTGGTCTGTATTAAGTATAGTGGTGGCACATGGAATCAGATAATGGTGGTTGCACTTAGAAACAAAATTTAATATATTACAATGTTTATCATCATCATTCTATATATATATATATATATATATATATATATATATAAACTGTAAATGTAGCTTGAAAATATTAATATTTGGTTTTAAATTACTCCAAAAATTTATGCACAATTTAATATTCAGATATAAGCCATAAATTGCAGTACAAGTTTTTCCACTTCTCTAAAAAAAAAGAAGTTTTTTTGAAAAGGATACATTTTTCCTGAACGCCCATAACTTTTTAATTGAATTGTTGAAGTTCAGAAAAAAAAATAGAACTGATAGTGAGACATAGGGCCATTTTTGACCAACTAAAGAATGGATATCCGTGATTCCTTTGTCTCATACATTGTTAAATAATTTATATTATTGATATATCTGAATAGGCCTACCCTTACAGTACATTTTTTTTGCCTTTGTAAATGCATAACTCAAAGATGATATGTATTTTAATGCCAGGTGGGTATTGTCAAATTTTAATCTGGAAACTTCATAAAGTGAAAAATTATTTTGACGCATGTTATGACAGGAAAATCAAACAGAATCTTCTATAATGTTTGACTGCTAAATTTTGTGACAATATTCTAAATGGTTCACAAAATATTTTGTAGACATCTTAAGATTGTACATTACTGTAGTATTTAAAGTAAACATTTCTGACATCCCTCCAAATTTTAATAAAAAGTGGCAATACAATATTAAATGAAAATTCAATAATTAATTAAATAGTTTTAATAAAAACAGCTTAGATTTGAATAGCAGTTACTGTATTTCATTATTTTAAATTCTTAGATAAAACAGTAATAAAGTCCATGCATGCCGCAACAATCCCACATTTGCAGGAACACTGCAATATAAAATTACGCTTACAGCCAGATTTTATGAAGGGGAGGGGTATGTGCATTTATGAAAAACTAATGAAGATTTGTTCTGTCCAAGTTGCAGGAGATTTGCAACCCAAATACTCTATGATTTGCAACAAGCCCATTTTCAGCTAACTCTATGTTAGAAATAACATATAAAGCTCATTTGGATTAAAATTAATCTTAATAAGGACAGAATGAGTTATTTGAAAACTGATGGCTGTGTAAACCTGCAAACCCCTTAAAAACTGCCCCAGATTAATTATGAATTCTTTTTCATAATCCAGAATTGAAGAGCTTATTTCCAAAGTGTCTTAAATCCATGAAATACCAAACTCCAGAAATCACAATTTTTATTTTCTTCTTCTTCCTTCCAAGTATCAAGCCAAGGCCTGTTACGATCCTATAGAATATATTTCTGGGATATTCTCGTATAAGACTTGAAAGCATAATAATAGTCCCTTCGATTGGTTGCTGGCCAAAGGAAGGCAAGACCAGTGATGGGGCTGCCATCTTATAGCCTCTGGTCAGGCTTTTCTGGAGAAGAAAAGAAAATAAAGGAAAGAAGAAATGGAAGAAAGAAAAGACTCCCTAACCCTCGGATGCCCTAATAGCGTCGGGGTCGAAAAAACAAGAGTTAACCAAGAGAGGTTAGATAGTAAAGTTAAAAGAGTGCAAAAGTGGAAGAAATGTTTTGCTCAGCTTGGGCACCTTGTGGTCGCCATCCACATATCCCCTAGGTGAGGACCCCTGAGGGTCGATTTTTATTTTAAGGTATTTAAATTTTAAATGGAGTTTTCATTATAAGTTATGTTTATTTATAACTACATTGGCAATATTGTCACATACTCTCAAAAATCCTCCACCATTACAAGTGGTAGTAACAGTGTCACATGACTTGGAGTTAAGACGTTTTGGAAGTAAACATAGTTTAAGGAAAGTTTTAGTTGGAGAAAGTAATACACTGCTCAAAACAATTAGAGGAACACTATGAAATATGCAAATATTTTTTCATTGGATAAAGGTACAAACATGAAATTAATAAAGTACATTATTTGTGGTTATTTATTTATTTATTTATTGCTCATGCAAGTAAAAACAAATGAATAACGCTGACAATTAAATTTTCAAATAATTCCGCTATATAAGCAATTGAATCTTGTGCTTATTTTTCAAAGTTAAACACTCGTTATATAGAGTTAGTATCGTGTATGGCCTCCACGACATTCGATGACACTTTGGCACCTTCGTGGCATGCTCCCAATAAGATTCTGGATTTCCTCTTGCGGGATATTCTCCCATTCCTCCTTCAGAGCATCTCCAAGTTGCTGCAGAGTTTGTGGAGCTTGATGTCGGTTCCTGACTTTCCTGTCTAGAAGATCCCACAAGTGTTCAATAGGGTTGAGGTCTGGGCTGACCGCTGGCCACTCCATTACCTCAATTTCATTCCTCCTCAGAAAATCCCTTGTGACAGCCGCAGAATGTGCCCTGGCATTATCCTGCATAAACAGAAATCCAGGGCCTACTCCAATGGCAGCAGGTACTACATGCTCTTCCAGAACATGCTCGATATACCGGACAGCATTCAGTCGCTGGGGAACAAGTACAAGGTCCGTACGATTGTTGTACATAACTCCGGCCCACACCATTATGGAACCTCCTCCGAATCTATCAATTTCCTGTACAGCCTCTGTAGAAAATCTTTCTCCTGGCCGTCCCCACACCCTCAATCGACCATCACAATGTGTAAGACGATACCTGGATTCGTCCGAGAAGAGCACAGACTCCCACTGGTTCAGGTTCCAATCACCATGGTTTTCAGCATACATACGTCTTGCTGCCTTATGCCCATTTGTTAAGCGTGGTACTTTAACGGGTCTTTTTGGATGAATATTCTCTTTCTTTAATCTGTTCCTTACGGTTTGGTCCGAAACCCGGATTCCAGAAGCCATATGAAGGTCATTTTGCAGTTTTTGTACGCTGTCGAAGAGCAGAAAGAACAACGTATCTGTCATCTGGGGGGCTTGTTTTAAATTTACGGCCCTGCCACGTCTTCTACAATACTGACCTGTCTCTCTGTGCCTGTTGCGTAACCTGGACACCACAGAAGGAGAAACCCCAAGCTCTCTAGCCACTTGTTGCAGGGATTGACCTTGTCGTAAAAGATGTAGAGCATGATACACTTCAAACTCATTTAAATGCCTCATTTTGTCAGAGACTTCAATAAACAAGGCAATAATCAACATTCGTCACTATAGCAACATCAGGAAGCTTACCAATTAGAAGTGGCCAGTGCCTTCCAAAATAAAAAAATTTCTCTATATTTGTTATTTGAGGTAATTTCTCTGTATTTAGGCCATGGATCTTTAAAATTTGTATCCAATAATAAAATTTATAATTCAATTTACATATTGTCCAACTTTCAGCATCACAGCTTTAAAAAACAATTACTTATTCAATTTATTACAAGTGTTCTTCCTCTAATTGTTTTGAGCAGTGTATCTAATACTCAATAGAGTATGCAATTTTTTAAGTTTTGAAATAGTCCATCACCGTGGCATAGTCGGTGGAGTCCCTACCTTCCACTCTGGCGACTCGGGTTCGATTCCCGGCGGGGTACGGGATTTTAAATCTCCACCTTGGGTCTGGATATGTGTCCTGTCCATGTCTATATGTGAGAATAAAATAAAGTTAACAAAAAAGGTAAAACAAAGATGGAAAAACAGTGTAAACGAAAAAGAAAAAAAGTTGCTTGTATGAAGGTATCACAATCTTTCAAGAGTTCATTATCAGAAGAGTCATTTACAGCATCTACTGCACTATTTGAAAATACTTTTTGCCAGAATGGCATTGCATGATGGTGCTGGGTAATACCTAACTTATTTAAAAATGAATCATGTTCTACCTTAGTTTTGTTGTTATAAAATAATGAATGGAAACAGTCTGCAGTAGAAAGCTCAGAAGTTTTACAAAATCCACCATTGTGATTCCATGCCACTTTTGCTATACTAACATCACTACGATGTTTATCTTTGTTTTTAGCCCACTCTGAAGGTACTAGTGCTCTTTTTCCTCGCTGTCCGTCCAAAATGACTTACTAGGTCTTCTTCACAACTAGCCATTTGTTTTTCACTGACAAATAAACAAAAAATAAAACACCACACAAAATCACAGGTGACTGTTTTTCATCGTCATGTAACAAGGAGTGCCATAGCAGCCCCCATTATGAGTCACGTGCTTTGTACCGAATCAGCAAATTGGTCATTTGGATATAAGACATATTGGAAATAAAAACAACTGGGATATAAGACACTTAGGAACATAACAACGTGTTAACATGATACCTGATGGAAAAAAACTTTTGTCACATAAACATATCGAAAATCACGAATTTTGGATTTAAGACACTTTGGAAATAAGCTCTTCAATTAGTTTTGTTATGTCTGCAACATATTTTTCTATATCGTATGTGGTTCAAGATTAATTTTGATTTTCTTTCACGTTGTAGATTTGGTAATCATATACAGGGTGTCCCAAAATTAGACCGACAAACTTTGGGTGCTGATATATGACATTATTCTAAACACTTTTTGTTAAGGAAGGTTTTTTGTTGCGGTGCTTTGTTTAAGTGCTGGACGAGTTAATGTCATTACTGCCTCCTACTCACAAAGACATTGGCTATTTCTCTGATTTTGCCAGCTGCGCAGGTTATTCATGCCACAAGGTCCTCTTCAGATTCAACAGTTGTTTCATACACAATAGTCTTCATGTGCCCCACAAAAAGAAGTCAAGCGGAGTAAGGTCAGGGGAGCATGCCGGCCAGGCAATGGGTCCACCTCTGGGTATCCAGTGATTGCCGTATGTTATGAATACATAGTTCTTTATATAGATTTTTTATTGTTTTATAGATTATTTTAATTATTCGAGCAAAGTCGTTTGAGATGGAGTTTAGACGTTCAAAGTCTGTTGAGATAGAGTATAGTTCAGATCAAAGTCTTGGTTAAGCTAACTGTAAACATCCCTACATTTAGTTCATTAGATTTTTTATTGTTTTATAGATTATTTTAATTATTCGAGCAAAGTCGTTTGAGATGGAGTTTAGACATTCAAAGTCTGTTGAGATAGAGTATAGTTCAGATCAAAGTCTTGGTTAAGCTAACTGTAAACATCCCTACATTTAGTTCATTGGAATGTTAGTTGGTACAGTTATGGGTGACTTGAGGTCATTTTTGAATATATAACACTTGAGAAGTGAGGGTCTCGTGTCTGTCTGTGTGTGTAAACGGCTGAAGGGTAAGTCACCAACCATTTTTCTTAATAATGTAGTCCATTTCTGTTATATTTGTATCAAGTACCATTAACATTTTTGAAACTATATTTTAGAAAAGGGATATAAAATTTTTAATCATGTAGATTTGGTTAGATTTAAAAATTCCACAACTCCCTTTTTATCAACCCCCCAAGAAAGTACTGTAGTTTTTAATATAGGCTTAGAATAGATTTAGGGCTTGAATATTTAAGGTTTCTAATTATTTATGCTTTAGTAATAAAATAGTTTAAAATAAGACTTCTTTTGTTTATTTCAAAACATGTATACTGTACATCCTCATACTAACGCTAGGCTAGATAAACGCTACCAGATTTTCCAAGTCCCGAAGGTCCCTTAAGCCTAAGAAATCCAGTTGGGTTCATAACATTGGTGAGCAGCAGTGGGATATCACAATAATGTTTTATTATTTTTTTCTGATAGGGAAATGGACCCTTGCAAGCTTTCTGGACCGTTTGGAATACAATAAATATTAAAATTTTGTGATACGTACAGTTTTAGGTTAAAATCAGCAGTGTAAGATTTACGTAGAACATAGGATTTATTATTTAATAGAAATTAAATAAATAAAGATATATTAATTCTGGATTGGGATTTAAATTAATCAGACCTTGTAAGAGAGAGGGAGATGTGGAAGAAGCAAAAAAAAAAAAGTATTACAAAGAGAACGGAAGAGGGGCATGGGAACTTAGGAAAATTTATAAACTTTTTGAAACGCAATGAAGAATAGGACAAGCATTGAAAGATTTCCCCAGAATTATCGAGTGACAAACATGCAGAAATGATCGAAAACAAATTAATTTATTCCCATAGCAATTTAGAAGATGGAGGTTAGGATACTTCACCGATATTTGGGTGTCTTAATCGATCTAGTGGAGAGTATTATCATATCAATTTGGGGAATTCAAGGGCTACACTGAAAATATTTCTAATGGAAATTACACACAATTATTATACTCGGCTGATCATGACACTTGACTGAGATGCATACAGGAGGAAACAGAGAAAGAATCTGCGGCCGGGATCTCTCCCTCTGTACACCTTGATAGCATATCAGTGGGACTAGTGACCAATTGAGAATAGACACACACACACATGGAATTTGAAACTTATTTAAATAGTAAATGACCACTAGATCACCTTAAGGCTCGCCAGACTTGGGCCTACAAATCACTCGGAACCATATTCAGATAAAACGAGCGAATAGACTGTAACCTAGGTCAATCTTGGCTAAGCGATGTTAGGGAAATCGCACAGAAACCCAAAAGAAGTTAGAAGGGAAACAGAGAATCAGGATAGGAAGCAAGGGAGGCATACTAATTCGAGGAGGCCTGGCGTACGCTAGAGCCACTGGGTAGGGATGCGAACAGCGACCCTTAGGAGGGGATAGCATGAAGATAAGAGAAACAGAGAATCAGGATAGGAAGCAAGGGAGGCATACTACTTCGAGGAGGCCTGGCCTACGCTAGAGCCACTGGGTAGGGATGCGAACAGCGACCCTTAGGAGGGGATAGCATGAAGATAAGGGAAACAGAGAATCAGGATAGGAAGCAAGGGAGGCATACTACTTCAAGGAGGCCTGGCCTACGCTAGAGCCACTGGGTAGGGATGCGAACAGCGACCCTTAAGAGGGGATAGAGATGCGGACAGAGACCCTGGCATTCTATCTTGATGGAGGCCTGGCATGTTAGAGCCACTGGGATAGAGATGCGGGCAGAGAACCTGGCATTCTATCTTGATGGAGGCCTGGCCTGCTAGAGCCACTGGGATAGAGATGCGAACAGCGATTCTTAGGGAAAAACAGTGCACAGACGAGAGAGACAGAGAAATAGTGAGGAGTTAGGGAGTGTACAGTTGGAAGGTGGGACACCCCCGTAATAAAAGGATCTGGATTCACAGACCTCCTCGGTGATCCTGGGGCACTGGCAATAGCACCTTGCCGACTTGGCACTGACGTTTAGGACCATGGAACAACAGCAGATAGAGAGTTAGGCGTCGGAGAATGAATATTAAACGAGAACACGGATTCTCGAGGAAATAAACATTAGTGATACCCGGGTTTAGGGAGTGATGAGGACAACAGGGGAACGCCATCAAGAGATTAGGATAAAATCCACTTTTCCGATGAGGCGGCGTCCATGAGTTCAAGAAGGCTCTCCCTAAGATTTATAATTGAAAACGAAAATTCTGAGGCAACAGAATTAGAGACGGTGTGTCAGGAAGGACCAGGGCCACTGTTGACGGGAATGGAAACGGCTTGTCTCTCCCTCTGTAGGCCGAGCCCAAAGAAATCTAGGGCCACCATTGTGGAAGACGGGACCCATTTTCCGTCTTCAAGGTCGCGCCCGGCCGCTTCGCTGGCTCACCCGACACGATTAGCGAGACAGAAATCGCGATTAAGAGGTGGGGGCAGGCATGACTAGGGCCACCGTTGGCATTAAGGGAACCGTTGCATATCCCCATGCCTTCGAGGCTCGTAGCCCAGTCATGGTCTGGGGCCCCCCCAAGAAGCGATGGTCAGGGACCATCCAGAGTCAATAATGATGCCAGGAAATCCGCCGGCGGTGAGAAAGCGGACAGAATACCGTGAAGAAAGACGTACGCACAGATAGAATGTGGTCCTAACGGGTAAATAACAAATACTAGCAAAATAACACCGGAAACACTAGTGCACTAGAGGGAACAGAAGGAAAATTGGGAAACGCACATACATACGATTGTGCCATCGACAGGTAGAGCCAAGAGGGACAGATTGACCTAGGATGGAAAGGGAAGAAGACGACATATAAAACGAGAGGTTAAACACTTATGGTGGTGTAGATAAGTTTAAGCGCATAAGCAGTCTAAAGTAAATAGAATCCTAGGATACAAGCAGAACAGATAGGAGTAGTTCCGAGTGAAAGAAGAAGTAAGGAAAGAACCCTGGAGTAGGGCGTGGGTAAATATTTCAGAGTAAGAAGGGAAAAATCGAACCCCAATAAATGATGATATGTATGTAATGGGAAATCAAGGAAACCCCGGGAGTAAGAAGTAGAAAAAAGCAGTTTAAATACATGTAGATAAGAAACAATCTGGGAATAAAAGTATACAAACGAAAAATAAAAGTATAAAAAGTTCAACAAATCAGCTATGAGAATTTGCCAATCAAACAAACAGTTAGGTGAGGTAAGAGTGTAAAGTACGCCGTATCAGAAGTTACGGAAGCAGAAGGGAGAATGAGGACAAGGACTCAGGTTACGTAACATCACGGTGACTTCTAAAATTGAATCAGTAAGGATTTAGAGGTTAAACTAAGTGGATTGATATATTAGCAGTAAGATCAGATAGTCCGGGAAAATAGGACCAATGAATAATGAAAACCTGAATCCCTGTCCAGACACAAGTAACTTAAAAATCATATCTCAATTAAAGAAAATTAAGACTAGGAAAGGAGAGTTAAGAAATAGAGGCAGTTATTTCAGAAGTGGAGAAAGGAAAGAATGCTCTCAAACTCAGGGCCCTAAGGAAACGATACAGAAATTCAGGTTGCGAATATTAGTTGGCGTTTGTAAGGACTATTTCGGCTTTGGTCAAGTAGCATTTACACATAAATAAGTGTAGTATATGTCTTTCCGACTGATGTGAAGACGAGCGCACCCAGTCGAACCTAGGACTCTATTATAAAGAAAGGGACTAGATAAAACCCTTAGAATTAGGCAAAATTTAGGGCTGCTAAATATAGCAAAATATCGACCGATCTAATTATGGAAATTATGTGTATATATACACCTGAAGTACTGTCAAATTGAAAGTTTCGGGAAGATAAAAAGATGATTTAGAAACTGATATTTGTTGATGATGGCTATGCCAATTGATAGGCATAAGAGCACTCTTTTCGGTTTCCAGTTTAAAATCTAGCAACGCAAAAGATAAAAACAGGGATAACATTTGTATAGGAACGAGGTTGGCAGTTTAAAGTTTAATGCAAAATACAATTTGGTGGTTGCACCATTGAGATATGACTAACTAAAAGTAAATTTAGAGGAACTAAACCTAGGAAAATTATAAAAGTAAAGATGTACATGGTTGCTCAAGATTCGGGGTTTAGTTACGAGGGATACTATTCTTAGTAAGAAACTAGGATTTGGTTTTGAAACCCCAGAAGGTACTATTGATTCATTTTTAAAAGTCCATATGGAATTTATTAAAAAAAAGGTAGTGCAAACCCATAGTATTTAAACAAATAAAAATCAAAAAACAAGAGAAGAAGAAGAAAAAACCAACAAAACTAAACAAAAATAACGGTAAACAAGAAAAAAGCCCTCAGCACAAGAAGAACGACTACGCACACGATCTGACACTACGAGCACGACTGGGCTAACTAGAAACGACGAAGGGTGTTGAGTCACCTAGGACATCCCCCACACCACGAAACATAGATCAGCTGATACCCAAAAACAAAAAGGAGGAAGACAGGGTCTATGCGGGTACAACTTACTACATCAGGGATAGTCATTCAACATGGGGAAATGTCCACCAGTCAATACGGTGCGACATGAGAGACCAAGCAAATACCTTAACCATATCAAACCGAACCTCTGATCGTCCGTGGATCATATAATAATTCCCAACCAGTATTATACAGTAAGAAAATTGGATAAAAACACAGAAATCCCATTAAACCTATCCTCCGGATAATCCATGGCTCCTAAAAGAAATTGCTGGTCTCGAGAACTTCAAAGGACAGACCCAGTATCCGGCATGGCTCTCTCCCGACCGACGGAAGATACCATCACCGAACGTGGTCCCAGGCATCGGATTCGACCAGGGAGACTGTAAGAGATCAACATGAGCGCGGACATGCGCGGCGACAAACAAGAACTAAGTGCTCAAGTTTCTCGGTGGACGCGGCTAGTGGAAAAACCGAGTGTTGTGAAGAAAGTGATAAGCTCTAATTAAAGTTTTAGATTTTTCTTTTTTCAGAATGCCAGTGTGGAAAAGAAACAGCATTGAAGAAAACAGAACTATGGAATAGTTTGAAAAAGAAGAAGAGTAGATAAATTGTGTTTTATATATGTTTTCTTGTTTCAGGTTCGGAGTGACAGGCTAATCCATTTTCCAGATGTAATTTGAAAACCAGATAAATGTGGTTTGATAAAGTATGAAAACGTCTATGTCCCATATAGAGGAAGGGAACTGCGGTTAATTGTAAAGAGAAAATGGATTAACTTGAACACTAAATATTATGACTGTGTTACAATTGTTTCTGTTAAAATTCCTGTTTATGAATACTATATTAGAAAGAGTTAAGTAGCCTTTAGGAACAGGAGATAGAGCAAATCTGTAGTATCAAATGTAAACAAAAGCCAGATCAACTAAAAAGCTTGTGCGTAGTCTAAGTACACAACTTCAGCGGCCCCAAAAAGGGCCTTAAAAGACCCTTTCTTGGGTTTGAGAAGGGGGGAATATGTGAGGAATACATAGTCTTTGTATATAGATTTTTTATTGTTTCATAGATTATTTTAATTATTTAAGCAAAGTCTGTTGAAATAGAGTTTAGACATTCAGAGTCTGTTGAGATAGAGTATAGACATGATATAGTTCAGAGCAAAGTCTTGTTTAAGCTAACTGTAAACATCCCTACATTTAGTTCATTAGATTTTTTATTGTTTTATAGATTATTTTAATTATTCGAGCAAAGTCGTTTGAGATGGAGTTTAGACATTCAAAGTCTGTTGAGATAGAGTATAGTTCAGATCAAAGTCTTGGTTAAGCTAACTGTAAACATCCCTACATTTAGTTCATTGGAATGTTAGTTGGTACAGTTATGGGTGACTTGAGGTCATTTTTGAATATATAACACTTGAGAAGTGAGGGTCTCGTGTCTGTCTGTGTGTGTAAACGGCTGAAGAATAAGTCACTGACCATTTTTCTTAATAATGTAGTCCATTTCTGTTATATTTGTATCAAGTACCATTAACATTTTTGAAACTGTATTTTAGAAAAGGGATATAAAATTTTTAATCATGTAGATTTGGTTAGATTTAAAAATTCCACAACTCCCTCTTTCTCAACCCCCCCAAGAAAGTACTGTAGTTTTTAATATAGGCTTAGAATAGATTTAGGGCTTGAATATTTAAGGTTTCTAATTATTTATGCTTTAGTAATAAATAGTTTAAAATAAGACTTCTTTTGTTTATTTCAAAACATGTATACTGTACATCCTCATACTAACGCTAGGCTAGATAAACGCTACCAGATTTTCCAAGTCCCGAAGGTCCCTTAAGCCTAAGAAATCCAGTTGGGTTCATAACACCGTATGTAGCCGTAAGATGACTACGTACTTCAGCACCAAAGTGAGTTGGTATCT
Organism: Diploptera punctata; assembly: GCA_030220185.1. Taxonomy (NCBI): domain Eukaryota; kingdom Metazoa; phylum Arthropoda; class Insecta; order Blattodea; family Blaberidae; genus Diploptera; species Diploptera punctata. The sequence continues at coordinate 897,949 of JASPKZ010005685.1, forward strand.
CATCATGTTGAAACCACATGTCCTGTCTGATATGAAGCAGAACTATTTCCATTAGATCAGGCAGAAATACTAAGTAATTGTAAGCATTTATTCGGGCGGGCAAAATGTATGGTCCTATTAAGAAGTTATCCACAATACCGGCCCACACATTAACACCATATCTCAGTTGATGTGACCTCTGAAATGTAGCATGGAGATTTTCAAAGGCCGAAACATGTGAATTCCGACTGTTAAATAACTGCTCACGTGTGAAACATGCTTCATCTGTGAACATGCCATGGAATGCAAACAGTACATGGTTTTCAATTTTGTCCAGATACCTCTGACAAAATTGTTGTCGCAGAGGATAGTCTTGAGGCCTCATTGCAAGGACCCTTTTCAAGATGAAAAGGGTGCAACAAAATTTCCTGCAGAATTCTTCCCACAGTGGTGCAATTTTTGAGCGATGGTGCGAGTACTAGCTGCAAGATTGTTCTCAATGCACCACAACACATCTTCCGCGTTCTCAGGAATCAGACAGAATGTGGCCGTCCTTGAACTTCTGCTCGTCTATCGAAGGAGCCTCTTTCACGTAGTCTACATTCAATGCTGGCAAATGTAGAATGATGAGGTCGGTTTTGGAACTGTTCTTGGTAAAGCCTTACAGCTGCATGACCCGAATCAGCTTTTCCATACACCAACAGCATGTCTGTAATCTCATTCAACGTGTACCTTTCCATGTTGTAAATAAACTAGTATGCAGCAGCCATTCCAGCAAACTATCGCTCAATGTCAAGGAAAGACAACGATTAGCTCACGAATTAAACATGCTAACCGAATTGAAGCATCTTTGTTTTGTTTCTTTCATGTGTTTCATTTGCAAGATACATACTGTACACAAATGTGATTTACGTATCTATACCAACTGGGTGGGAGGCAGTAATGATACTAACTTGTCCAGCGCTAAAACGAAGCACCGCATAAAAAAACCTTCCTTAACAAAAAGTGTTTAAAATAATGCTATCTATCAGCTCCCAAAGTTTGTCGGTCTAATTTTGGGACACCCTGTAGTTTGTGATAAAATACTACTTTTTGAATTTCAAAAGCCAGCTGCTATTTGCCTTGAAATTAATGTAACCAATGTTAGGAAATTCTGAAAAGCAAATCGCCATTAAGTCACTATCTTGCATAACTCGTAATGTGTGATGAGCCATTCTAAATCTAACACACACCAAAGCACTTAAGTGTTTGTACATATCTTCTCTTAATTTTGTATGATCATAAATGTAACTTATTATACATTACAATTTGTCTCTTTTCTGCTGATGGAAGCATTCCTTCTGAAATGAATGAAGCAGACTGTCCCATAGATTCTTCCTTCTCTGTGCACACATTTATTTCACGTGATTCTTCCATATCTAAAAACTCTTCTATATTGTCATTATAATTGAGGCTGAAAGTCATTTCAACCTCTATATCATCACAGAAAAATATCATTATATCAGCCATTTTTCAGGCTTCAAAATACTCTTTATTGCCTTCTGTTTACAATTGAAATTAGTCAACTGCTGAACCAGATACATGGTGACGTTTGCTATATTCAATACTATTCTATTCTAAAAGTAAACAAAGCAGAGAATTAAACTCATATGTTATTTAAATACCAGTTGATTAATTGAAATCAATCAATCAAGCAGAAATCCTATCGTGTTTGCCACATTCCAAATGCCATGTCTCATTGTCATTCCATTCAAATCCACCAATTGCTCCATCAAGCATAACCATTCTAATTCCTTCTCTCCATTTCATCTTCTTTTTTGTTCTCTGGATTATAATTCAAAGCTCTATGTGGTAATCTATTCTCTTCCATCCTTTTCACATGACTATACCATAATAACTCTTTTAGTTTGTATACTCTCAGTACTGTAAAATTCCTTCCAGTTCGTCTCTGAATTACTGTATTTGGCAAATGTTGCAGCTTAATTGAAAATACATGTTAAAATGGCATATGATAGTATCTAAAAACCTAGCAAAACAAGCAGAGTTCAATACACAATAGTATGATCCATCAACACTGACTGCTGCTCTGAAACTGAATGACTCTTTCCATCTCTCTTTAGTATTCAATGTCTGCACTCTCTTTCATTGCCTTCCAATTTGACCAGTTGTAGTCATTAGCAGCTAATATTTGACGATTCAGTTTTTTTTTTATTGTATTATCATATTTTGCTATTGTGATTCCCAAGTAAGAATTTTTCCTTGTCAGAGAGATGATTAATATTACATTATGAGGTAACTAGACTTGTTTAACTTAAGTAAGAAAAGTTTTAAATGTTGAACTTTCTCTAGCTATACAGTAGGGTGTCCCAAAAAAATCAAAGTCTTTTATTTTTAACGCATCCTCTTAATTTACTTGCATAATGTTAAAACAATTGTAAGTACAATTTGGTGTACGTAGGCCCACAGCAACCTGTGCCAACTTGCTTCAAAACATGTCAGTACTTGCTAACTAAGGCAAACGCGAGCTAATAAGTTGATGTGCTTGTAATTACTTGCTATTTTGTTAGTAAATGCATTGTTTTCAATCACTCAAAATGTCAGTGAAATTATGCAGTTCTAAAAAGAGTATATTTTTAATAGGGGACATGAAATCTGAAATAACTGGTTCAAAACTTTGATCTAACGGACAAGTTCTGGCAGATTTATAATATCCATAAAGTGAAATGAAAGCACAAATCTGACTACTCATTGGGAAAAGGTGCATATACGTACCAAGACGTATTTAAACAGCATCGATAAGAGTTTGTCAATAACTTGGATAATTTGTTTGACAATGTCCATGTCGATGCGCTTCAATTAATCAAGATAAAAGAAGATAGCATTTTTTTGTAACGACAGAGAGAATCAGGTCAACCTGGTCACTTAGGTGGAGTAGACAAAAAAAATTATTTGATAAAGAGGAAAGGGCAAGCCTCAGAAGTATTGAGGAAGAAAAGTGGTGTTCTAAATATTTCTCTGCATCAACTCCTTCGACATAATTTTATAATCCGTTACAAAATGACTCATCTTCAGATTCTAATGAAAACATAGATTTACAAGATGATTTGTCAATTCAGATCGAGAGCACACAACCTGGAACAAGTAAAACAACTAACTATGCAGAAAAATTTCATCACTCCAAAATTAGTAGCAGTGCCAGACAGGTGTCAGTTAAGTATGAGAGATTCTGTGTTATTCTTCAAGCTACTATTGAAGCACTTGGATGTAAATATAATACTGATGAATTTCTAGTAAATAAGACTTCAATTCAAAGAATTTGTATGAAAAACAAATAGAATACGCGGAAACCATAAAAGTTGATTTCCAAAACGAGGTACCTGATGTTATGACTGTTCACTGGGACGGCAAACTGTTGCCTGCTTTAGATGCTCAAAAATCAAAAGAAATTTTCTGATAATTATTTCATATGGAAATAAGGAACAAGTGACTGCTGTGCCTAGGTTAGAAAACTCTTCAGGAAGCAAACAGGGAAAGACGGTTTGGAACGCGATTATAGACTGGAATCTCGAACATAAATTACAATTTTTTTGTTTGTCATACTACAGCTTAAAACATAGGTTGTACCAATTTGTGCTTGTACACTTCTTGAATAAAAACTCAATAGAGAAATGGTTATTTTTGCTTTCTACCACTATGTGCATGAATTAGTGTTAAAGAGAGTGTTTGAAGTAAAAATTAGTCAAGTAACTACTAGCCCTGATATTTCACTTTTTAAAAAGATCCGAGATAACTGGAAAAGTGTTGATGCACATACAATACAGTGCTATAGAGAAAATAATACAATGCCTCTGACTGTTTCCAAAATTGATAATTGCTTGAATTTTATTGAACTGACCAAAGCAATAGTCAGAGATGACTTTCAAAAGTTGATTGAGCTTCCTGTTATATTTTTGGATGGAGATTTAGACAGAAAAATTAAAATTCGACCTCCAGGTGCCATGTACCAAGCTCAGTGGATTGCGAGAGCAATTTATTCTCTGAAAATATCACTACTTAGTGCTCAATTAAAAATTACGAACAAGAATAAGGAAGCACTGTTACATGTGTGCCTGCTTATTGTGACATCCTATGTCAAGCCATGGCTCCAATGAATTTTTGCAGTAACAGGGCTTTTATCTGGATTTGTGGTTTTTGAAGTCGATAAAAGTTTATGAAAAAAATTGATGAAAGCATCTCAAGAGCAGCTTTACAGAAGTTAAGCCAGCATTTATGGTATTTAACTGAAGAATTATCTGTATTGTCATTGTTTAACATTGATGTAGACCAAAAAACTAAATTATAATGGTTGAAAATTTAACCAAAGAGAGTTTATCAAACCATGGTAAACGTTACATTCCCTCAAAAGAAGAACCTGGTAGAATATTACATAGTAAGTTTGATAATTAAATATAGAAGTTGTTTCTTCAGTTTTCTGTTTATTTTACAATTTCGTTAATGCCTTTTCATTTTTTTTTTATTTCAGAGAAAAAGTCTATGACTTCATTTCAGTCAAAAGCAAGTCATTGTTTGATCGTCTTAGAATTGATGATAGTTTTCTCAATGAATGTCCTACTTTGTGGACAAATAATTTTTTCATATCAAGAAGCCAGAAAGGTTTCAACTCTGAGGGTAGTGAATGATGCAGCTTAAAGAGCAGTCAAGTTGAAGCAAACTTTGAAAAGAATATTTGAAAAATAAGGTTTTTATTGTAAAATAGTAAACAGTTATATGTTTTGGGCACATTGATGTATTATTTACTGAATAAACTTTTAGTTCTAGAATCTTTCCATATTAACCCAGTACAAATTTTCATATCTGTTTGGCATGAAGTCGGCATGGGGTGTCATGATACAATTGCAATATTTGTTATTTGAGTTATTAAGGTCAAACACAAAAAAAAGTAGCTATTTGATTTTGTGAAGGAAAAAAAACCTCCTTTATGGTCTTGTGCAGTGACGGAGCATGGAATTTCGACATGTGTTAGCCATCGGTTTATTGACAATAATATGGAAATCATATTGTGTTTATTATATTATTTCTAATAAGTAAATGAACTTCTAAAAAGAATGACATGTAATGTTAGGAGTATCAAATATAATAAACTACTATAGGTACAGGGTTTAGGAAATATAACGGGATAAATGACACATTAATAGTTAATTATATACACAAATGCATGATTTTAAAACATAGATATTCGTCTCCACTTCCAGATGGTTTCTATAGCTTATATGTGTGCTCTATACTTCTATTAGATATGCTAAAGGTGATATCTCTTGTTTTATTTTATTGAATACATTAGCGGATATAGAACATATTAGTGTTTTGAACATCATGTTCGGAGTCTTCTACATGGCCCCTAAATGGCAGCTCTTGTTCGGCCAAGAAACACACAGCATCTATTAGGCAGCTAACAATGTACCCATTTGTTTTAATGTTTTCGTCATGCTTATCCATATTAATTTTGAAAGCCCAGCTTCGGGACTCTTCAATTCTAGTGTTTTCAAATTTATGTAGTGCTAATAATTAAATGAATCGTGATTTTTTTCTTACCTCATACATCTATGTTTCTTTAAACACAGCACTGCAGTATCGGCGACACTTCGTCGTCATCGTCAGCTGTTTTCACGACTGTCAATTTTTTCTCCTTTTTGCCGGTAATTATCTAGACTGCCATCTGGTGTTCTTTTGAAGGAATTCCTCTTCAAACTGCCTTGAAGAGGAATTCCTTCAAAAGAACACCAGATGGCAGTCTAGATAATTACCGGCAAAAAGGAGAAAAAATTGACAGTCGTGAAAACAGCTGACGATGACGACAAAGTGTCGCCGATACTGCAGTGCTGTGTTTAAAGAAACATAGATGTATGAGGTAAGAAAAAAATCACGATTCATTTAATTATTATTAATTGAACCTCATAATGTTAAAAATTCCCAAATTTAATATATAAATTATGTAGTGCTATTTTACAATTAATATGGGCTTCAGATAGTTCATGACATTTTTCAGCACATGAAAACTATTTACATCAGAAATCCCCTTTGTAGTCCAAACATTTTTTTCCATTGAAAATAAAAGGCAGGGCTAACAGTAAAGGAAACATGACTTCCTGCAGCCATATGTCATGTTCATACAAACCTTCATGCCTTTCAATACATGGCGCACTTTTGTTTTTGTTTGACATATGATGCTATTTAAATTAGAAGTGGGGGGGGGGGGGGGGGGTATACAAATTTTTTCTTCTCAAACAAAGCTTCAGCAGGAAAAAGGATGAAGAAACGAGTCTTTCAATAACACAAGCCACATTCCTCTACCATGATATTATTCATCTAGTGGTTTAATTATTGTAATTTAGTGGTTTAATTCTGATATGACCATACAGTCAACTCTACACAACTTGGAGCAACTGAAATCTCACTGTCAGTCATTTATGGATGATAACAGGGCAGCCATAGAGTAGTACTGGGCAGCCTGCTAGTTCTTCTTGAAATAATGCAGCATGATATACTATCGATTAGCTTTTGAATGCACCTATGCAACTAATCCTCAAGGTCCTGTTCCATGTAAGCCTCAGCAAGCTGGCTAACAGTGTTGGGATTTGAAAACGTTGAAACACATTTTATAGTATTGGAATCACACGTACATGTACAATATTTTGAAGTTACTATTATTTACAATATTTAGACTACTATCAATGAATTGTTGTATTCTGTTCCAGTATCATGTTTCATTTTAATTAAATATCAAAGAGTTTAATTCTAACTTTTGAAAGTGTTAGCCTGGCTAACAGCGCTAACATGGACCCTCTACCACTGGTCTTGGGACACACTACAATACACTCTGCTGTCATCTTCAGAGTAGACCCCATGTAATGGCCTATTTTAACAACAGATTCTACTCTATTAATTTTTTGTAAGGTTATGAACTTATTTATTTAGCCTGGTGGTCTTCTCTTCCACTCACCAGAACAAACATATATTACATTAGAATAAAGCAATCACAAGTAACTCCCTATATTAAAACCTAAATGAAAATTTAACCATTAATATAAGCTTATGCTTATGAATGATAATATTATAATGTTAATGAAATTAACTATAAAATGTACACAAGCATGATAAGTTAGACAGACCCTATCTAATGTACATGAAAAAAATTTAGAAAGAAAAATAATGAGATATAATAAACTAACTTGTCAATTATATATATTTAAAACACCAACTTAAAATATATGTGAATCTTAATACTACTTACATACATTAAATTATTAATTATTACTAAAAGAATACTTTCAGTGAGGTATATAAGTTAGTTTGTTATTAAATAATTTTTTAGTTTGTTTTTTAAAATGTTATCGTTTGACAGTCTCTCTCTGACATACAGCAGAAGAGAATTCCAAGTTCTGGCATGTGAAACTGTAAAAGATATTGAGTAATACACAGTGTGATGAGGACGGATATAAAGGACAATGTGCTGAAGGGATCGAGTGTTTAAATATGTGTGTCGGAGAGTCTAATGAAGTGGCATGATAAATAATTAGGTGATGAAGTGTGTAGTATTTTATAGAGAAGGGATAAGGAATGGACAGCTCTACAATCTTATAGACAATGCAATGATAATTGTTCCAGGGATGGTGTAACATAGGCAAATCTGCTAATACTACAAATAAAAACGTGTGCAAGAATTATGAAGATGTTGAAGTCTTTGAGTGAAAATAGTATTTAAGTTTGTAAAAAGAGTATCACCACTATCAAAATGGAGCATAACTAGTGTTACTATTAACATTTCCCTTAGAGTAAATGGCAAACAGTTTACTTATGCAATTTAATGACTTTATTATTCAGAATATTGTTGTGCATGTGTGACTTATTTGTGTATTTGAATCAGTCATTTCGAAAAGGGATCATCTACGATTTTTTCTGAAATTCACCTTTTTTGTTATTCCATGTTTACATATGTCCTTACATCGATTCCGCGTGAGAATAGATCAAATACACAATTATTTTACCACTTTCTGACTTTACCTTTCAAATAGTCATTTCGAAAAAGGATCAACTTGCCGAGTTGTTCCCTTTTCAAACGGACTGACGCATGAATGTGATCTTGACTTCAGCTGCATATCTGTCCTGAATGCCCTTTGCACTCTTTCTGTGTTATTTAAAGTAAACAACATTAAAATCATGCTACAATTGTTATTTATTTAATGCAGGGCACTTGAAATACAGATCTTTCACCCAAATGAGAGACCTTATTAACATATTTGTAATAACTATAACATAAACACTATAACAATATAAGCAGAATAATATTAAGTAGATTACAATCGTATCAGTTGAGGAACATTACACAGTGAAGTTGTTTATTGAAATAACGTTATTGTGAGGCCGTCAGTCGTTTAATAATGATAATATTAATGAATCTGTTTCGGAATCGTAGGAATTTGACGAAAGCGGTCGTTCGACAGAGAGAAAGAAAGGGATCAGACAACCAGAAAAATATTTGCAGAACATAATCAAGGACAGAGACATGTCAACCACGCCAAAACAGAAATTCCAGATCGAAAAACAGGAGAGGATTGTGGGTAAGCAATATTAAGTCAGTTTGAACCTAACATTGAAAATGCTGTACCTGCACAATTTTATTTCATTATTAAGTTTAAATTCCAATATTAATACAATTGTAGATGTCCACGCCATTGCTTTCAGTCATTCTCGCCCTTACAATGACAGGAAAATTCACTAAAGTTAAAATGACTGCGATAGACATTTTGCGGTAGTGAAATGCAAAATCCGCCGTCACGACCGTGTTTATACTCCAGAGGAATATGAGGGCTTCATAAGTAGTTGTTCTCAAACCAACAAGTTTTGTTTGAAGAAAATTCATCATACGGATATTATAAATTTTCAACAATGGTGACCAATATTTTTCAAAAAGAAAGTGTTGTCCATACAGAGTATGGGTAAAGGTGTTCCAAAGGAACAAAAACATTATTTTACAATAAATAAATTTTACGAATTTGAATGTAATAGTGACAAGCCTGGAATCGTAATCGACTGGAAATTCATTGATGCCATTTTTGGAGAACAAGAGTTCAACTTGCTCAAATCAAAGCCCCCAGAAATACTGCAAATACCAGATGTGAAAACACACCCTGCCTATTCCAGCAAAGTACCAATCAATCACAAAAAAAAAAATGGATGATGTAAATAAACTTTATCATTACATTTCTGATATCTATCGACATTTTTATGATTTATTCAAATGGCCTACAACTACAGCTGAAGTAGTAGAGAATGCCAAAGATGTTCAATGACAAAATTTTTCAGGTGTACTTTTTTTTTTATAGTCACTTCCAAGTAATAAAATGTATACAATATTATTCCATGTATGTAGTTATTTTGCAATAATAAACTTTTACAACAAAATGTGTTAAATTTAATAAACGTTTCTTCATTCATTTCGAAAAGGGATCATCTCCGGAAAATTGTAATTAGTTTTCCGGAAAAACCAACAACAAGAAAGTCTTGTAAATCGGTTAATAAACGTGAATTTGCATGAAAATTATTCAGTAGAAATTTCAGATTCATAGCTTTATCCTGGAGAAATTGAACCAGTTTTTTGCCTCTCCTGTAAAATTTGATCAGCTGCAGATGATCCCTTATCGAAATGACTGATTCATTTCAACTTAGATTTTTGTCCAAAAATATTCCTACATTATTTACTGTCTCACTTATTGTAAACAACAAGGCCAAGAATTTCTTAATCTTTAATTCACAATTCCTTTTATAACTTGTGGGTATATATATATATATATATATATATATATATATATATACATAACACACACACAGACACACTACTATATAGTAAAATATTTTCATAAAAATACTTTCTTGTTATAGAAGCCATAAGAGAAATGTATAGCATATAAGGAAAGAAAAAAAAACTTTGTTTGCACTAGGAGCCTGAGTGGAATAATGGTTAGCTCACTAATGTATAAAGTTAGAGGTCTCAGGTTCAAATCCTGGTTCCAGCATTTATTTTTCTTTTCATATTATATATATATATATATATATATATATGTGTGTGTGTGTTCAAATGCCACCGTGTTCAATTATACTTTGAATTCCATGCTGAGTGGATAGATGTCATTACTGTGGCATATTTATGTACCACTTTGGCAGACCAATTTTATGTAGATGATGTATTCTTGTATTGTGTAGAGAAAGAAGTCTAGGATGAGTGTATGTTTATGCATTTATGTAGTGTAAAATGTGTTATATACGATTTTTTAAAAAAATAATCATTAACTGTATGTTCCATTACAATAAGCAATAATGCTACATGAATTATAAACATATCTATGTACAGTGCAGAAAGGCTACTGTTTTTAACAGAGAGGAGACCCTTTAATTCCTTCCATCGAAGGCTTAAAGGAACCGACCTGGACAGTAACCTAGTGTACAATCCCTCACCTTCTCGTGGTGCAGCTGTTAGTAATCATGCTTATGCATGATGAACGAAAGGGAAGGGCTACTCACCAACAAGCACTGGTCAGCTTGGTGAGTTTTTCTTTTTTGACCGAATTGGTATTACTTCTCCTCCCCATACCAATTCCCTCTTTTAACTTTTCTATCCAGTCTCCCTTGACTGACCTCTTGTTTCTTTCGACCCTGATGGTATTAGAGTACTCGAGGCCTAGGGGTTCATTTCTCCTTCCTTCCTATACCTACTTTCTCTCAATGGGTGACGTAACCACCACATGTGGTGCCTACTACTAAACGGTTACAACTAGTTTATTGTACTCCAATACAAACATGAAGCCTTGGAAAAAGAAATACAAATCCGGAGGTAAAATAGTCCCCCATTCGGATCTCCGGACGGGGACCTTTCTTCAAGGAAACAAATATAATATTACAAAGAAAATCTGCAGTAGCAACATTCAGACTGCTAACGGGACATGACTGCTTGAATAAACACCTACACAGAATTGGCATAACAGATTCACCTAAATGCCCTTTTTGCAATTTAAATGAAGATATGGAAAGAAACCATCTCCTCCGTTGTCCAGCTTTTGTAGAAGAGACCAGCCTTTCTGCTAAATATTGGAGTGCAAGAGAGCGAATGATTTCATTATCAAGTGCTCGACATTAGATACCAACCAACCATATACAGTTATAGCTACTGTGGAATAATTGGTTCACTCTCTGATATTTACCAGTGGCCTTTTTTGTTTTGCAATTAATCAAATTTAAACCTTTGGATGAATATTCTAGATTAACTGACTGCATGAATTTTATAAAGTGCTTTTTGTACTTCTTAAGAAATTTCTTTTTGAATTAGTCCACTGTCCCCCCTGTTCTGAAAATATTTTTTTTCTGAAGAATGTACTTTCTGTGTCTTTTTCATAGCACGGTTGTAGGTTGCTATTTTTCAGGTTATCTGTCATTTCGTTGCCAATGTTCCCAGCATGAGTCTTTGTCCAGAAGTAATGGATGGTCCAATTTTGGTTCTTCATGATTCTCATCTGTTGTCTGATATTTTCTATTAGGTTGTTATCGTTGCTAGCATTCCTCAAAGAGTCCAGTGTTATTCTCCTATCAGTGAAGTTTGCAGCTGTTATTTGCCTGTTGTGGAAATTTCCTAGGGATTCGATTTCTTCCAGGGTTTTTAGCATGAAGAGCTGCTCGGTCTGATTGTTTGAACACCTGCAGTGAAGCTTATATTGCAGTTGGTCAGAGAGGTCATTTTAAGTACATATTGCTATTTCAGAACCAACCCTGAAGTCTCTTTTACTCCTAACTGTGTATATTCCATATGTGTATGCTTTGATTTCCTGTATTCCTGTGAATTCTATGGTGTCAGCAGGATGCAGCCCTTTTGTGTAATGAGATGCAGAGTTCTATTACAGCTCATTGGTTTAGCGCCTTCCTATTTTGTTACTACTTTGCTATCTTCTCAATCTCTATTATAATGGGAGTGGTCTTCTTTAGAATACACAAAGCTTCATGGGACACAGTGCAGAATGCCTCCGCCATTTTTATATTTACTAGTGTTCACCAAGTGGTCAAAATTCGACCATAAATAACATGTCACTTTATATTATATTAGACACTGTTAGTTTTAAATTGTATTAGACCATAATCGTAAAAATACAGGGTATATATTTATGTTCGAGTGTATTTGATGATGCAGTGGTAGTATTCTAAATTAGCACCCAGTATCTTGAGGAATTTGGGTAGCTACAATAAGTAGTGGCTCCACATTGAGAAAACCAGCTAAAAGGACTGGTTGTCCAGTCATGCTGACCACATGTCACCCCTACACTGGCAGGATGATCGTCTACCTCTGTGATTAACACATGTACATTTATTATTTCCCCATAGTTTAAATTGGGAGCTTTGGCACTGGATTTTAGTGCCTTACAGTTAAAAAAGACATAATATTTTGGACATGGTTTTTGTACATTACAAGCTTCTGTGGAAGATATCTAATTCTTGCACCATGGAGATTTTCCATAAACACTGCCTTGCAGTTAAAAACAGCAGAGCTAACTGTTTCCAAAAAAGAATTATTGATAACTCTATAGCTCATCTATAGCTACTAAACAATGAAGGAAAAAAAAGAATATATATCGGATGTTATAAATAGGATAACTAGGACCAGATATTTTTAGTTAGTTATTTAATAGTCTTATTAAACTAGGAAATTATATGATTCAAAACCCTCATGTTATAGGAAATATTAGTTTGGAATTCTTATTCATGTAGTAACAGGATGTACAGAAATATTCTCACATTCCGAAGCTACATTATCAGACCAGAGTACCATTCGCACAGAGAGAGAGAAAGAGAAAGAGAGAGAGAGAAAGAGAGAGAAAAGGAAAAGAGAGAGCGAGAGAATGAGAGGAGAAAGAGAAAAGAAGGAAGAGAGAGAAAAGACGAGAGAGAGAGAGAAAGAAAGAGAGAAAAAGAGAGAGAAAAAAAGAGAGAAAAAGAGAAAAAAGAGAAAAGAGAGAAAAAATGAGAAAAGAGAGAAAAAAAGAGGAAAAAAAGGGAGAGAAAAAGAGAGAGAGAAAGAGAGAGAGAGAAAAAGAGAGAGAGATAGAAAGAGAGAGAGAGAGAAAGAGAGAGAGAGTCTCTCTTTCTCTCTCTCTCACTCTTTCTCTGTCTCTCTCTCTCTTTCTCTTTCTCTCTCTCTCTTTTTCTCTTTCTTTCTCTCTCTCTTTCTCTTTCTCTCTCTCTCTCTCTTTCTCTCTCTCTCTCTCTCTAAGAGAAAGAGAGAGAAAGAGAGAGAGAGAGAGAGAGTATAATAAGAACAGTTAAGTCTCGTAGACTGCTATGGGCAGGACATGTTGCACGTATGGGGAATGAAAGACTTGCATGGAAGCTTCTTGTAGGAAAGCCAGAGGGAAAACGCCCAGTTGGTAGACCAAGAATGAGGTGGGAGAATAATATTAACTATGATTTGAGGGAAGTAGATTATACAGGGAATGATTGGAAAGCATTAGCTCAAGAGAGGGATGTATGGAGAGCTTATGTCCATACAGCCATGAACCTATGGGTTCGATAGTGCCAGTGAGTAAGTAAGTATATGGAAATAACAACAGGCAAATTGAAAATATCATAACAGATATTAGTAAAATCTTATAAATTCATTGACAACAACCAATGTCATTAATATTGCATTTCAATACTATGCAGGAAAGTGTCAAAACATTTTGTTCACAGGTCCCTTTATGAGACTTGTGTGCCAGAAATCTACTATGTAGGACTCACAGCTTTAGTTGCCTCTTAACCCTTAAATTTGCTAAACACAAATTTCTTCTGTTAGTTATTTGAATGTGGCGGACCGCAGTGAAAACGGAATCTTGTGTAACTGTCATTATTAGGTACATTTCATAATTAGCGACATATTTAAGTGGTTTCTTTTTGTTCGTTTTCTTCTGATTTATCTAAAATATTAAATTGATTGAACCAACTGATGTATCCAAAAGGATACATTATGAATTTAAGGGTTAAGAAAAGGCTTGTTCAAGATTTTTATGCCTGAAAAATCCATTAACACTGGCTAGGTTTGAACCTGCAAAATTCAGAATAAGAGACAAGCATGATAATCATTAGACTACTGGGGCCAACTCATCAGGAACTAATAGGGGTTCTAGAACATACCAAAAAGATATGAGTTATCTACAGAAATGGGTGGTGATAATTACAAGTTCTAATATTAAAAAAATATATTTTTTTAAGGATATAGAGTAAAATCAAATAATGAATGTCATATTGTGATTAAAAAAACATGCAAACTACATAGTGTGACAATATAACAGTTTTCTGCTAAATTAACATTCCATTATATCCTAAAATACTATGTAAAATTTGCTCAAACTGAATCACATTTCTTTTTGTGTTCAGTCCCCGCAGCAATATCATTTTAATATAGCTCTTTGCGCAGACTACAGATTCAATGATAGTGAAAATGTAGTGCAATTGAAGAGCAAGAAAAATTGATTGAACATTTATTCTTACTATGTCTTTTAACAACAGCACATTATAAAAAATGGTAAGCAATAGACATGTTTTAGCATGTTGGAAATCAGGAAAGCAGAAATTATAGAATTAAAGAAGCAAGGAGAAGGCCCCATTTATGAAGATTTTTAGTGGTTTAGGATATGCTAGGACTGATGATCAGAAAATCAGAAAAATAAAGGGTTAAGGAAGCAAGTAGAGAGCTGGTTTGTGAAGATGTTTTTTGTGGTTTATGATAAGATAGGACCAGAGCTCTTTTTCTGGGGGAACACTATGGGATGCGCACCTCTAAACTTTTTCTGTTCACAAAATCTATTTTTTACAATGTTGGAGAACTTAAGAATTTGTCAATGTTTGCTAATTAAATTTCAGGTTAATGTGAAATAAGCAGCAAAATAACCAACTATTTTTACTTGTTCTCCTGCATGTAAAATGTTACAAAGACATGTAGTTCCTGTATAAGTGAAAGTCAAAAACTTCTATAAAAGTGAATCTGAAAACCTGAACAATGAACCCATGTGTGAAGATATAGTAAATGAATATGTGTAAGTTAGTAAATCTGATGATCTTCCAGATTGTTGGACTTTGTATAGAAGATTGTATTTTAGGAGAAAATGACTGGTTAATCATTTCAAACAAAAATCTAGGTTGCAAAATTTGCAAAGAAATACAAAATTTAGGCATAGAAAGAAACAAACAAGGCACAAACATTGTATGACTTTGGGTTATAGCTTCTGTGTTGTCTTCTGGTGATTTCAGAAAAGAATAGATAGTTTCTTTGCAGAAAAAATACTTAAGCATAAAGAAACTTCTGCTCATCAAGTTTCTACCCAAGTACTACTTTGTGCTAAAGAGAAGATTTTGGAAAATGCTTACAGTAAGGAATTTTGAAAATGAACAGGAAGTGACAGCAAATATATTTTGCACTGCTTTTAAAGTCATGAAAATGAATAAAATTTTCAAATATTTTGAGAACGAAGTTGACCTGCAAGAACTTAATAGAGTTCACATGGACCATATTTTATATTCTGTAAATGCATGTACTAACATTATTAATTGCATTAAACAAGAAATTATTAAAACAATGAAGACTTGACATGGAAAAGAATGTCCTCTGCACTCTATCTCTAGTCAGGCCATTGGTAATGGAGCATAGATTATTATCCATGAAAATTGGAGTTTTGACAAATATGGCACTTACATCCTTTTGCATGTAATTATTAAGACAAGATAAAAAATATCATTAATTATTGATGAGGGCATAATAATTAGTCAATTATCATCTTTAATAATTTATTTGTGAACCAAAGTCCCCGATATAACAGAGCCCATAATATTTTTGTTGATACAGTTGAACTAAATAATGTTACTGGTGAAGAAAATCTCATTTCAATTGAAACATATGGAGCAGCAGTGGGGGGGGGGAAGAGTTGTTACAGCATTTCCAACAAGTTTTGATTTGAATTGTTAGTTGGTGGTATAATAAAAAGAGATCTTTGACAAGCGGTGTTCGCTTACATGAGACACTGAAGAATACTTGAGAGTTAAAGCAGCATGCAGAGCTACTTGAAATATGAATTCTGAAAATAGGCAGAATCTTGGGCACCTGATGGATAGCATTGAGCTTCAGAAGTGTGTCAGCAGTGTGGAAAAACTTTAAAGTTTGGCTGCTAATTCCACAGCCACATATGATGATAATAATAAAAACACAGAATCAGCTGATAAGAGGTACGAAGGTTGATCCATGTGCTGTAGCCCTAACCAATTTCTAATTGAACAAAAATATTGATTTCTTGGCACACAAGTCTTTGACATGTGTCTTGGCAATATGCCAAGTTGCAAGCCCTTGGATGTTTGTGTTCGATCGTAACAGGTGTTTGAAAGACCTAAGGTGCAGTGTTAGTACAGAATGAAGATGGTTGAGCAAAGAGCTGTTATTAAATACCTTCAGAAGAAGGGGATGTCTCCTTCTCAAATTCATGAAGATATGACAACTTTGGGGCAATCTGCTGTGTCTTATGGCATAGCCAAAATATGGTTTCGTGCATTTAAATGTGGAAGGTCATCCTGTGAAGATGAACATGGTGGTGGCTCTCCAAGAAATGTCACAACTCCAGAAAACATCAACAAAGTGCATGATATAGTACTGCAAGATCAATGAATCACAATCAGAGACATAGTGGAGAAAATAGGCTTCTCATATCAGTGTGTACAATATTTTGGAAAAGGAATTGGGCAAGAAAAAATTGACTGCAAGAAACGACTATTAACAGTACTTTGTGAGCAACATTTAACTAATATTAGATCAGATAAAAAATTATTAATTGAGAGGTATGTGAGTATGGATGAGACATCGGTCCACCACTATGACCCTGAAACCAAAATTCAAAGTATGCAGTGGAAACATAAGGGTTGACTGACCCTGAAGAAATTCAAGGTGCTCCCATCAGCAGGCAAGGTGCTACTCTCTGTCTTTTGGAATGCCCAAGGTGTTATTATGGTAGACTATTTGCAGAGAAGAGCCACAATAACCAGCCTTTATTATGCAGATTTAATTCATAAATTGCAAGATGTTATCAAAGAGAAACGCCATGGCAAATTAAGTCGAAAGGTCCTTTTTCATCAAGACAATGCCCCAAGTCACAAATCCTTAGTTGCAATGGTTGCAATATCAAGAGCAGGCTTTGAATTGCTGGACCATCCACCGATCTGGCCCCCAGCAACTATAGGCTATTCCCAAAACTCAAGGAGCACCTGTGTGGGAAGAAATTTTCATCAAATATAATGAGGTAATGCTGTCCGTAAACCAGTGGTTTGCAGAGGTTGGACAATCCTTCTTCCAGGAAGCTGTAGAAATGTTGGAACACCACTGGGAGAAATGCATCAATCTCCTAGGGGACTATGTGGAAAAATGAGGTAAGAATATTTTTTCACCACAATCCTAAGTGGGTCAGGGCTGCAGCATAGGGATCACTCCTCGTATGTATAAAGGTTTATTACAGTTCATCACTAAAGTTGATTTCATTCTCAACATAGTTGTAATAAGTGATGTCCTTCAAGTTTTAACAGAATTATGTCATAAACTAGAATCACAAGACATCATGCTGTATTCTGCCCAACAGAAGATTAGAAATCAACTGTTGGTTTTTGAAGATAAGAAACTAGGCAGTAGTCCTCATTACTGCAAAGCTCTCAAAGCAGAAGAATAGTTAAACTTCAGACGAATTCCAATGGAAAGGGGAACAAAAACCAGATGTCTTGAGCCCAGCAGATTTCATGATTCTCTAAAACAGAAGATATTGGTATCTCTAAATCTGAGAAAGTGTTGGACTCATCATCTTGGAATAAGATGAAACAAGCATAAAACTTTGTCCTTTTTTCCTTCCAGAGAGAGGGATATATAGAGGATTTTGGGATTATTTGGTGGAGAAGAAAATGACACCATCCCTCTTCTAAATGCAGTGAAATGTGTTCTTAATCCAATAGAGTATGTGAACATAGGTTTTTGCAAATTAATCTCATTATTATACCTACAACAGCTTCATTGCATCTTTCTATTATCAGCAATCTGATGTTTGTTAAGTTGGTTGGCCCTCCACCGCAATTGTTTCAACCTATGAATTGTGTACACTCTTGGTTTATGAATGGGAGACATCTTGCTACTGACACCAAGAGTAAAGGAAGAATGCGTAAAGACTAAGGCTGTAATAAACTGATATACATTTGGAAACTGTTATAATGCTAGGTAATGTCAATTACAATGTAATTTTAAAGTTGTTAATTACATTTCCATTTAAAGTAAATAATTAGTTATATTGAACTTTTCAGTAATTGTTCCTGTATTGTATCAAGTGTGACAGTACCCCCAAACTTCCTTTAAAAAAAAGAGTAATGGCTAGAACTGATGTTCAAATTAGACCAATTGATTAATTTTCAATACCAGAACTAACTGTGTCAGAGTAATAACTCACACCAAAAGAGAGTTAACATTAGTTTAAAGCTGCTGAATTGGACTACTTGGTTTTGTTCTCCAAGAAAGTATATTTTTGTTTGATGCACAAGTTGTCTTGTGATATTTCTTGCATATTCTCCTGATATTGACAGGTAACCCACTTCTGAAGTTGGGGGACTAGAAGGCAGATGATATGATGGGGTGATAAATGATAACAAAGCACCAGAATTATCATTAAACCTAAACTTAACCTAAATTTCAGACCGTGGTCTGAACAGGAATTGAACCTTTGATCTCATGAACCATAGTCAGAATCTTTAACCATAATACCATGAGGCTCTAAGAAAGTTGCCAATGGCATATCTACATCATTTCTTGAAGAAGTAGGCTATATGAATGTCGAATGAAATAATAAATGACTGATATAAAGGCATAATTGTTATAATTTATTGGAAAGGAGCAGAAAAAAAAACTGCAATAATATCAAGATGAATGAATTCATAAAATATCAATTCAAAATTGATGAGCAAACCATTGCAAGGGATTTAAATAAAAGTTTGGAGATGGAGAATAAGAAAACATGTTTAAGTAAGAGATCTCAGATGTGTTCATTGTACAGCAGAGGTGACATGATGTTGGCTCACAATCACAATAAAAGTGTCCGAGATTCCCCATGGACATTTAGCTGCCTGCTTCATAGTATACCTTGTATGTATTGTATATATTTTCTAGATATCATTGAGCAGTGGAATCCTCAAGAAATATTAAGCTTAATGCAAATCTCACAAGGAAGCATTTCATTTCTGAAATATAGCCCAAAAAATATGAGTATACCATAGAAATACTCTCAACTGCTTTCAAAAAATGTTAAACTAAAAATATATATAACTATTATTCTACCACTTATATTATATGGATGCAGAACATGGACTCTTACTTTAAGGGAGGAAAGGAGATTATGAGTATTTGAGAATAAAGTTCTAAGGAAAATTTTTGGACCAAAGAGAGATGATCAGATGAATGGAGAAGACTACATAACAGTGAACTACATGGTCCTCATAGGAAGCCAGATATAATAAGAACAGTTAAGTCTCGTGGACTGCAATGGGCAGGACATGTGGCATGAATGGGGAATGAAAGATGTGCATGGAAGCTTCTTGTAGGAAAACCAGAGGAAAAACACCCAGTTGATAGACCAAGAATGAGGTGGGAGAATAAAATTAACTATGATTTGAGGGAAGTAGATTATACAGGGAATGATTGGAAAACATTAGTTCAGGACAGGGATGTATGGAGAGCTTATGTCCGCATGGCCATGAACTTATGGGTTCGATAGTGCCAGTGAGTTAGTTATACTCTCAAATTCCTAAATAGAATCTGCCTCTTTGGTATATGTTTGTGAGAGTGGCTGGCATCCCAGTAGGTCAGATTCAATTCCTGGCTACACCATAGATTTTTTCTGTGTGTGTAGGATCTGGAAACGGGGCCCACCCAGTTTAGTGAGGACAAATGAATAGCTACTTGATATGAGAAGTAGCAAAATCCAGTTAAGAAAACTGAAACTAATATTGAGGGACTACATCACATTAACCACTTAACTCCCTGTATTGTCACCTAATACTAATAACAGCAACCGCTATAGTTGGACTTGGATATTTGTACTGTTGTGCCAAGGATTTATTTCCAAAGGTATAATCTAAAATAATTATGCAAAAATTTATATGTGTCAGAAGTGGTTTGGAAAGAGATATCATAGCATTTTAGCAAATGTTTCGTTATCTGGCTAAGAATTTGAATTCTGATGGTACTTTGGGAGAGGATGCATTGTGCTTTATGCCCCCTGCCCAAAATTATATTGAGGGAGGAATGTGTCAATTTGCCTCTCCCAAATATTTTAGTTGAATATTACATTTTTCATTTGGAACATTATTTTGATAAAAAGTTAAAGATGCATTTTGTTCATTTCAGATGTAGGGCAAAGTCTTATAAATTGTACAGGCTTGTAAATTGTAACTCTCACAAACAGTATGTATGGATGCATTATCATATGTAATGCCACGAGTGATTTCCAAATTATTGATAAATTCACGACTCACAAAGTGAGGAGTGAATTTATCTAGAGAATTTGGAAATCAAGAGTGGCATTTGTTAGGACTATTTAACAAATAAAATTAAGCTCTTTACTAAAAAATAATTATTTGAATATAGTTACCGGTGTTTTAAAATATTTATATAGTTAATGTAAACGGCGATGTTTGAAAACAAATTAGAAATGTGAGGTTATGTATATATTCACTGCAACTCGATCATATTATTTATTGCCAAATAGGATCGCAAAATTGTAAGAATGCACTCTAGTGGAGAAATAATTAAACACATCAAACTATTATAATCAACATTATAGGTTAAAAATGATTATAAAATTATGGAATATTCACCTGAAAGGTCCATCTCCTCAACTTAATTAATCATTTAACTGTAGCGCTTTCGGGACTTGTCCCATCATCGGCAGGATTCAAAACTGGTGTTTCACTGAAGATCTGGTAGAGGGGGTTACATGTATTGGGTTCGTTTTCGTTTATCAGGCTGTCGTTGTTGTGAGCTGCTTTTATGATATCCATCTACCAGATCTTCAGTGAAACACCAGTTTTGAATCCTGCCGATGATGGGACAAGTCCCAAAATCGCTACAGTTAAATGATTAATTAAGTTGAGGAGACGGACCTTTCAGGTGAATATTCCATAATTTTATATTAATTTTGAATAATACCTCAACAGAACACATCATGAATCTTATAAAAGTTGATTATAGGTTAATCATTTATATTTTGAATAAACAACTCAGTAAAATCACTGAATCTATTCATTATTTGCTATATTCAATGTATTTGTTGGAGAAAAATAATGGCCTAACCTGTTCAGAATATTAAAAAAGGAGGAGCTTTCTTTATCACAAAAGCAGGAGCTGATAAAGAGCAAGGTGAAAACACGACTGTCATTTGGGTGTAATGTAAAACAGAAATTATTGAAACGTGGATTGGTCATTGACTACTAGTTTATTAACCCGTAAGCACACGCGCCAGGGTAAAAAATACCCAGACGTTATTCTTTTTGTTGGCAACACTGTGTTTGAATTTAAATTTATCTGCCGTTTTCAGTACCTTTCTTTCAGATATTTTTGCATTGTTGTATGTAAGATTTAGTTAGTTTTCCTGTGACTGCAGGAGTTTATGCATGCATATATCAAGATTGGGTAAGAATTACCCAGCGCGTGTGAATAAGTAACATAAATAGTGAATCATTTTATTTGTGCACCATTTCTATTTTCCATTACAAAATGGACTTACAATATAGGCAAAGTGGACAAATAGTAAACTGGCTAAATGAAGAAGAAGATGAAGATGTTATTGAACATGAATCAGGAGATGAAGCCGATCATCTCTCCGAAAGTGAACATAATTCTGATACAGAACAGGAAGCAACTATGAGTGATGAAGACTATGAGGATGATGCTCCACTGTCTCAGTTTGTTAGTTACAAAGGTAAAGATGGAACTTCTTGGAGAAAAAATGTGCCACATCAAAATGTTAGGACCAGAGCATGCAATATAGTTACTCATCTTCCGGGCTGTAAGGGAGACGCTCGCCATGCAAAATTACCTATAGAAACCTGGTCATGTCTAATAGATGATGGTATCATTGATGATATTTTAAAATATATAAATATTTACATTAGGTCCATCCAGAATAATTTTGTTCGTGAGCGTGATGCTTTGCCAACTAATATAGCTGAGATAAAGACACTGTTTGGTTTGTTATATTTTGCTGGTGCACTGAGATCAGCTAAACTCAATGCTACAGATCTATGGTCAACTAGTGGAACAGGAATTCCTCTGTTTTCAGCAACAATGGGAATAAATAGATTCTTTTTTCTTTTGCGGTGCCTTCGATTTGACGACATCACCACAAGGGAAATAAGAAAGGTGACAGATAGGCTTGCTCCAATAAGAGATGTTTTCGAAGCTATCATAAAGAACTTTCAGAAAAGTTATACAATTTCTGAATATTGTACGATAGATGAGAAATTGGAGCCTTTCCGAGGAAACTGTTTATTCAGACAGTATATCAAAAGCAAACCAGCCAAGTATGGTATCAAAATATTTGGTCTGGCTGATTCCCGCACCTTCTATGTATTGAACCTGGAAATATACTGTGGTAAGCAACCAGAAGGAGCATACCAGCAATCTAATTCCCCAGCTGATGTTGTCAAACGATTGATTATACCTATTAGTGGCACTGGAAGAAACGTCACGTTTGATAATTGGTTCATGAGTGTACCGCTTGCCAAAACACTTCTCAACAATCACAACTTAACTTGTGTTGGAACTGTAAGGGTAAATAAACGTGAGATTCCGCCTGAATTTGTGCAAAAAAAAAGTGAGAAATTTTCTAGTATTTTTGGATACCACGATAGACTGACTCTCACTTCCTATGTACCAAAGCCGGGAAAAGTCGTTCTAGTGGCATCCACTATGCATTATGATAATGCAATTGATCCAGACACCGGAGATCAAAAGAAGCCAGAACTAGTAACATTTTATAATGCTACTAAAGGAGGAATTGATACAGTCGATGAACTATGCGGTACATACAGCGTGTCCAGGAAATCCCGACGCTGGCCACTTACAGTGTTTTTTGGGCTTCTCAACATCACAGCAATTAACTCTCTTGTTATTTATAAAAGCAACAATTCAACTTCACAATGACATGTCATCCGCCGATCTTTCCTAAAAGAACTTGCTCTCGCCTTGGTGAAAGATCATTTGGCTCATCGGTTGACATTGAAGTATTTACCTTTGGACCTCAGATCCACAATTCGAAGATTGGCTTTTGTGGAGGAACAAACCCAATCAACACAGAAACGTATGAAGTTGTCTTCAGTTCGATGTGAAGTATGTCCGAAGAAGAAAGATCGTAAAACAACTACTTCATGCCACAGCTGTGCCAAGATGATCTGTAAAGAACATTCTGTGCCTTTCTGCGAGGGGTGTGCCAATTCTGATGCTGGAAGTGACAATAGTGTTTGAGTGAGTGGCTCCCAAATGCTATAATCATTATTTATTTCTAATTAGTGTTAGCACTGAACAAGAAACATAATATTGCAGTATTTTTCTGAAGAACATTATTGCGTAGTTAATGCTCATGTGCATTGTTAATTTTTTTAGGGGGGGGGGCAAATCCCGATTCAGGAAGTGAACATAGTGTGTGAGTGGCTGCTAAATATATATGACTTTTTCATAATTTTTGTTGGCACTGAACTAATACATTATACTACAGTATTTTTGTGAAGAAAATGTAGTACATACTTAGATCTTATTTTATGTATTGTTAAATTAAACAATAAATAATTTAGACATGGTCAAATGAAGGATAGACATGGTCAAAATAAAGATATAATTATAGAATATTCATAAAAATTACATTTTGCTGTTAATATCACTTAATAAAGTTTCGGGTAAAAAATACCCAGCGCGTGTGGTAACGGTGCAAAATTATGCGCGTGTTCTGACGGGTTAAAGAAAAAATCCAGTGTTACCTCCAGCATGCAAGATGCAAGGTAATAACTAATAAGTCTTGTCCCTCTGCATATTAGAGCAAATAATCCACTTGCAATACATCTGTCCAGCTTTTGGTGTGATGTGACATGAAGTATTTCCTAGTGAATATAGATATAACGTATGTAAATTTTGAACTTCATGAGTATTGATTAGGACTGCACTAATATTTTGTATTTTTTTTTTCCCCCCAAGAAAATCATATTCTTTTGATTATATTTCTTATGATCACTAAGTTCACATTTACACTAATACGAGCAATATCCTGGATAGAGGGTTAACTTGGTAAGTAATTTTCAAATTGTAGGATCATTACCTTGTTGTCATAAAAGTTACGTATCATGCCTTTAATACCACATTTATCAAAGCCATCTTTTCCAGTTAAATGCTTGGGTATCATGTGAGATTTCCAAGATGAACTAATTGATGTTCGTTGTCTTTGATGATTCTTTGAACAGTCCTTAAATGCAATCCAGTAGTTTCTGACACCCTATGCTGGAATTTATTTAACTTTATTTAACAATGCATTGTAATTTCTGCTGCTTATATAATGTATTTTTAAGAGTTCCAAACAATTTCTTGGCCCTAACAACATGTTTTAATTTTAATTCCGATGCAATGGGGCCATTATTGTAAGTTGCAAATTAAAAAAAAAAAAAAAAGCATTTTAATATGTAGCATGGTTTGTAATCTATAAATTCATGGTTAAAATATACAACTGTTATAAGACCAAGTGTCAATAACAAACTGTCAATCTATCCTGAAAACTGAGATCCATTGAACAGCCAGATTACTCATAGAAGTTCTACTCAACAAAATATGTCAGCCTACATATAGCGGTTATGTATTTGGTCAATATGTATGCAATATAAGCAGTAGAGTGTGTAGTTGTGTGTAGCGGCAACACAAATATTAATGGCTTATTAAATTAGAAGCAGGAATATTGATTGTAATGCCTTAAGGTTTTTATAAAATCGATAAATTTATGACCAAAATTAAAAGCAAGAATATGGACAGCCCAGGCTCTGAAAACTTGGCTAATAATTGAACAATACTGGTGAAAAATGTGGATACAGGTACATCTTCATCTAAACTAGATGAGGAATCAATATCAGAGAGGAAGTAGAAACTATAGCAAAGAAAACCATGGTAAGTCATGATTAGAGTCTGGATTTGTATGTAATTACATATTTTTTTTCTTGATATGTTCTTTCATAATAACCGAAAATGTTGAAGATTCACATAAATCTAGATCTTATACTCAAGTTTGATTTTACATATTTTACTCATTACTACACATTTAATATAATATTACATATTTTTACATAAAATGATATTCAAATGTAAGTTCACAAAATTTTTGTGTACAGTACTAGTCTTCTTCTTCCTTCCAAGTATTAGGCCAAGGCCTGTTTAGATCCTACAGAAAATTTTCCCTCCAGCATTTCATAGGATGGACATAAGTTTGATCCTTCTGGGAAATTCTCGTATAAGACTTGTAAGCATAATACAGTACTAGTAAACAGGTAACATTTCTGTATGACTTGTTCTCAATTCTGTTTGGAGGTTCATTTGATTGACAGGTCATAGTCATATCAATATACTTTGTCTAGTCAATCCTGTTGACAAATGCTACCTCACATTGAAACACAATGCAAACCCTTTTTAATTTTCTAGGAAAAAATTACATGGAATATCTCACAATTAAACAAAATGCAAACCTTCATTAAGGTTTATAGTTTTCTTGGAAAACTTTAGCCTCAGTTATTTTTCATATATTTCAAAATCAATTCAAATGTTAAAAAAAAGTTTGCTTCCTCCTCCCCCATCGCCATGAGGAGTGAGTGTGAGGGTGAGAGAGAGGTTGAATAGTTTGTACTATTTCTAACTATACCAGGATAATCCAACAGTATGCTTCAGTACACTCTGATATTGTTAAAGATAACTCTTTTAAAATTGAATACACTTTAATAACATAAAACAATATTTTCCACTGCTTTCATAATTTGGGGCAGAGTGAGGAACAGATATGGTGCATGAAATTTGTTTGGACGCATTAGACAGTAAAATGCCTTCTCTGCTGAGCAAGTTGTATGCTAATACGATTTTGCTTACTCAGAAATCTGTTCATGCGATAATAATTGGTTAAATTTGTAAGCTACCTGCGGAGGTACCTTACATGAGCAACTCAAATTAAAATCCCGAAGGGAACCGAACGGGAACCGATGGTAATCGATGTACTTTGCTGCTTTATCCAACATTTATCCAAGATGTCGGACCTTGAAGACTTCGATCATGTTTTCGGTATACATGGAGAAGAGGAATTTGATAGAGTCTACCAAAGAATTCAACTGGAAAAGAAACAGGAGAATCGGCGTAATATTGCGTGTCGCAGACGTGTTTGTATACGGTATTATTTGCGGGATGCAAGCATAAATGCATTCCTCTATAGCAGACGAAAATAACGGAAGTGGTTTTATCGCTGAGAATTCTGGGTAATTCGTTGCCAATATTACGAAAACGTCGACTCTCGTGCATGACCGTTAAGTCGGCCGTTAATTCGTTCTCAGCAATTGCTCACGGTGAATCAGCTCACTAGTGATTGGAAGTAATTTGAGTAGAGAGTAATGTTCTAACATACGACCCTAAGTGTGGAATATTCTGATTTTATCGGACCATTTTCAATTTTTTACTTAGTTGGCCTATATCTTTGGGATTGAATATCAGTGAATGCAGATGAAAATGGCTTTGACTGCTTCATCATTATCTGCCAAAAAAAAGATCAGTCTTGGATAACTATTGATGACGCCTTTTACCACAGATGGTGAAATAGTGTTTGTAGGCATTGCCATCTTTACCATAAGGGCACAGGGGGCCCCGTGCCCCCATGCTCATGGGAGCCCTAAAATGCCAATTTATTCACTTACACTATGCTACACTCGGGATGATAATTATCAATCTCCACTCGTTCTCCTGTGACACAGTGCTGCCCATCAGCTCGTTCTGGAACTCACCTATGCCATAATTGGCATAGAGAACGAATAGAGTGGCTACTCTGTGTTAAATTTTGGGAGCAATTTTATACCGCTGCGCCAACTTAAGATGACCTGGTACTACTTTAACCAGTTACAGTGGATCAATCACGAGAAAAGTACCCTACCCTTTCCATTCTTTAAAAATAAAATTGAAAGCTCAACACAAGCAATGCTACTTTGTGAACAATTTTCGCATGTTTTATTCTTACCCTCTTCAGTAGAAAATTACAAGAACTTTACCAACTTTTCAGACGTCTTTAACTATATTATTTTCAATTTTTTTCTTTCAAAATTCATCAATTAGTAAGTTGACTAAAATAATTTATACAATTTCTCATGTGTTTATTAAAAAAATTCACTTTTAGATGAACATAGTGCATACGAAAAATCACTATTTATCATAAAGTAATTGAAAATGTTAGACCGATACAACAAAAATATTGGCAAAATTTTTGTAACAATTTTCTGAAGTAAAAATAAAAAATGCACAATTGTTTACAGAGTAACATTTCTTGTGTTATTTCCATTAAGAAATATCAAATAGGATCTCAATAATGGTATGCCATGGCGGCACCATTTGACAAGCCTGGTCTAATGAGTAATATGCTATTTGCTTTCGTGTGTTTTAAGAACTGAAACCACAAAGTAATTTGAGTACAGGTTTTTAAATATTCTTAAAATGAAAATTTATTAATACCTTAGATTGATAAGAATGTAGCAAAAATAAATTCAAACTAAAATCTACACATTGTTTCTCTATTCTGAACTACTCATATGTTAATGCATGCACATCAACTCTGTTTAGTAACCAGACTTGTCTTGATTGTTTGCTTTTAAAAATGAAATAACAAAATTCATTTATTACTTTGTATTAAAATTAATATTAAAAAAATTATACATTTTATAGTTACTGCAGGATGTACATTATTCAAGATGAACAGAATTTTCTCAATGAAACTTAAGTCACATACATGGTTAAAGATTCAATATTGCAACAATAAACATAATTATTTATATGTATTTTTATAATTAGACTATTTGTACATTTATTTACTAGCTTCCTATTACCCCAAGGGCCTTCCAAGCCCTATAATGGGATCACCTACCTTTACATTTTGATTAGAAAATCGAATAGTTTATTAGAGAAGAAACCATATTATGTATATTTACCAAGGTGCAACACGCTGAGAATGCCCTTGGCCTACCAGCTAGCTGCTGGCTCAACATCCATCTGTGAGAAGAATCCAAATTGTTTGACATTTTAGGCTTAAACATTTATTTAAGCCTAACACAAATTCCTACCTTCATTACCACCAGGAAATCGCTGAATAGTTGAAGGTTAGGGCAAATTATTTTTGTTAAAAGGCTAAACAGTTTTATTCTCTAAGTAATGACCAACACTTCACATTAAGATTTTGGTTCAACTGCATTTTTACTGCTTTTTGATTTTTCAGTTTATTGTTGTGAACTATAGCTCTTCTTCTGCATTTACTAACATTTCTTAATATTTTAAACTTTTTCAAACAATTTTTATAACATTATTAGACAATTTTCAAGTATTTATTTAATCACGTAAATCACAATATTATGACACTGTTAGACAATATTGTGATGCTAAGTGCTACTTTCTCCACAGAGTATATTATTTAGTCTATGATTTTTCTATCGCTGTTTTGGGTTATCGCTGGTTGGATCAGCATTAGAGAGTGATAAGTAAGTGTACATCCATTTTTAATAAAAATTTGATAATTTTAATATTATTGATATGCTTTTTAACATATATTTGGGATTTATTGCAAAGATTGGTCATTTAAATTTCATAGCGAGATGCTGCCATCTAGCATAAAATTTTTTAACTTTAGTACAATATCAATAGCAATTGAGGGTGATAATCGATATGTGGTTTGATGGTAGATTATCGCTTGCTCTATAAACTCTGGCGCATGCACACTGTTGTTCTATAGGACTTTGAAAATATTTCACATCAGTTTAAGTGCAGTTTTTCCAAGATTTTTTTTGCACATATTAAATAAATGTTTTAAAAGGCATAGAAATTTCTCGACGAGGTAGAAGTAAGGATGAATTGGAATTTACTTCAAAATGTTAACATAATTTTAAAATTTGTAATTTAAAATATTTCCTATAATAGTTTGTTTTTAATAAAACCCAAACACTTTTCTGTATGGTCTATAATGTACTGGTATGTTCTTGCAATACACTTGTAGATATTCTTGAAGCACAACTTCATTACACCTACTGTAGAGTCTGAAAGAAAAATGAAAAAAAAAAAAAATATATATATATACAGATACAGTGAGTTTCACTCGATCTGCGGCCAATAGTGGGAAAAGTGACAGCAAGCATTGAGTTATCAAATCATGCTGCCCATGCAGTGTCTATGCTAGTGGCCGCAAGTCGAGTGAAACTTAATGTACTTGTCAATGTCTTTCACAATGAAGGTATCCCTAACTCTTAAATAAATATAATTAATATATATGTATATATGTATGTGTGTATATATATATATATATATATATATATATATACATTAACGATCATGCTATTCTAAATACATGTTTTATTTAGAATTCTAGTTATGTTAATGCCCCATATCTATAGAAAAACCAGACATAACAATGGACGAACTAGAAGAAGTTTTAAAGAAGGCCAAGAACAGGAAAAGTCCAGGTTTAGATGATTTAAATTTAGAACTTTTTAAGTATGGAGGAACTGCCTTGAAAGAGAAACTATTAGAACTTTTTAACAATATTTGGCATTGTCTTAATATTCCAACGGATTGGGAAACGGGTCTAGTAATTAATATACATAAAAAAGGTCAGAAAAACAAATGTGATAACTACCGAGGCATTACCTTACTCCCAACTGCATCTAAATTATATGCCAACATAATTAAAAATAAGTTATCAGTAAGTACTGAAACATTTTTGGAAGAAGAACAATGTGGATTTAGAAAAGGGAGGAGCACTATAGATGCAATATTTACCCTGCAACAAATTATGGAAAAAAGGAGAGAATTTAATCTCCCACTGTACATACTATTTATAGATTATGAAAAGGCATATGATAATGTAAACCGAGATAAACTTTGGCAGATACTGCATGAAGAACATATACACTCACATGTAATACGAGCCATACAAAGCTTATATCAAAATTCTAAAATCAAAATTAAATTACCAGATGGAGAAATTACAGAACACATAAACACAGGCAAAGGTGTTCGACAAGGATGTGGACTATCTCCACTCTTATTTAATATATATATTAACAGAATAGTGCAAGAATGGAAACAAACAGTAAACAGTGGAATTTCAATAACTAGGAATAAATAATAATTCAAACAATATTATATGCTGATGATCAAATAATATTATCAGATTCCGAAGATAGCTTACAAATAGCAGCATATCAATTATTCAAAATTGCCAGCAAATATAATATGAAAATTTCCACATCAAAATCCAAAACAATGGCAATGTGTGGAAAAAACATACAACGGGTGAAAATTGAGATTGATGGAAAAATTATAGAACAAGTGTCAGATTTCTCTTACTTAGGAAGTGTATTTGCAGAGTATAAGAGTGACATTGATTCAAAATTACAAAAATATAATAAAATGAATGGGGTAATACGAAGACATTTTGGTAAAACAGATGAGGACAGAGACAAAACTAAGATTACATAACGTCACATCAAAAGCTGCTCTAAAATACGGAAGTGAAATTTGGATTTTAAATAAAAGAAACTCTCATAAACTTCAAGTAAGCCAAATGCGCTTCTTACGATCATTGTTAGGAGTTAATAGACTGGATCACCAAAGGAACACTACTATCAGAGGAAAACTTGGAGTAGCAAGTTTAAATGAAGATATCCAAAAATACCAACAAGAATGGAAAAATCATCTGAGAAGAATGGCAAGAAATAGACTTCCAAAATTGGCATTCCAATATACCCCAACTGGACATAGGGACCAAGGAAGACCAAAACATCGGTGGAAAGATCAAGACCATCTTCGCTAGGTTTACCGTACAGGCCACATGGCCTAAAACGAATTTGTTCATGATGATGATGATGATCTATGGGCATTGGAAGAATAAAACAAGAATTAGATATTCCAATTTTCTAAAGGTGTTACTAATCAAAATATTGAATTCTTGATTTATTATCAAATGGTTATGAAAATAGAACATTCGCTTAACCTCATAACAAGAACTGTTAAAAGACAGACTTCAAACAGTGTGATCCTAAACCACTGTATATGTATTATGTACACGTATACACCTACATATTTTTAAGTTTTTTGTACTATTTCACAAGCAGTCGAAACTTACATTGAAAATTGAAATGACAATTCTTGAAAATATTTGACTTAAAAGAATGGAAAACTAATACCATAAATAAACTAATAATAATGATTATACTAAGTGTTTATTATCACCATTCTGTGTTTAACTTTCTATTTTTAAGTTTAAGATTTCAGTATTGGGATGTTTCTCCTCTTTTTGGTTTTGGCAATGATAATTTTATTATGTTTTGTATGGTGGCAGCATCGGATGATTCTAAATTATATCCACTTCTATCTGCTGGCACATGTGTATGGGTCTACTTAGGCTTGGAATTTTTTTTGGCTCTACTTTAGATTACCATACCCTTCATTTCCCATAGTATATTCTTGTAATACTGTTGCTCTACGTACTTCTTCTGCTTTACTAACATTGGAACAATACTTAGAACATTTTTTACAATAAATTATTAAATATTTATCTACGTATCCAATGATTTCTTCGAAGTTATGTAGATTTGATGTGCATATGCACGAATGCTTAAATGAACTTCCACTACACGGTGGAGATATCTGTGAAATTGGAATAACCAACATTCAAAATAATGTTTTAAGAAAAATTAATGTTCACTCACTTCATTTTGTTAGGTTCCGATGGGAAAAGTTAGTGAACACTTCATTAAATAATATGCATGTAAATTATTGAGTTAGGTTAGGCAAGGATAAGTTGGTATATGTCCATATCTAATAAATATTTGGGAATTTATTGCAAAGGTTAGTCATATTGATTTCACATCTACATGGTTTCATCTAGCTATTCAACTTTATAACCTTTTTATAAATTTTTCCACATGTTTACTATTATTCTGTAGGACTTAGAAAAATTATTAGGAAAGGTAAACTGAAGTTTTTTTTCATTTTTTGTAGCATAATGGAAACTTTATCCCTAATTTTCTGTTATCTTTTAAGATTTTATTTTTAGACTTACAGGTGTTCTAGATAATGCTACCTACACTAGAAATTAACCTAATAACCTACACAAAAAATTTAATCTATAAAAATATGTTAGGGTGATTTAGTTTAGTTAACTTTTATCAGGTTATATCAATTTAAGGTTAAACTTCCAAGTTAGTAAAATGAAGGCCACTCCGAATACATTAGATCCACTTACCTAAAATTGTATATGTATGTAGACTTCTCAATCACTGTTGTAAGAAAATATGTCCATAGGATTTGACCTTGACATCCTCATTTATTCTGTGAAAGAAATATTGATGAATAAGTACACATATTACAGGCTAAGATATAAAAAATAATATGAGGTATAAACAAGTTTTTTACAATTCAAATACAAGCATTATAATGTCATGATGCAAAAAATATATTGACATGATGCAATTTACATAATTCACAGTTTAGGCCTATTATTTGAAAACACGATTTTGAAAAATGAACCAAATTTTTTAGAAAAAAAATGTCATATGTAATCATTCACTTACCTTCCATTAGCTGTATTTTCCAGTTTCACTTTCTCCTTCAGATTGTAAAAAAATTAATTTATTTAACAATTAACTTTGATGCATTAATAATATTATATTATGTTCAACCTCAAACTTCTCTTCGTACAGTACATAACAATTCTACTGTTGATTTATTTAAATTTAATTTGATTTTACAACTCAATTTATTTGTACGTCATAGTCTACAACCAATAAAATTGCGACAGTGGCGCAGTCTTAAGATGACCCAAGTACTACGTGACCACAGAAATTAAAAAAAAAATTGCTTCCAAATCTCCCTATGATGATTCATTGGCACTTTTGTGTTTCGTAGCTTAATTAGCTAAACTATACCATCTAGCGGCCACCTCACAAACCGATTGCAAAGTCAAGTTTGCACAGTCTGTACAATCCCTGTACATAGATTTTTTGTTTAATTCTTAAATTGGCAACGTATCCTATGGGATAAATCAATTGGTTTAATTTATGCAACATTTTTAATAAAACAGAAGATAATGCAAAATAAAAATTACTTAAATTTGTGTTGAATTGCACAATATACCTAATAATAATAATAATAATAATAATAATAATAATAATAATAATAATAATAATAATAGTAATAACAATAATAATAACATAATAATAGTCATACATAATTTAGTTTACACTGTGGTCTGCCACATTTAAATAACCAACACGAGAAGATTGGAAGCATAGAGTAACTTATTAATGGAGCATGAGAACAATTTACAGCACAGGCAACTAATGATGAATTATGTCGCCAGAAGCAAAACTACTAGAAGTGTTGACAGTGAGTTGCTGTCCCAATATAATACAGAAGTCAATTGTTGGAAGAATGTACTTAGAAGAATTGTTGCAAAAGTGAAATTTTTGGCTTCAATAGGTCTTGCTTTTCGTGGTAATAATGAGATATTAGGGTCTCAAAATAACGGGAATTATTTGGGATGCCTAGAACTGTTTAGTGAATTTGATCCTTTTCTTGCTGATCATAGCATATACGAAACTCTGGAAATCGTGGAAAAGGAAATGTATTTGTTTGCAAATATTTGTAATGAATTTATTAATATAATTAGACAGGAAGTTTTAAAAAAATTGTTAACAAAATAAAAAATCAGCAAAACACTACTCTATTAGCATAGTAGATTCTATGCAGATCTCTCCCACGTGAGATACATATATATATATATATATTTCACCAAGACACCAGACTGAATATTGTAGTCTGGTATTGATTTCACTTTAGTAGAGTTGTAAAAATTATCTGCTGGTCGGATATTTGCATTTTATATGGGTGATGAACAGATAAAATTGGTGTAAGGGATAGGAGTAAAGTATGTAAATTTGAGATGCAAGGGCTTATAGCCAGGCTGAAAACACATAGAAGTAATTTTTTTGGAGAAGATGAAATTCTAAGTCAATCTTTTGATCCAGAAAATGAGTGAAAAAAATCCCTTGTAATGATATCCAAGCATTCCATCAACATCTGCACCAGTACAGGTAAACAAATGCATTTTATTGTTTATTTTATGAATTTCTTTAATTGTACAAGTTCATAAAAAATGCAGCCTCCAGGTATCTAAAATTAGTCATGATGTTTGATTTTTTATTCAATTCGTTTCTCCTTTCCAGATAAAAAAAATATGTTTAGATTCAGAATCAGTCCAACAGACCACTAAAAGAAAATTAACAATGGATACAGTTGTTGCAAAAAGTCTGAGGGAGAAAGAAAAACATTGCATGAACAAATTGCTAGATTTGTATTTGCAACTAACTCTCTTTTCATAACAGTTGAGCATAAGGAATTCAAGAAACTGTGCACATTTCTGAGGCCTGATTATAAACCTCCATCTCATCATGATACTGCTGATAAATGGTTGGAAATTGTTTACAATAAAGAGTCAGAACTCAGTGATGTGGAATTAAAAGATGAGACTGTGTGTATGGTAATTGATGGCTGGTCTAATATCTGAAACAAACCAATTATTTGTGTTTTTGTGACTAAATAAGTTAAAGTTTTTCTAGTGGACACTATTGATATTTCTGGATTTATCCTTGACTTTGTAAACAGTGTGATTATGACTAGTGAAAATAATATTTGCAATAGCTGAAGATGAAATAAGTCAAATGAAAAAACACATATTTTTTTCAAATTGTGACTGTCATTGCATTATCAGGAGAAGTGGAAAGAATTTGTTTTACTTTCGGCTACAGTCCATTCACAATTTAGAAATAGGTTAGGAGAAGAAAAAGCTTTCAGATTGGTATCCATAATGAAACAATTAAAAACAGAATAGCAATAAGTAAGGTGAATCTAATTTCATCTTACCATATTCACCTTATTTATTAAGAAGAACCTCATAATGTTACTTCCTATTGTAATTTATTAACAGATAGCAAATTGAAGTTTGTGTAATGTTTGTTTGTGTGGTGTGTGTTGTATGTAGCATTAGGTTAGTCGTTTTTGACTTTTGACTTTTCATATTTCAATCCACATACCATCAATTTTTTTTCCTTTGGTTGTAAGAAGTAATTAAAAATCTATTTTGTTGAAAATTAAGATGAGGAACCCGTGCTGCATTGAGTTTGTATAGACATGTCACGTTGTTATGTAATGGTAATGATTTATGATACTAACAATTAATTTCATTAAAACACCTGTATTTGAAGATATTCATTGATTTATTTCTCTTGTTTAAGACAATAAACAAGTAAATAAAAAAAATACTCTTTGCTGTAAGTAATTTTTTAAATTATTTATAAATTTAGGTCCAGTGTGGCACAGGTTAATGTATTGTAATTAAATTTGATACATTATCAAACTGGGCCAAAGGGGGAAAAAATAGTGGGTGTGCATTGAAATCAGATGACATTTTAATTTCACCCCTCTAACTATTATCTACCCTAATGTAGCATTGTAATATCACAGCCACAGAGTATAAAAGTTTAGTATTTTTCTGGATTATGTACTAAAAATTGTCATCATCATCATAGTACATTCACGAATTTAGGCCATTTGTGACCTGTTTCGGCCTCAAGAGAAACACCATCCAGAAGTCTTTTGAGTGGACGTCCTGGTCTTCTTCTTCCTGCAGGTTGATATCTTAACATTAGTTTGGGTATTCTGTGATCTTCCATTCGATGAACATGTTGTATCCATCTTGACTTATAATCAGAAATGTAGTGACGTGTGTATAACCTCTCCTACCCAATTCTCATCCTCACCTTCTCGTGGTACAACCTGTTTTCACAAACGAGGCTCTGAGGACCGAGTCACGGCGGTATAACCGTTCCATCAGGTACTGAGTAAATGCGGTATCCTAATGTCTGTCCAGAGACTAAAAGGTAACAGCCCTACCACTGGACTATTTAGCGTCGGGCCAGTAACCTGTCCTAAGGAACTTCAAAACTACTTTCAAGTCTCAACACTAAAAATTGTAATACTCCTTATATAAGAATCATATTTGAAAAAAAATGCCATTTAAAAAAAAGTTAATTTACTTAAAAAAAATCTGATTTAAATAAAAAAATAAAATAAATAAGTTGCAAAAAACAACTCTATCAACCCTGGTTATAAACCAGACTGAAATAAAACATTTACATGGATTGTTTTTGACCAGGTAGAAGATGTTATCTTATGTTCTGTTTGTAATTAAATATAATTGAGTGTAAGCTTATTGATATCCAGTTGAAAGGGAGATGACTTTTATTGAAACTGGATTTTATAATTGGCGAAAGAGCACTGAGAAACCAAAAATATATGATCTTTCAGTTTACTATAGGGAAGCAATCATAAAATAAAATTGTGCAAAAGCTAAAATTAAAATTTTAACACTGAAATCTAATCAAAAGAGAGATAAATGGTGGAAAATCATGTGTGTTGAATTTATTGTATTTACTCTTAGGCATTATCTATTAACATTTATAAAATTCATGATAAAGTTCCGTTGAGATATTATTCAAAATTAAAATATTTCATAATTTTATATTTTAATTATCTATTAACCCTGGGTTAAATGATCAAAAATCACACTGACAATGGAAGTAACTACAATAACCTTCTAAAAGTACAAAGTGAAGACTCAGCTAAACTAAGAATTTGATTTGACTAAATCTGGGTCTAAAGTTACTTCATTTTTAAATACTAACAATATTTAATTTGATTTTTTCATTATTCTCAATATTCTTGTCAAAATATTTGGCCAGATACACTCTGTAATTATGTTTGCAAAATAAGTCAATCTGCCTTGAATAGGCCAATTGGTTAAGACCCAGAGAGCAAGCATAGCATTTTGTAGAAAGAGTTTCAATGACATCTGGATTAATCCAAGATAGAGTAAACCTGCAGAAATGGGGGCACACTTATGTACTTCCTCATGGCTCCGAGCTTGTGTGTCAACTTATGGCAGAATAGGGGCAAAGGGCCCTAATTTAATGACAATATGAGTTATGTGTGTGTGTGAAAGCTTGATATGTGTGGAACCAGGAACACCATAACAGACTACATATCACAGTAGAATAGGTTTCATCTCATTCATTCCATAAAGTAAACATGGGTAATATAATGAACCCAAAATATGTTTGCTATGTTAGGGTTGACAGTCCACTGCTGTGGTGCCAAGGTAGATACTTACTTACTTACTCACTGGCACTATCGAACCCATAGGTTCATGGCTGTATGGACATAAGCTCTCCATACATCCCTCTTCTGAGCTAATGCTTTCCAATCATTCCCTGTATAATCTACTTCCCTCAAATCATAGTTAATATTATTCTCCCACCTCATTCTTGGTCTACCAACTGGGCGTTTTCCCTCTGGCTTTCCTACAAGAAGCTTCCATGCAAGTCTTTCATTCCCCATACGTGCAACATGTCCTGCCCATTGCAGTCTACGAGACTTAACTGTTTTCATTATATCTGGCTTCCTATAAAGACCATGTAGTTCATTGTTATGTAGTCTTCTCCATTCACCTGTCTGTTCATCTCTCTTTGGTCCAAAAATTTTCCTAAGTACTTTATTCTCAAATACCTGTAATCTCCTTTCCTCCCTTAAAGTAAGAGTCCATGTTTCGCACCCACATAATATAACTGGTAGAATAACAGTTCTATATATTTTCAGTTTAACGTTTTTTTAAACGAGTTGGGACATCAAGAGACTCTGCAATGCATAATAGCATGCATTTCCAGAATTGAGCCTATGTTTAATTTCTTTGTGCATCTCATTCCTATTTGTGATTATTGTTCCTAGGTATTTGAATTCAACCTCTTCCTCGAAATTTCCTTCATTTGTCATTAGCTGTCCATTTCCATTATATAATGTATTTCTGTGTGTGACCATATATTTAGTTTTAATACCGATAAATATTGGGCCCCCCAATTCTTGCCAATGGATTTTAATAGGGTGGTTAAAAGGTTCACATTCATGCATGCCATTTGCCATTCCAATATTTGTGGAGAGAACCTACGGACCACATTACTGACTGTTATTTCTGTATGGTCAATATATCTGGTTTCACTTAAATAATAAGCATTCTATTCAGTATCCAAATTTGTGGTCAGCCATGCGACCTTTTAAACATAGTGATTCTCTGCAAATTCCAAAACCTCCTGAAAAATGGACTTTGGAGTACGAAAATATATCTTCTGGGTCTAGTTCTGCTACTGATGATGGACCATCCCTATGTGATCCTAACTTCAATGTATCTCTAGAACCACATTTTGATATCACAAGCTGAATTACATGACCTTGTAAGAGACTTGAAACTAAATAAACAATTGGCAGAGATTTTATCATCTCAACTTCAGGAATGGAACCTATTACAGCCTGGCACAAAAATCACTTACAAAAAACGGGAATTAAATATGTCGTCACCTTTTACAGAAAATTAACAGTTGGTTTACTGCAATGATATTAATGGGCTTATGGTTGAATTGAGAAGAGAACAAAATCCTCAAGAATGGTGTGTCTCTTCATAGACTCATCGAAATTAAATTTAAAGGCCATTCTTTTGCATTACGGGAATGTATATCCGTTTGTGCCAGTTGTCTACTCCATTACTGTGAAGGAAACATACAACACAATGAGAACAATTCTTAAGGCTTTGAATTATCCACAACATGATTGGAAGATTTGTGCAGATCTGAAAGTAATAGGCATGGTAAGAGGGATACAGCCAGGATTCACAAAATTTTCCTGTTTCTTGTGTGAGTGGGATAGTTGTGATAAGCATAATCATTATGAAATTAGGGAGTAACCATCAAGAGAAACTTCAGTAGTAGGACAAAAAAGTGTGAAAAACTGCCGCTTTTTGATAAAACTAAAATATTTTTGCCACCATTACATATAAAACTGGGGTTGATGAAGAACTTCGTGAAGGCAATAGACAAATCAGGCATGGCTTTCCAGTATTTAAGGGCAAAATTTCAAAGGTTAAGTGAGGCTAAACTAAAAGAAGGCAATTTTATAGGTCCTCAAATATGCAATCTCCTTGATGATGCTTATTCGAGAAGACTCACTCCAGGTAAGAAAAATGTCAGTATGCGTGAATTTTCTGGGAAACTATAGAGCAGAAAATTACAGAGACTTAGTTGAAGACTTTTTAAGGGCTTACAAATTAATGGGATGCAATATGTCCCTTAAGATACACCTCTTGCATTCACACTTGATTTTTTTTCCACCAAACTTGGGTGACGTCAGTGATGAACATGGCAAAAGATTCCACCAAGACATTTTAGAAATGGAAAGCGTTACAAAGAGAAATCAGTGACCAACATGCTTGCTGATTACTGCTGGAAACTTGTCAGTGACGTTTCGGAGCTATCTTATCTGTGTATGTCATCCAGGAAGAATTTATGAAATGCGAGATTTTGCAACAAATTTAAGCATGTGTTGTAATGTAAATACGTGTTTATCCTTTTTAGAAAAGGATATATTTTAACTTTTTGGATCTTATATGATTTGGTTTTACATAGATCAATTGCTTCTAGCAATATTATTGCCAAAATATTGAAACTAAGTGCAGACAAGCAGTAATTTGCAAAATATAATAAAAAAAATTCAACACGTCCTTGCAAAAAATTGTTAGATGATAGAGAAAAAACGGACTTCAAATTCAAAATCAGGGCATGCCAATTAACTAAAATCATCTATTTTTCATTTCTGTGAGCGACAAAAAGTTCAGATTTGTTGTCGTGTGTTATTAACATTATCATAATCATTGCATGTTTCTTTTTATCTTAGTTTAATCTGTCCCTTTGTAGGTACTTTTACATGCCTCACGCCGCCAGGGGTTTTTAGAGACACAGTCTGTCGGAGAGGAATTTTAACTTTGGATCACACACATATTTTTTTTTGATCTTACAAGGTCATGGATGATCTCCCTGGATGAGTAATCAGTCAATGCCAGGTCCTCCTCCAGGACAACACGAACACTTAAGACAAGACACACAATGAATTTATTCATTCTAAATAAGGCAAATATGATATTGAATATATGATGATCAAGATGGTATTCGGGGACCATTTGGGCCTTAAGGTTTCCAGGAATGGAAAAACATGGAAAAAACTTCACCCAGGAAACTTGTCCCGACCAGGGATCTAATTTTGCCTCACTGCGTATGAGGCAACAACATTATCCTGAGACCGGTGGACATTATTATTGGTATATTGCATAATATTATATTTGTGGATCTAATGGATTTTGTTTCCTTCCAATTGAGTCTGGAACATTGAAAGTTGTAGATGCTTGTCACTGAGATGTGAATGTACCTATAAAGTGCAGAAAAGCTATCTTCACTTGTTTCATGACCACATAAAACCTTGATATTTTGAGACAGTTGAAGTGAGAGGTTTAATACTCGCAATTTAAAACAGTTTGAAGGTGTGGATCTGTTTCTGACTTGACTGCCTCTGTTACTTTCATTATTTCTGTAATGAGTATTTTCAACCATTTGCCAAGGAAAACTGCTACCGTCCCATAATAATATAATGTTATTTTAGTTACAACAGATGCAAAGCGTATTATAACTCTACTTAACTTAAAAATTACAAAGCTAGGTCCACTCTCTCTCTGTCTCTTAGTTTTTTAAACTCTTGTTTTGTAGACAATTTCACGTGCCACATGCCTGGCCTTTCTAGAAAGGATTTTTTAATCTGGATCAAATATATAACTTTTTGACCACAAAAGGTACAGAGTGTTTCTAGAAGTGTTCAGCACAATACTGGTACCACCTCCGAGACAACATTAACACTTGAGAAAGATACAGACAAAATATAAAAAAAATAAAGATGTGCTAGTCAGAGAGGGTGAAGGAAGAACAATACTGGAACTCATAAAGAAGAGGAAGAGAAATTGGATTGGCCACTGGCTAAGAAGAAACTGCTTGCTGAAGGACGTCCTAGAAAGAATGGTCAACGAAAAGAAGATTAGAGGCAGAAAAATACATCAGATGATAGACAGTATTACAATAAACGGTTTGTACGTATGTGGATACAAAAAGGAAGATTGAGTTTAGGAAAGAG
Organism: Diploptera punctata; assembly: GCA_030220185.1. Classification (NCBI taxonomy): domain Eukaryota; kingdom Metazoa; phylum Arthropoda; class Insecta; order Blattodea; family Blaberidae; genus Diploptera; species Diploptera punctata. The sequence goes on from JASPKZ010005685.1 coordinate 939,437, forward strand.
TGGAGAATGCTGAGTTTGCAGTAAAAGACCTGTTCTTGGGCAGAACGCTATGTATGTATGTACACTATAGTAACTCATATATTCATAAAAAAGTAGATAAATTAACTTAAATGTTACGAAAGTCGGGCCAGGAATGATTCTCTCTCTCTCTCCCCCCCTCTATCGCAGTTTTTGTTCTAATCTCTTACTTTGTAGACAGTTTCACGTGTCACATGCCTGACGAGCATTTCAGGCACACTACATGTCGTGAGAGGGATTTTTATATATTTTTTTTACTACTAAAAGACATTGAATCACTCCTGGAGTAATCTGAGCAAAACCTCTATAATTTAAGAAAGAGACACTACTTACTCACACATTCATACTAAACCATGAGAATATGCAGTAAGTGACCGTGATGGCCGTAAGGTGTTCGGGTACTATCTGAGTCTTAAAGATTCCCCGAATTTGTTTTACAAGTAAGAAAAAACTGAAAAGGAACCCATCCAGGAAACTTCTCCAGACCGGGAATCAAACCCAGGTCAGCAGTGCTCGAGATAGCAAAGTTATTTTTGGATTACAGCCGTCATTTCTTAACGTAACTTTTTGTATGCATTTCTATGTGTCTCATGCCTCCTATGTAAATTTTGCTATAAAATTTTCTTTACAAATTTTGATAAATTTAATTGAATTTTGATTTATAATATACTGATAAATGAAAGGAAATAAATGTTATAATTAAAAATTAAGCCTCATAAATTGTGGCAGTAGAATCTTCTTGCTTCAGTCATAGAAGACTTATAACCAGACTATTTCTTTATCTCTGTAGCAAAACAATAATCTTGTATGAGGTTTTCACTGTCTCCCACAATATCCTCTTCAGTTCCTTTGTATGTTATATATTACACTAGGTAATACCCGGCATGTGCTGTTACATCTAAATAAATGATAATGTATTATTGCATTTAGTTGAATAAGTAAAAGAAAAAATAAATATAAATTTATATCATTATTTTTAGATACCCCATGCTGATTACCCAGCGATATCCAGGAATCTACGCATCCCAATGTACTTGGCATAAATGAGATGAAAGACAAAATTTGTTATTTTGAGTTATCCATAAAAGAATACCTGCAGTGCGCTGCTATGCTTAACCGGGAATCTACTTATCACAATCTTCTTGGCATCAATGAAAGAAAAAAATGGTTATTGTGAGTTGTCCTTAAAAGATAAACATATGCTGTCAAGGACTTTTCTGTAGATTTATTTGAGATATTCAATTCTGTGTACAATAATTGTGTGTATTTGTTATGGTTTAGGCAGCGTAAGCCATTTAAGTTACAAAAAGCAACATTTTTTCTCGTTTTTTTCACTACAGAAGGTGATTTTTAAGGGTGAAAGGCTTGAGCATTAAAACTCTCTTATAACCTATAACCTTCCTGGGAAAATCCTGATCATTTTGCAAAAAGCCCCATGACAATCGGATGAATGGTATGGCAGCACATACTTGCCCAGGAATCTACTTATCCCAATCTCCTTGGCATCAATACTTACTTACTTACTCACTGGCACTATCGAACCCATAGGTTCATGGCCGCGCGGACATAAGCTCTCCATACATCCCTATCCTGAGCTTATGCTTTCCAATAATTCCCTGTATAATCTACTTCCCTCAAATCATAGTTAATGTTGTTTCTCCCACCTCATTCTTGGTCTACCAACTGGGCGTTTTCCTTCTGGCTTTCCTACAAGAAGTTTCCATGCACGTCTTTCATTCCCCATACGCGCAACATGTCCTGCCCATCGCAGTCTACGGGACTTAACTGTTCTTATTATATCTGGCTTCCTATAAAGACCGTGTAGTTCATTGTTATGTAGTCTTCTCCATTCACCTGTCTGTTCATCTCTCTTTGGTCCAAAAATTTTTCCTAAGAACTTTATTCTCAAATACTCGTAATCTCCTTTCCTCCCTTAAAGTAAGAGTCCATGTTTCGCACCCATATAATATAACTGGTAGAAATAATAGTTTTAATATATTTTCAAGCTTAACGTTTTTTGAAAGGAGTTGGGACATCAAAAGTCTCTGCAATGCATAATAGCATGCATTTCCAGAATTGAGCCTGTGTTTAATTTCTTTGTGCATCTCATTCCTATTTGTGATTATTGTTCCTAGGTATTTGAATTCAGCCAATTCCTCAAAATTTCCCTCATTTGTCATTAGCTGTCCATTTTCCATTATATAATGTATTTCTACGTGTGACCATATATTTAGTGTTTACTGATATTTACTTCCAGTCCTAATTTCTTAGTGTTACTCAATAGTGTGTGCGTGTTGGCCTTAGTATCTCCTCACTATCGGCCAGTAGTACTACATCATCAGCAATAACTACAGCTTATTACCGCCATTCAGTTGTAAGCCTTCCTCATTCTCTAAAGATTTAATGGCAATGCTCTAGTACAAAATTAAATAGTAGAGGAGATAGTGCATCTCCTTGCTTCAACCCATTCTGGATTTCAAAAGTGTCTGAAAACTGTTTGCCTACACGCACCCTACTCTTTGAGCCATTTAGACACATTCGTATAAGTCTAACAACTTTTTTTGGAATTCCGAACTCCAGCAGGATACTATATAACTTCTCCCTCTTAATTGAATCATATGCTTTTTTGAAGTCTACATATAGTTGATGTACAGTACCATTATATTCCCATTTCTTTTCTAAAATCAGTCTTATACTAAAAATCTGATCTGTTGTAGACCTGTTTCTTCTAAATGCACATTGATGATCTCCTAGAATGTCATCAATATAGGGAGTAAGTCTGTTACTAATATATTTGTTAGAATTTTGTACGAAGTTGAAAGTAATGAGATGCCCCTGTAGTTGTTGCAATCAGTTTTATCTCCTTTCTTATAAATTGGTACGATAATTGATTCCTTCCATTCATCTGGAAGAGCTTCTTTTTCCCAAATCATACTAAGCAACCAGCGTATCTTGTCCAATTTTTTTCCCCCTGATTTTATCAGTTCTGCTGGGATCTCATCTGAACCTGATGCTTTATACATCTTCAATTTTTCAATCGCCATTTCAACCTCTAATGCACTTGGCTCTGTGACTAGCATTTCTGCTGTCTGTAACTTATCCTCCTCAATGTCCTGTTCTGTATGTACATTTAATACCTGAGACAAAAATGGCTATTGTGTGTTATCTGTAAAATATATATGTAAGCTGTCGTGGACTTTTTTGTAGAGTTTTTTTGAGATATCCAATTCTGTGTGCATTGATTTTGTGTTTTTGTTATGGTTTAGGCAGCATAAGTCATTTAAGGGTAAAAAAGGGACTTTTTCACGTTTTTCACTACTAAGGGTGCTATTTAAGGGTGTAGGAGCTGAGTATCTCAACTCTCTTATAGTCTATATTAATCCCGGGAATCTCCTGAACATTTTGTCAAAAACTCATCAAAATCGGATCAACGGTATGGCCGCGCATATAGTACGAACATACAAACAAATATTCATTTTTATATATTAGATTTCTATTATCAGAAATTTTAATTTAGTAAAAATAAGCATGTTGTTTTATTTGTAACTGCTATGACTTGTTCCATTGAGGCAATGGACTTGTATTTAGGTGGTTATGGTTTGAATCTTATGGGTTGTTCAATATGATAGTTTTCCTTATTCAATAATCAGTGAGACAAATCCTCTCATTGTTGTTGTTCTTATTGAGCAAACAGTCTTATATGATGATCTTGAAGATGATTTCCAGGCTGTAGGCCGTGGTCTCGAGGCTTGGAGTTCCCCGAGCCAGAGACTGCATCTGGCATCCTCAAGGGTTGTCTTGAGACTGGCAATTTGTCTGTCTGTTGGCGGCGCTCCTCGCCGCCCAGTATGCCACGTTTGGAACCAGTTGTAGCTCCCTGGCGGCTAACACCGTAGTGGCTATCATTTTGTGGTTTCATCATTTTGGCACTAGGTAGCGGCATCAGTGTTCAGTGAAAATTTATTTTTATTTTTATTTACAACTGAGGGTGAAATGAGGTGTTTCCTCTCCAGAGCAGGGCGTCAGAAACCACTGGTCAGACAAGCAGAGAGTCCGAAAGCCAACCAAGTGGAATGAGCTACCCTACTCTAGCTGTAGCACAGCACTCATTTCTTTTGTCTGGATCATCATAGGGCATTCATGGGTCTGGCAATTTGTCCACTGTTTGTCCTATTTATACCATTCACCGCAATGTGTTCATAGGTTATATCTGCCTTCTGATTGGTCAGCTGTAGGGACTTCCATTGCTTCAATGGGGTTGCTGTTTGATGGTCTAGTAGACTGTTCTTATAGAGGTTTGCATTCTGTGTTTTTTAGAACGGGTATCCATATTTTGTTGACTTTTAATGATTCTTCCTTTCTATTGAAACTGTGTTTATGTTTGAATATTTTGATGGCTTCTCATTGTAGACAGGTAAAATAGTGTGTGCACTTAGATAATATGTCTGTATTCTGGTATTGTACTATGTGGCCATCAAGTAAAGAGTGTTCTGCTACTGCTGACTTATCCATTTGTTTAAGACGACTATCTTTCATGCTCCTTAAGTCTGATTGCGATGCTGCGTTTGGTGGTGCCTATATACACCTTTCCACAATTCCATGGTATCCTGTATATGCCTGCTGTTGGATGGGGATGGAGTTGATTCTTTATAGGTCTGAGAAGTTCTTGATTTTCTTTTCTTGATAGGCAAGTATTTTGTCTTCATGTCTTCTTTCCCTAGTAGTTTTCCAATGTGGTCCATTACATTCTTAATGAACAGTAAAAATGCCCTGGTTGATATTTTTTTCTTCTGATTCCTTGCTACTGTTGCTGTTATATTGTCTGGGATGATTGGCTCGGTTGATTTCTTTCCTCGTGTATCCATTGGCTGTGAATACCGTATGGAGGTGTTGAAGATCCATTTTTAATAAATCAGCATGACAAAGTTTCTTGGCTCGATCTGTCAATGATTTGATGATTCCAAATTTTTGCTTAGGGTGATGATTCGAGGTTTTATGAAGATACCTGTCAGTGTGAGTAGGTTTTCTGTACATAGTGTGATAAATGTTGCTGTCTTCTTCTCTTTTGATCAGGATGTCTAGGAATGCTATGCTATTATCTGTTTCTTTTTCTACGGTGAATTGTAGACTGGAGTTTATGTTGCTGATGTGTGTAAGAAATTTGTCTACTTTCTCTTCTCCATGGTTCCAGATTAGAAAGGTGTCGTCTACATAGCGAAGCCATATCTTGGGTTTATAGCATATTTGCTCAAAGTTTTCCATGAAGAAATTGACAACTACTGGGCTCAAGGGACTGCCAGATAGATACACCATCTGTTTCCTCATAGAAGTCATTGTTGAATAGAAAGTAGCTGGTGGTTAAGCAGTGATCAAAAAGTTTTGTGATATCTTGAGGAAACTTGGCAGCAATGAGGGGAAGAGTCTCATTTATAGGAACTTTGGTGAATAGTGAGATCAAGTCAAAACTCATCATTATATCTTCCGGTTGCAATGATATCTCTTTTAGTTTTTCTATGAAATGCATTGAGTCTTTGACATAAGTGTCACTGTTGTTAGTATGTGATTTCAATAAAGTAAATAGATATCTAACCAGGTGGTAAGTTGGTGATCCTATTTGGCTGACGATTGGTCTTAAAAGAGTATTTTCCTTATGAATTTTAGGCAATCCGTATAGTCTGGGTGGCTGGGCTTCGTTCTTCTGAAGTTTTTTCTTCATGTCGTTAGGAAGCGAGGAGGCCTTTATTAATTTGTTAGTTTCTCGGAGTATCCATTTAGTTGGGTCATCTGACAGCTTACGGAAGTTACCAGGATTGAGTAACTTGGTGATTTTTTGGTTGTATTCTTCTGTGTTGATAATAACTGTAGAATTTCCTTTGTCCGCCGGAAGAATGCGAGAGACTTCATTGTGGATTGTTTCTGCCTTTTCCATTGGTAACATTCCTATAGCAGATTCAACATTTTTACCGTTCATTAAGAATGTAACGGACCGCATTGGAAAATCACTAAGGAAAGAAAACATAAAGACAATGTACAGGCCTACCAAGAAAATCAAGAACCTTCTCAGACCTATAAAGGATCAACTCCATCCCCATCAGACAGCAGGCATATACAGGTTACCATGCAGTTGTGGAAAAGTGTATATAGGTACCACCAAACACAGCATTGCAACCAGACTTAAGGAGCATGAAAGATACAGTCGTCTTAAACAAATGGATAAGTCGGCAGTAGCAGAACACTCTTTACTTGATGGCCACATAGTACAATACCAGAATACAGACATATTACCTAACTGCACACACTATTTTACCCGTCTACAACAAGAAGCCATCGAAATATTCAAACATAAAAACAGTTTCAATAGAAAGGAAGAATCATTAAAAGTAAAAAAAAAGGTGGATACCCATTCTAAAAAACGCAGAATGCAAACCTCTACAAGAACAGTCTACTAGACCATCAAACAGCAACCCCACTGAAGCAATGGAAGTCCCTACAGCTGACCAATCAGAAAGCAGATATAACCTACGAACACATCGCGGTGAATGGTATAAATAGAACAAACAGTGGACAAATTGCCAGTCTCAAGACAACCCTTGAGGATGCCAGACGCAATCTCTGGCAAAACGTCAGGGAACTTCAAGCCTCGAGACAACGGCCTACAGCCTGGAAATCTTCAAGATCATCATAGGAACTCCAGCTGCGAAAGCCTAAGTCAATATACACAGTCTTATAGTTCAGTTAGACCCTCCTTCTGAGTGATAGTCCATTCAGCTCTCCTCTATCATCTCCTTATTCCAAAATCTTCTAGGTGTTTTTCTACACAGATCTGGTCTCCACCACTTCTCCCTTTTATCTTACCCATAAAGGCACACTTAATACTTCTTGGGTCCTCCAATTTCAATAAGTCTTCTATCTTTAATAGAATACTAGATATTGGGTTCTGATTCAGTTTTTGAACATCTAGATTAGTGTAAATTCTCCACCGATTATGATATTTGTTAATATATTTGTTTCTCATTGCATGAGTTATTGTAATTACATTTAAAAAAAATATATTAAGTCATTTGTAGCAGGATGGTGACACTGCTATTTACCAGCTGAGGTTATTAGTGATAAATATATATTTTAGTAAACTCTTTCATTGTCATAAGGAGGCAGATTGTGTATTATGATGTTAATAACATAGGCTCTATCTTGCAAGTCCATTCCATTTACTTGTTAAAATAGGTGTGATCTATGGACTCTCCCCATAAATAGGCATTGGTTTGAAATTCACACAAAAGAGAGATGATAATTTGAAAAATTAAAATGGCTGCCATTTCTTGGCACTTGTACCAATGGTACATAAGAAACAAATACCATCATCATAATAATTCTATGTTATAGCCTAGAAGAACTGATACTTTCTGAATAAAATGCTGGTGTTCTAGGATGTTCCTGCCAAATTCTCTGGTAATCATGGCTGTAGTTTAAGATTGGTGTTACATTTGGATGATCAAATATATCCATCCATCCATCCATAGCAATTCTGCCCGAGGACAAGTCTTTTGCCACAATCAAAGCACTTTCATGCCATGCTTCGCAGATTTACTAGGGAATTATAGGTGTGGTAGCTTCCCGTTGCTTTCCACACTGGTGAAGGATGATGATGATAATGATAAGGATGATGGTGATGGCCGGATGATTTTCGGGGAACGTTGGGCCCTAAGCTTTCTGACATTTGTCTTACAGGTGAGGAAAAACTCCGAAATAAACTCACCCACGAGCCTGTCCCGACCGGTAATAAAATCCGGGCCCGCTGCGTGACAAGGCAGCATGTTACCTCGAGACCACAGCGGTGGACTGATCAAATAAATAAATTATATATATGTATATACAGAGTGTAACAAAAAGAGTATGGCCAAACTTTCAGGAAACATTCCTCACACACACAGGAAGAAAATATGACCACAGCAGTGGACAGTTATATATATGTATATACAGAGTGTAACAAAAAGAGTATGGCCAAACTTTCAGGAAACATTCCTCACACACACAGGAACAAAATATGTTATATGGATATAAGTCCTGAAATGCTTTATTTACATGATATAGCTCATTTTATTACTTCTTTTCACAATGATATTAATAATGGGAAATGCACAGAAACAGAACGTACCAACATTGTATGAAACACTATCTTAAATGAAATTATAAAAATGCCCTCCGTTAGCGAGGATACATTCATCAACCCGCAGCACAAACGGAAAAAGGCACGATCTAGCTGGGCAAAATTATTTTTTTAAGTTACCCATGAAATGTGGAAAAGGTAGTGAAACATATACTACATGAATCAAAGTTTTAAACTGTATACTTGTTTTGGTTATGCTGTCAATGGCATCCTCGCTACAGCCAACGAAAATTATCGCTCAGAACGCCATATGCACAGAGTCCTTGAAAGATAAAATTTACCCCTGGATATTTTCTCTCAGTATTCATGTTAATTTGTCGAGTGAGTGACTTGTTTGCATGGATTCTATAGTAGGGAGTAAGGTCTTTCATAATATACTAATTATTTTTAATTGTATTAATTTTTTATTACTTTATGAAGTATTTTATAAAGTACTGTAATTACATAAAATAGCAATCAAAGAATAAGATTTGACAAGGGTTATAAAAAATCTATCCTGGTCCAGCTTGTCTTTCTATGTTAGGATGTTTTCTACACTAATTTAGATTATACAAAAAAATTATATATCACTTTTAATCACTTTCTTAAATAGAGCCATTTCTTTACAGGTACTCGTGTTTGCACTCATACTAGTGATTTGGAAGACAGCATGAAAATCACAAAATATGAACTATTTTTACTACATAAAGACAACCATTTTTTTAAATGATCCACTACCAAGTGTTCTGAAGAGATTTTCTATTATATTTTAGAGAAATTTAAAGTAAATTAGTGCCGTTCTGAGATAGAAAATTGTTTAAAACATAAGGTGAGTGTGTTTACATCAATCCTAATTGCAAAGTCGAAGGCAAGTAGGCAAATAAACGAAAAAATTACAAAGAAAAACTATCAGTAGTTACACACAGATATAAACCTGCAGATATTAATCAACTGCAATTAGGAAAAACGAGGAAGCCTTTTAGTGAAAGTTCGGTGAGAATGAAGACAAGGTCTGCATCTCCACTACTGTCAGACATATCTCCAGATAAAATTACTTACGCTACTAAGAAGTGTCTAAGGAAGAGTGGAAAAATAATATCTGCTGAAATAATTAAACTCTTCACAAATATATCACCACGAAGAAAAAAAGATGAAGAGGGCAATGGAGCCATGCTCTATCCAGACTTTAAATCCCTATACTTCAGAAGAAGCTATGGCACTTGTTGTTGATTTAGGGTTAGGAAAATATGATAATACTTATATTCAGGCTACAGCAAAGGCAAGAGGTTCCAACCTATACACACCATATAACATAATTTCACAAGTAAAACAACAGTGTTATCCTGATAACATTTGTGTTACAGAGAGTGGAGTTGAGGTTCCTCTAAAAACTAAACTCCATGGCACGACAGACCTAGAAGGCCCTTGGCCTACCAGCCGGCTGCTGGCCTCACATCCACACGTGCTAATCACAGAGGTAGACGATGATCCAGCCAGTGTGGGGTTGACGTGTGGTCAGCATGTCTGGTCCCCCAGCTGTTGCAGCTGGTGTCAACCTGGAGCCGCTACTTAATATAGTTACCCAAATTCATTGTGATGCTGGGTGGGAACCGGTCCCATACTGTGATATATAAATATATTTCTTGCATATTAAATTATCAATGAAATTTGGTAACATTATTTGGCAAAACTTAGAAAAGAATTTTATCACCAAACTAAATTTAACCATGAGAAAGGAAATTGAAAAACAGAAAAAAAAAATATATATATTTGACAAAATACTGAAGGAAGGGTATAACAATATTATAGCAACAATAACCAAACAAAAGAACAAAATCTAAAAACGAGGAAATAATGGATTCTACCAAAAATTATGTTAAAATTTTTTCAAGTGCAACTTTTAACCAAGAAGTAACACAATTTTTAGAAAAGAGCCTAAACACAGCTGTGGATTATTCAAACAGAATAGAAGATTACCAAATTTCAATGGCTGAATAATGAATTTAAAAGAATTAATAATTTTGAAAGTCTACAGATTGAAAATTTATTAGAATTAGTTAAAAAATTAGAAAAAGTGGAAATCGAATTTACAGATAGATTAGTGAATAATTATGGATAACATTGAAGGTATAGGCAAAGAGAATATAAAACATAGAATTGATTTGAGTAGCAAAATAATATCATCGTTAACTTCCATATGGTGGGATAAACATATTTGGAAAGACACAAAAAAATATATTGGTAAAACATTGGTGGAATCTGTTGCAATATATGGAAGTGAGGTAGGGACAATCAATAAGTACTACAAGAATAGACTAATAGCTCTAGAAATGGATTATTTACGCAGAAGTGCCAGAAAGTCAAAATTAGAACATGTCACAAATAAGGAAATTAGAAATATAATGGAAGCAGAAGAAAGCATAATTGAAAAAATTGAGCAGAAGGAATTAAAGTGGTTAGGACATGTTTTAAGAATCGAAGATGAGCAATTGCCAAAGCAACTATATCAATGGCATCCGACCAGAAGGAGGAAGAGAGGGAGACCGAAGTTAACATGGAAGGAGAACATGAAGACATTAATGCAAGCAAGAGGGCTAAGCATTGAAGATGCCCAAGAATGTAGGCTTTGGAGGTTTGGCACAGGAAGACGGCAGCAACTGTAAAAACCCAAAGATAGATAGATAGATTAATTAGTCTCATTTGATACCGTTTCATTATTAAAAATGTACCGAAAAACAAAACTTTGGAGATATTGAACAACTGGTTAAATAAAAACAATATAGATAAAGAGACCAGAGAAGACTATTTGGAATTAACTGAATTATGTATTGACCAAATGTTCGTAACATTCAATGGGAGTTTCTACAGACAAAAAACAGGTTTTTCAATGGGAAACCCATTATCCCCTTTCTTGGCAAATTTATTTATGAGCGATTTTGAATGTAAAATCACAAAAGCACACTCCACAGTCTTTAAATTTTGGTGCAGATGATATAATTTGTATAGTAAAAGAAAAACATATAGAAGATTCCTTTAAACTGTCAAATTTACAAAACACAAACATTAAATTCACCATAGAATCAGAAGAAAACAAACACACAACTTTTTTGGATCTTAAATGTTTAGAAATGAAGAAAATAGAAAAATTGAATTTAGGATTTATAGGATAGAAACGCATATGGAAAATTATATGAAATCAACAGGGTTTAACTCCATTGTACAAAAGTTGGCTGCCTTCAACAGTTTAACACACAGATTGGTAAACATTCCCTTAAGCAAAGAATATTTCGAAATAGAGAGACAACAGAAAACCAAAGTAGCCAGTAAAAATGCGTTTGATAAGAAAATGGTACACAAAAAAATAGAAAAATATAAAAAAACAAAAAATTATAAACCAAAGCACTCTTCAAAAATAAAAACCACATATAAAAAAATACAGGAAATCACATATCATCCTTGGGCACACAATAAATTCCAGAAGATTTTTTGACAAATTTAATATTAAATTAGCAACAAAAAAATGATCACAGTTTAAATAAACAAATCAAAACTAACAGAAAACGTAAAAAATCAGAAATATATAAAATAGAATGTATTGGTTGCGATAAGATATATATATAGGAAAAACTAAAAGAAACCTGAAAATTAGAACCAAGGAACACATAAGAATTATTAAAAATGGGGAAATAGAAAAATCTGCAGTTGCTGCTTATGTTTGATCCGAAAAACACAATATAAATTTGAACACTAAAGTATTAAAACAATTAGAAAATAGGAAAGAACTCACCATTTGGGAAAAAAATAGGCATTCAGAAGAACAAACAGAGTCATGAATTTTGTAATTCCTGCTGAACATTACATAGTTGGGAGGTTCTTTGGCCAGCTGGAGGAGGGAGCTTATATTGGCATCCAGGGTCCACAACATAAAACTCAACAGTCTGGGCAAGCTGACGATGATATAGAGGAATATATCGAAACATATTCAAACAGAACTCAACATTAATTTGAGGTAAGATGTAACCATTCTCACAAAAACTTGATTAAAAGAACCTCAAAAGTTACTTACTAAAATAAATCATTGCAGTAAGATATATTCAGGCCAACAATAGGCAAATTCATTCTTCATGATGATAGTAATGAAAATGGGGTTAGATTAGTAACTTTACCACACGAAAGAATCTTATTGTTAAGAGCACAATATCCAGCATATGGATATTCATAAATACATCTGGACATCTCCAGATGGTGAAACTCAGAACCAGAAAGATCATGTATTATTGGACAAATGGTGGCACAGTAGCTTCAACGATGTTAGAGGGTCATACTGCTATTTGTATCATCATCTGATCAGGGTGAAAATGTGAGAATAGTTTTCGTTTATGAGAGGAACAAACGCTGAAGATGATTCTGAAAAATTTAAATTAAAAAACTTGAAAAATGATGAACTGTGGCAAGAATACCAAATAAAATTGCTAATAGAATTGAAATACTGGAATCTTCGAATGAGAATATAGCAAACGAAAAAGAAATTGATATAAATAAAGAATTTGATGCTATGAGAGATACTTATAAATTGTCAGCATCAGAAAGTATAGGTTATTTTAAAAAAGAGGCAAAACAAGAAATGGTTTAATGAGGAATGTGCCAACATTATAAAGAAAAGGAAGCTAGCAAAAATGAATTGGTTACACGAGCCAAATTAATTAAATTTAGAACAATTAGGTAGCTTTAGGTGGGAAACCACTAGGTTATTAAAGACTAAAAAGGAAAAAGAAAAGGAGCGTGAAAGAATTATATCAGGGAATTTGGATAGAGAGAAAAAGGTATGAGGTTTGAAGAAACATAAATGGGGATAAGATTGCAGATTTCAGGGGTATATTAAATAGATGGATGAATTAATTAAATCAACTATTGAATATAGGCCTACATGAAAAACAGATATTGAAGAGAATGATTTACAAATAGCAGAAATATCAGTCAAAGAACCAAGTGCATTAAAGCCAAAATGGCAAAAGAAAAATAAAAGATGCATGTTCAGGTTCAAATGGGGTCCCGGCAGTATTGATAAAATCAGTGGGAGTTAAATTGATGGATGGAATATGTCAGACGCTTAATATGATTTGGAAGAAAGAGGCACTTCCAAATGAATGGAAAGAATTTATTTACAAAGGCCTGCAAACATTTTGTGGCATGAGATACTTTAATGCAAATATGTCAAGTCAAATGCCCTGATAACAGAACTGTCACTAGTTTTTGTGTATCATGTACAGATTTTGCACAATTCTATTTTAACACAAAAAATGAGAGTATGCGATCCACCACTTGTATGCAGTGTATACGTGTTGTATTAAAATATGTAAACACCTAAAATATAATACATTTAAAATAAAATCACTGATTTTATTCATACTAGTTTGTCATTGTGTTTAATTCAGTGTAGGTTCATCCTACAACCCTCTCCTGGCTATATTTACACAGTTTCCTGTGAAAAACTGCAGAAGCAATAAGCCACCAGCTTATATAATTTTATGCCAGATATTATAATTCCAACAACATTACAAGAGAGTAGTACCAGGCACTTCTTCCACCTCCAGCATAGAAGGTGATTTTAATTTTTCCCTAGAATCAAAAGACAACAATCCGCATCGTCTCAATTAATCAAAATTATACAATTTGGTATGCAGTTTGGCTCTTACAAAAGAAAAAAAGTGAAATTTTAGGATCGAGATTGAAAGAAGACAATCTTTTAACTCCTGGTACAACTTTTTATTGGTATAGACATCGTGAAGAAGAATTAAAAAATGATTTCGTAATGGGGGAAGTAATGTACTGTTGTTATATCCCTGGCTTGAATGGTCGCCTGGGAACAGTTTTTGAACAGGCTCATCAGCGTATATTTATTCTAGCAAAATAAGTCTCAAGGGCATTCTTCTGCATAATGGGAATAAATAATGCTTCAGTTCCAGTAGTCCTGTCAGTGTACATGAAAGAAAAATATACAAACTCTTCTAGGAAAAAAAAAAAAAAAATATATATATATATATATATATATATATATATATATATATATAACGAACACAAGTGGTAGGTGTGCGGAGACCTTAATGTGTGTGGTATTTCATTGGGGTAACAAGGAGGGTTTACAAAATTTCTGTGTTTTTGTGTGGATGGGACTCTAGAGCCAGGGAAATAGACTGGAAAGTTACTAACTGGCTAAAAGGAAAACCAAAATAATGTAATCAATCACTAATTACAACTAAAATTCTGAAAAAAATATTGCTCTCTGCTTTGTACATAAAACTAGGATTAATGAAGCAATTTGTTAAATTTTTGGATAAAAATGTCCCTTGATACCAATACATTGCTAAAAAATCTGTTACTGTCAGAGGCAAAAGTGAAAGAAGATTTTTTTTGATAGCCACAGACAAAAACTGCATGTCTGACATGGAACTACAAGCTTGGGAATCATAAAAGGATGTCATCGAAAAGTTTCTGGGTAACTTTAAAGATGATCAATATGAGAAAATTGTAAAAACCATGCTCGAAAAGGGGACTGCGATACAATATGAGCTTGAAATTACACATCCTCCACTTTCATCTTCAACATTTTGCAGAGAATTTAGGAGCACTAAATGAAGAACATGGTGAGTGATTCCAACAAGACATAAATGAGATGGAAACTAGGATCAGGGTCAATGGGATGTCTCCAAGATTGCCTACTATCGTTAGTGTTTGGTAAGATAAAACCCTTGGGTAGGAGCACAAATGCCAATCAACTCAATGTTCATTTCATTTACAGTTTGTTTACGAAGATTTTCGAGCAGATAGAAGAAAATAAATGTTACTTTAACCAAGCTAATTTCTGATATCTTGTATTCGGGGGTTTATTGTCCAGAACACTATGGCATGGAGCTTTGTCCATTTCAATTCTAGCCTACTATCTAGTGGTAAACTAAGTATCAGTCGTTCTTCTACCCACTCTTTAAAATTTTTTACATTCATTTTAATGTGATAGTCGCCAGTTTTCTGTTTGACTTTGAATATGAATTTGGCACCAGGGATGAAAACATTTCTGCTTCCAGCATGCACAATAATGTAATGTTGCCCAGCACTGTCATTTTTTACTCCAAATTCTTTCTCACTTTGCCAGCATTTATTTACTGTAGGCCACCTATAATAAAATAAAGGTGTATCTATTTCTCATCTACATATACAGTAATATCAGTATAGTATTGGACAGCAGATGCAGGGTTTGTGCTGTGCGATGATGAAGGCTTACACGTGCAGGCACGGGACTTGAAATGTGCGCTGACTCAGCAGTATACGAGTACATCCCATGCATTCACGGTCACTGTCAGATAGTGTACTTCGAGTAGATAATGTGCTCGGTCGCTTTTCCTTGTGAACTGAACGACATGTGTATAATGTAAATGAATGACATGTGTATTAATTATTTCATTTTTAAAATTTGTATCTTATGAAACAGGCGTGTATAAGTGTACACTGAATGACATGTGTATAAGTATAAAGTGTAAACTGTATAATGGCTACTAATTTTTCTACTGAACATTGTGTATTTATTTATGATCAATATTTGTTAACTCAGTCTGCTAGCCAAGTACGAAGACTTTTTGAAATACGATTCCCGGGTGTAAAAATTCTGTCATGTTCAACAGTCCATAATCTGTACAACAAATTTTATAAAGAGGTGTCAAAATTTATGGACAACGAAGGTGAACAGTTCCAACACCTGCTTCAATAAAGTTGGTAAGTACGACAATTTATAAAATAGTTATGAAAATATGCGTGGTTGTATCACCACGATCCTTAGCACTATGTGACTGGTTTCTTGTTGTCTTCTAACTTACCATTATTTTTCATTCTTCATAAATAACGTGCTCGGTTGGCTACAATATCATTTCTTTCTGTTAATATATATCTGTTGCTTTTAGACTTTTTAAATTTATATCCAGGTTCTTCATGATTTTTCTAAATGTTTCTTTCTCTCCCTTAAAATTCAATTCTCTCTTTGCTTCTGCTAGAATATCACTGAGAGTTGGGACTTTCCTCTTAACAGTATACATTGATGTAATTATGTTCTTAAGGGCATACTCTTGGAAACTGCCCAAAGTCTTTCTACAAGCCAATTTTTTCTTTTCTTGCCAGGAGTTACAATTTTACTTCCAGTGGCTTCAGCAATTTGACCTTCTGTTTTAAATAGCTGACAGTTAATGCCATTGAAGATCTCAATGATCATTAATTGGGTCATTTAAGGCACCATTTACTTTTTCTTTGTCGAAATGTTGAATAACCCTATGTATAAATTTTCTACCTTCATTGTGTATCAACATTTGATATCCTTCTCACAAATAAATAAAATAAGCAAACAAAATAGATAAATGAATAAATGTAGAGTAACTAAAAATAAATCTAAAAATAATAAAATGAAAATAGCTAATATTGAATAACTTGCATTGAAAATAATGCAACAGACTATACATCTGATCATGTACTGAAATGGTTCAACTTCAATTGTGTGTGGAGAATCCCTAAACATATGTGAAAGATCTTAACATGGTTGTCAAATTAGTCATTAAGCACGGAAACTCAAGCAGTTGGATCTTTTAAAATCACAGTATTTGTCGTCTCTCCATTACCAGCCTCACAAGTGGCAACATGTAATGAGAAGTGACAGCTCATTCCTACACGTAACCCCAATAGTAACAGGGTGTCAAATTAGTCATTCTGCCAAAGACCACCTACAAGGACGGACAATTAAAATCCAAAGTATTTGTCAGCTCTCTTCCTGCCACACAAAGAACATAATACTGAGGACAGGAAGTGGTAACATAGTAAGGAAGAGAAAGATAGCATATTTTCTGCCAGCGCAGATTACTTAGTGGAGTAGTAGTAGTAGTAGTATTAGGCGTTAGCATGTAGATACTAAGGGCCAACATGCAAACTGTATTGAGTAACACTAAGAAATTGGGACTAGAAGTAAACATCAATAAACTTACATAATGGTCACACACAGAAATACATTATATAATGGAAATGGACAGTTAATGACAAATGAGCAAAATTTTGAAGAAGTGGCTGAATTCAAATACTTAGGAACAATAATTACAAATAGGAATGAGATGCATAAATAAATTAAACATAGGCTAAATGCTGGAAGTGCATGCTATTATGCATTACAGGAACTCTGTCATCCCAACTTGACTCAAAAAACATTACACTGGAAGCATATAAAACTGTTATTCTTCCAGTTATATTATATAGATGCGAAACATGGACTCATATATTAAGGTAGGTGAGAAGATTGCGAGTATTTGAGAATAAAGTTCTTAGGAAAATTTTTGGATGAAAAAGAGATGAATAGACAGGCAAATGGAGAAGACTTTTAATAATAGTGAGCTACATGATCTTTATGGGAAACCAGATATAATAAGAACACTTAAGTCCTGTAGACTGCAATGGGTAGGACATGTGGCACAAATGGGGAATGAGAGAAAGGCATGGAAACTCCTTGTAGGAAAACCAGTGTGAAAGCACCTAATAGGCAGACCAAGAATGAGTTGGAAGTATAATATTAAACATGATTTGAAGAAAGTAAATTGTACAGCAGTGGCGGAGAATCCATGTTAGCACTGTTAGCCTGGCTAACACTTTCAAAAGTTAGAATTAAACTCTTTGATATTTAATTAAAACGAAACATAATACCGGAACGAGATACAACAATGCATTAATAGTAGTCTAAATGTCGTAAAAAATAGTAACATAATAATGTATATTGTATGCATTGCGTATATACTGTAGCATTCCAATACAATACCATGTGCTTAAACGTTTTAAATGCCCACACTGTAAACCGATTTTCCAAGGCTAACATGGGAGATGATTATGTTGCGCAGGCGCATTCAAGCTCATCGGTAGTACATCCTGCTGCATTTCAAGCTGAGCCCAATGCTACTCTGTAGCTGCCCTGTTAGCACTCTAGAAATGGCTAACAGCGAGGTTTCAGTTTATCCGACTAAGTCCTATGTAAACGTAGTGCTTCTGAGCATATCAAATACAATAATTGAACAACTAAATATTATCATGGGAGAGGAATGTGCTTGAATTACTGAAGACGTTAAGTCATCACTTTTCCTGCCGAAGCTTTGTTGAAAAGAAAAATGTTATAAATCAACTCCTAATTTAAATATCATTATAAGTCAAACAAAAACAAAAGTGCATCGTTTAATGAAGGAATTGAAAGTTGGTATCAACATGACATATGGCTGCAGGAAGTCAGTCATGTTCCCTGTTGGCCCTGCCTTCCATTTTCAACAGAGAAAAATGTTTGGACAACAAAGGGGGTTTCTGATATAAATAGTTTTCATGTGCTCAAATACGTCATGAACTATCTGAAGTTCATGTTAACTGAGAAATAGTGCTACATAAGTTTGGAAACATTAGAACTGAAGAGTCTCGAAGCCGGGCTATCAAAATTAATACGGCATAATAAGCATAATGAAAACGTTAAAGCAAACAAGTACATTATTATCTGTCTAATAGATGCTGTATGTTTCTTAGACGAACAAGAGCTGCCATTTAGGGGCCATGTAGAAAACTCCAAATCTAATAAAAGAGGTAGGGCCTAATTATATTGATTTATGTCACTATAGATGAGAAATTAAGAAACAATTTGGAAATTTCTACTGTGTTCGTTGGCACATCACACAATGTTTAACACAACTTAATATGTTCTATATCTGCTACTTCATTCAATAAAATGAAACAAGAGATCTCACTTGTAAACTCTAGAAACTAGTTGTTCGTGGAGACGAATATCTGTGTTTTAAAATCATGCAATTATATATTTAATTAACTATTAATATATCCAATTACCCCCTTCCATTTCCTAAGCCCTACAACTATAGTAGTTTATTATATTTGATACTCCTAACAATGTATGCCATTCTTTTTAGAAGTTATTTTACTTATTAGAAATAATATAATAAACAAATAATATTCATATTACAGTAAATAAAACAGCGGCTAACAATTTTCAAAATTCCATGCTCCACCACTCTTGTACAGGGAATGATTGAAAAACATTAGCTCAGGATAGGGATGTATGTAGTTAGTTAGGTTATTATGAATAATGATATGATCTCAACATTGGTATACTTCATCCTATGATTTTGCATACATTTTTGTAGTATTATTGCTCTATGCACTTTTTCTCTCTTTACTAACATTTTGTACATTTTTTAACATTTTGCAACAATACTTATAACATTTTTTTTAGTTATTAAATATTTATCTTCAAAGGCCTCTGCGCAAAATTTAACCAAACTTCATCCAATCAAATAATACCTTAGTTGTCTACTAAGTGTTTCACTGAGGTGATGTGCTAACTACATGTTACTCCTTAACATCTGTAGGTAAATAAGCATAATTAAATTAGCTTGGTGAAGAAACTCCCATTAGGGAGCACCCATGTCCCTCTGCGGGACGTATGGGGTATATACAAAATATTTTTCTAGGTATGCAAATTGTAACATTTAACTCTCAATTAATTTTAAGTTCTACCAAATTGTAGTGTGCATGCGCAAATGCTTAAAGAAACATCCAACAGATAGAATGACTAATCTGTAAAATTGGAATGACTTTCATCCATAATTAATTCCAAAACATATTTTAAGAAATTGAGGTTTACTCACTTCATTTTGTTACGTTCCAATGGGACAATTTTGTGTACACCAGATTAGTTAATTAAATAATATGTAAGTAATTCATTTTGTTAGGTTATGAAAGGGCAGGTTTGTGTATATCCATTTCTCATAAACATGTTTGGAATTTATCATGAAGGTTCGTCATAACCGTTTTCACAGATATCTGGTTAAATCTGGAGAAACATTCCATAACTGTTTGCGCATATGCACCATTACTCTGTAGAACTTAGAAACAATGTTGAACAAGATATTCAAAAGTTTTTCCACGATATGTAAAAAAAATGACTACTGCATTACACAATTTGAACATATGTACTGTACTGAAAATATATTATGCAGTTCAAGGAGTTTCCCACAATTTGAACATATGTACTATACTGAAAATATACAGTTCAAGGGTTTCCAGAAGAACAATGGATAAAACACCATAAAGAGCTCTGGGTGAAGGACAATATAAATATTGAAGAAAAAAAAGACAATAAAAAGATCAAAATAAATCAAGTAGATTTGATAACACTGGAAAAACTAAGCCATAGATGAAATGAAAAATAAAAAAGCCCCTTGACCTGATAGAATTAAAGTAAAACTTTTAAAATGTGGTGGAAAAATCTTTAATAAAAGATTGTTAAATTTAATTAACAAATGTTGGTTAACTGTTACTATAACAAGAACATGGTAAGAAGCACAGGTTATAACTTTATTTAAGGAAAGGAAAAATAAATGTTTTCCCGATTTTAACAATTATCGGGTAATCAGTCCTGAATACTGGATATAAATTATAAACTAAAATTTTGATTGCACGCCTACAACCAATTACTGAATCACTCCTATTAGAAAATCAATCAGCCTTTAGAGAAGGACATTCTTATACAGATAATATTTTCACTCTCAAAAAAATAATTGAAATAACAAGATAATTCAACTTTTATAAGATTCATGATGTGTTCCGTTGAGGTATTATTCAAAATTAAAGTATAAAATTATGGAATATTCACCTGAAAGGTCCGTCTCCTCAACTTAATTAATTATTTAACTGTAGCGCTTTTGGGACTTGTACCATCATCAGCAGGATTCAAAACTGGTGTTTCACTGAAGATCTGGTAGAGGGGGTTACATGTATTGGGTTCGTTTTCGTTTATCAGATTGTCGTTGTTGTGAGCTGCTTTCATGATTTCCATCTCTTCGAGTACGTTTATCTTCGCTGGATTATTTTCTCTGTGCATTACTGTTAGGGTGTTTTCAATATTTAACATGTGATGTCCTTCATGGATAACGTGTTTTGCATAGCTTGATTTTCCTTCTGCATGAATTAAGTCTCAAAAATGTTCTCTAAATCTGATGTTAAAACTCCTGTTTGTTCTTCCTATATAAAATTTGTTGCACTCCTTACATGTCAATTTATATACTCCTTTGCTGTTGAAAATGTTATTTTCTTCAATGTTATTGTTTATTATGTTGTTTAATTTGTTATTAGTTCTGTATACTATTTTTACGTTTTTATTGGCTTTCTTTAGTGTATTGGCTAATTTTGTCGTTTCTTTTCCTGTGTATATAAGTGTTATCCATGTTTTCTTGTTGTTGTCAGATTCTTTTCTAGTTTAGTTATGTTGGTTATATTGTTCTTTTTTTTTGTTTATTTTAAGACTTTATCTATGATTTCTTCATTATAGCCAATAGTTTTTGCCATATATTTAATGTAGTTGAGTTCTTGGATATAATTGTCTTTGCTTAATGGGAGTTTCAACATTCTACTGATTAAGCTATTAAATGTACTAATTTTCTGTTGAAAAGGGTGTGTAGATTTTTTGTTTATGGCCAGAGCATTGTTTGTAGGTTTGTAGATTATTTCGATTTCTAGTTTATTGTTGTGTAGATTTTTGGTTATAGACAAATCTAAGTAGTTTATGCTATTATTAACTTCTATTTCTTTGGTGAAAGTAATTTTTTCATGCATGTTATTTAAGTCTTGTAATATTTATTTTTCTTTTCTGTTTTCATTGGAAAGAAAAAGAAAATATTACAAGACTTAAATAACATGCATGAAAAAATCACTTTCACCGAAGAAATTGATGTTAATAATAGCGTAACTACTTAGATTTGTCTATAACCACAAATCTACACAACAATAGTCTACCGGAAACCTACAAACAATGCTCTGGCCATAAACAAAAAATCTACACACCCTTTTCAACAGAAAATTAGTACATTTAATAGCTTAATCAGTAGAATGTTGAAACTCCCATTAAGCAAAGACAATTATATCCAAGAACTCAACTACATTAAATATATGGCAAAAACCAATGGCTATAATGAAGAAAGCATAGATAAACTCGTAAATAAACAAAAAAGGAAGAACAATATAACCAACATAACTAAACTAGAAAAAGAATCTGACAACAAGAAAACATGGATAACACTTACATACACAGGAAAGGAAATGACAAAATTAGCCAATACACTAAAGAAAGCCGATAAAAACATAGAAATAGCATACAGAACTAATAACAAATTAAACAACATAATAAACAATAACATTGAAGAAAATAACATTTTCAACAGCAAAGGATTATATAAATTGACATGTAAGGAGTGCAACAAATTTTATATAGGAAGAACAAACAGGAGTTTTAACATCAGATTTAGAGAACATTTTTGAGACTTAATTCACGCAGAAGGAAAATCAAGCTATGCAAAACACGTTATCCATGAAGGACATCACATGTTAAATATTGAAAACACCCTAACAGTAATGCACAGAGAAAATAATACAGAGAAGATAAACGTACTCGAAGAGATGGAAATCATGAAAGCAGCTCACAACAACGACAATCTGATAAATGAAAACGAACCCAATACATGTAATCCCCTCTACCAGATCTTCAGTGAATCCTGCCAATGATGGTACAAGTCCCAAAAGCGCTACAGTTAAATAATTAATTAAGTTGAGGAGACGGACCTTTCAGGTATATATTCCACAATTTCATATTTTAATTTTAAGATAATTCAATTTAGAAACTGTTTCATAGATTTGGAAAGGGCTTTTGATAAAGTGAATAGTTAGAAGCTATGGGATATATTAATTTAAAAGGACTACCGGTACCCAAAACATTTAGTCTTACTAATAAAAATCTCTTATACAGGATTTCATCAGTTGTTTAGTTATACAATGTATAAGCCTTATGTAGATCATATATAATTTCCTTACTAATAAACGTTGTGCCAGAGCTATATAACAATACAACCGTTATACATAATATGTCACATATTCATCATCTTTTGACGTCAGAACAATATTATGCATAGTTTGTAACAGAAATAAAACAACATTAACCAGCGATTAATTGTGTAAGAAATGAGTATGGGTAAGAATTAATAGAGATTCCCTAATTGGGGAGGTATGGAAAAAATAAGTGTGTTTTAATTTATTTACATTTTCCTTTATGCTATGTCAAATATATCGTAGAATTAGTTTCACAGATAATGTGCTGCCATCTAATGTCAAGAATTTCGAACAATTCTTGGAAACTAATAAAAGTTTTTTCCCATTACTTATGAATTATATGAAGTGTTATAAGATGTGTTTAGAAAACGTTCAAAATAGTACAAAATGTTACCAACAACAGAATAACGCTTTAAGCAAAAAAAAAAATATTGCAGTTTGATCAGGAATCGAACCCAGGACGCCACGGACTGTAGTCCGAAGCTCTAACCACAAGACTATCAAGCTAACATGTGGTTTGCTGCAATAATAGTACATCTATATTTAAATACATTTTTACATCGGTATGTGTATTATGTTTTAATGATGCAAAAAAGTGTTGTTAAATAACATTATGAAGCATTTAAACTACATTCAGGTTAAATCTTGTCTACAGCAATTATTGTAGAACATATTCTTTTGTGAATCAATGTTCAATTTAAAAATATTAGGCCAAATCAAGAATGAGTGTAACAAAAAGCATTTTATGATGCTTTATTTTCCTACCCAGAGCTTTATTAATATTATTTATGCCCTGTGCATCCATCAAACAGTCGTTAAAGTGTTGCATTTTGCGTTAAATTTAAGGAAACTTTCATCAATATCATAAAAAACAATCAGTTGATCTTGAAGTCCGACATTTTGTCTAGTTATACAATCCTTAAACAATGCTGGAGGCATGTATAACGATTCCCATGTAAAGTTGTAGACCTCTTATACACTGAACAGCTAATACAGTGTTTATTAGTAAGAATTTTCAACTGAGTTGTATATGAACCTTGTGTAAAAGTTATATATGGATTATTAGTAAGAGGGTTAGTAGACAATTTAGCTAATTAGTATATATATATATATATATATATATATATAATGAAACAAACATAAGAGTTGGGTTAAGAAATAGAAGACTATCTCAAAAATTATTTATCAATCAACGAGTAAGACAAGGTTGTTTTTTTATCCCCGTTACTTTTTAATATTCATATGGACAATATATTAAGATGATTGCAATAAGAAAATTCATCCAGGTATTAGCAATGATTTAAGAATTAACGGCTCAACTGTACTTCTACTTATGCTTGATTTTTCAGTTTACTACTGTAAACTATAGCTCTTCTTCTGTATTTAATAACATTATTTAATATTTGAAACCTTTTTAAACAATTTTTATAACATTATTAGACAATTTTGAAGTATTTATTTAAATATGCAAATCACAATATTATGACATTGTTAGACAATATTGTGATGCTAACTGCTTTTTTCTCCACAGAGTATATTATTTAGTCTATAATGTTTCTATCGCTGTTTTGGGTTATCGCTGGTTGGATTGGCATTAGGGAGTGATAAGTAAGTGTACAACAATTTTTAATAAACATTAGGTAATTTTAATATTATTAATATATTTTCTTTAACATAGATTTGGGGATTTATTGCAAATATTGGTCATTTAAATATCATAGCGACGGATAGTAATTGAGGATGATAATCGATATGTGGTTCGATTGTGGGTTATCACTGGCTCTATAAACTCTGGTGCATGCGCACTGTTGTTATATAGGACTTTGAAAATATTTCACGCAAGTTTTAAGTGCAGTTTTTCTGAATTAACACTTTGTTTTTTACTGAGGATATGCTCATTACATAGAAAAGGAGGATTACCTACAGAAAAGCATATTTGAACTTCAGGAATTGAGTGATAGTTATGGTTTTAAGATCTCAGTGCCTAAAACTAAAATCATGGTTGTTAAAGGCAATTATTCAATTCCATCAAAAATTAAATTAGATGACAAAACATGTATGGAACAAATCTCTAGTTTCAATTACTTATGTTGTCACATTACATATGACAAAGATAAAGATATAACTGATAAACTAGCCACTTTCATAAAATCACAGGAATTATAGCTAGAACATTAAAAAAGACCAGAAATTATTTCCGATTGAGGGTCTTTCCACTTTTCAGTGGTTGCCCTTTTACCAGCTGGCTGCTGGCCCTTCACATCCACATGTGTCAATCACAGAGGTAGATGATCAACAGCAGTGTAGGGTGACATGTGGTTAGCATGTCGAGTCCCCCAGCCGTTATAGCTGGTTCCTCAACCTGGAGCCGCTACTTATTGTAGCTACCCAATTGCCTCACAATGCTGGGTGGGCACCGGTCCCATACTGGCCGAAATACCATGAGAAAATTTCTTCCCCCATGGAGACTCGAACCAGTGCAAGTCCCGTAGCTCTACGCCAAGGCTTCCTACCTTAACCGCTCGGCTATGATGCGGGACCCAGAAATTATTTGAATTTATAATTTTACAAGGTTATGGCAGTTCCAGCATTGTTATATTGGAGTGAAATTGGACTCTACAAAAGGGAGATTGGAATAAAATAGCAGAAATTAAATTTTTAAGATCATTAAGGGATGTTCTAAATGAGATAAAATAAGAAAGGAAGATATCTCCAACGACCTCAACATCTTTCACTCTGTGAAAAAAATTTGGACTCAACTGCACTTCTACCAGCGCTTGATTTTCCAGTTATATTGTAAACTATAGCTCTTCTTCTATATTTACTAACATTATTTAATATTTTAAACTTTTTCAAAAAAATTTCATGTATTAGACAATTTTCAAGTATTTATTTAAATATGCAAATCACAATATTGTGACACTGTTAGACAACATTGTGATGCTAACTGCCATTATCTCCATAAAGTATATTACTTAGTCAATGATTTTTCTATCGCTGTTTTGGGTTATCGCTGGTTGGATCAGCATTTGGGAGTGATAAGTAATTGTAACCCATTTTTAATAAACGATTGGTAATTTTAATATTATTAATATATTTTTTTAACATAGATTTGGGGACTTATTGCAAATATTGGTCATTTCAATTTCATAGTGACGGATAGTAATTGAGGATGATAATCAATATGTGGTTCGATTGTGGGTTATCGCTGGCTCTATAACCTCTGGCGCATGTGCACTGTTGTTCTATAGGATTTTGGAAATATTCCACGCTAGTTTATGTGCAGTTTTTCCAAAATTTGGATTATAGGTAGTAAATTGAATTTCCACGTATTGAGGATGCCAGAATTGCCAGCATTCCGCAATCCAAGACAAGCTTATGACTACAAAGCAACAGAAAGACTGAATTTTTGGGTGACCAAGGAAGCATTGGAAAGAGTCCATTTAACTCTAATATAGGCTGGAACAAGAGATTCTCTTAAACCTTGAAGTAATGATGAGGAGCTTCCTTGCCTGCAATTTAGTATAGCATTGTAAAGTGAAAAATAATGACTAGGGCCAAGAAATCAATAACCAATAAATTTACTTTATATCAAGAGAACATCTAAATATGCATTTCCAAATCTTCAACTGTGTCGTGTTCTGTATCTTCAGATAATGTTATACAGTAAAAGAAAATACCTTCTTTTAAAAATATTTTACAATGGATGTAAATTATCCTGTTAAGTATTCGTTAAAAAAATAACACTTCAAATTAATACTCACATTATATTGCGTAGTAATTTTCAGTTTTGTGACTCATAATTAACGATGTGTAATAATAAAAGCTCGACCTTCTGATAAAAGGCTATTAAATTCAAATTTTTACTACTTCACCGTTTATTACACTGCGGCCATCTTGTTTGTTTACTACCGAGTATTTACGGTATATACCGAGTACGAAATCATAGTGGTGGCTCGTCGAATATTTGATCGGATTATAGTAGACATGGTTCCTCTTGAGAGAATGTGTTTATGAATAAAAAGGCACGCATATGGTTCCTTCTGACGGGATGTATGTTCTTTCAAACACAAAAGAGATTCCGCAATATTGAAGAAACTTTAGGATGAAATAGGTTGTAAAACATGCAAAAGAAATTAACACGTCAAGTATATTTTAAAAGTTTTAACATAAAATTAATACCTATAAGGTCCGTTGTCCTCAAACTACTTTTTTTTTTCTGTAAGCCTGATATTTTTACCAGTTCCATCGCCAGTGTAAGTTGAAGACGACGGACCCTACATGTATCAATTTTATAATTATATACGGTATTAAACCTGTTATAATGTGATTGATAACTCTACGGAAAGTTATGTATTCTATTATTGAAGTTAAACATGTGTTTGCTTACTCTTTTGGTTTTAATGTTTGAAGTAAATTAACCTTCTCGGCTCAACTGCACTACTTACGCTTGATTTCTTAGTTTATTATTGTAAACTATAGCTCTTCTTTTGTATCGACCAACATTATGTAATATTTTAAATTTTTCAGGCTGAACAGCAGTTATAGTTACCCTTGATTTTCAGTTTATTGTCTTAAATTATAGCAATTTTCTGTATTTAATAACATTTTTAATATTTTAAACTTCTTCAATCAATTTGTATAACATTATTTGATAATTTTTAAGTTGAGCCATATATATATATTTTTAACATACATTTGGGGATTTATTGCAAAGATTGGTCATTTAAATTTCATAGCGACATGCTGCCATCTAGCATAAGATTTTTGAACTTTAGTACGATATCGATAATAATCGAGGATGATAATCGATATGTGATTTGATTGTGAGTTATCGTTGGCTCTATAACTCTGGCGCATGCGCACTGTTGATCTATAGGACTTTGAACATATTTCACGCAAGTTTAAGTGCAGTTTTTTTCCGAATTTTCTAATACTGTATTTCAGAAGTGTTCCGATATTACATAATTAAAAACAAAACTTTTTCCAATATTTTAAATAAAAAAGTTAACAATTCTACTCGTATAGATATTTTTGGCGCAGACATTATAGGTTACCGGTATGATGTTTCAGGAAACGATCGCATTTTCATTTGTTATTACTTCATATCATTTAACGACAGTCCACCGCTGTGGTCTCGAGGTAGCGTGCTGCCTTGTCACACAGCGGGCCCGGGTTCGATCCCCGGTCGGGGCAGTTTTTCTGGGTGAGGTTTTATAATTTTATGAATTAAATTGGTTGGATTACTATCTTAATTTTTGAAGTTATTTTGTTGGGGCGATGGAGAGATATAATTAACTCTTTTTTTAAAAATGCACATATTTGTGGTTAATTGACCCAGATATTATGATTATTTATCTATTTGTTCTTATTTTGAATTAGATGACATTTAATAATAAGGGCTAAAGTTTTTTATGGGGGTTTTTCCTCACCTGTAAGACAAATGTCAGGAAAACTTTAAGGCCCAAACGGTCCCCGAAATCATATGGTCATCGTTATCATCCTTCACCGGTGTGGAAAGCAACGGGAAGCTACCACACCTACAATTCCTTAGCTAAAGCTCCAAGCATAGCATGAAAAATGCTATGATTGCAGTGAAGGACCTGTCCTCGGGCAGAATTGCTATGGATGGATTTAACGAAAACTTTTACCAAATAAAATCTTCCATTATTTTCCAAGAGGAAGAAGAGATGTCGGACGTCCTCGGAAGAGATGGTCATAGATCTATTAGTGAAGACGGAACAGGCAACTCTTGCCTAAACCAGGAAGTGAAGAAGAAGGATTTAACGATAGTCACGTGCCCACATTTAAATATCTACATTATTACTACAAGAATTACCATTCTTCTTCTTCGTTACCTGAGTTCAACCTTTCACCTTACATGTACTTTTTATTTGTCACACGCTACCCGGGCAAGAATTAACATAAATATATATTTGGCTTTTTTTGTTTGGATTAGAATAATATTCAAAATGCATACAGGAACAAAATAAATGCAATCGCGAAATGGTATTGGGGGGGATACGATTTAATATTCTTTCGACTATCAACTATAAAC
Source organism: Diploptera punctata (assembly GCA_030220185.1). Taxonomy (NCBI): domain Eukaryota; kingdom Metazoa; phylum Arthropoda; class Insecta; order Blattodea; family Blaberidae; genus Diploptera; species Diploptera punctata. The sequence continues at coordinate 968,602 of JASPKZ010005685.1, forward strand.
GGAGAAAAAAGTGGAGCAATTAATTGACTATTGAAAATTGAACACAGATTCAACTTTCATACCTGCCTGGTCTGGGGCACACAGAAAGAAAAGTAGTAACATTTTTACCTGTAGCCACAACTTATGTCCGGCAGAATAAATTGTTACCTCACATTAGATTTTGAAATTACTCTATTTAATAAGTACCGGAGCGTATAATTTAAAGGTGTACATGTGGTATTCTCTCGCTACATTAGTTTACTGGTTGAATGGATAACTGACTGGCTATCTGGATAACTGTTAAACTAAATCACTAATTCACTGATTGGTTAGTCGATAGATTATTAAGTGACAAATTAGATGATTGATTGACCAATTGGGTTGTAGGCTAACTAATGTCAGATTTCCTGATTTGCGAAAATACCAAATTAGATGATGCAAGAAGTTATAATGAAATAATTGGAAATAAACAAATAACTAATGTGTCTAAACTCTATATATCTCTATCCCGCTAATGATCTAGATGTATTTCCAAGGTCTTTGTTAATTGTGAGGGAGAGTGCGTGGTTACTAAGACGCCATGGTTACGAGAAAGAGACGGAGGTAGGTCACTGCCATAGTGATCATGGAATAGGCGGAAGAATGACGACTAATACTTCTGTAAGTACTTGTTATTCCATTCATTAATCATGAATAACAATAAATATATCATTTTTTTAAGAACTTATTTTAATATATCTCCAATCGGTTATTTAATTCAGATTATATTCTCATTATTTTTGATCAACTCAAATGTCGATGCCATCATTGTATTTTATCGTTCCTCTTAACTGGACATAATTATTTGTGTACTTTCAAATTTATTTATGCCACAACAAATCTTTTGTACAATAAAGCGAATATTGTTTTACTTTGTGTTTTTAAATTTTCTTAATGGGATTTTGTTTGTTTTCGTTATTGACCTTCTTCGAAATTATATTTAATCTGTCATTGTGAAATTTAGCGGGAATAAAGATGCTGTGCAGGGCAATAGCGTGGGAGAACTTATTGATCGAGTGTTGAGCCCAAAATCTAACATGCGGTGGCAACTGATATTTGTGAAGTATTTCATTCAGAACATTCTGTCTCGCCTTCCCTTAAATTCGATTCAACTAATTCTGTAACGATTAAAAGACAAGGTGCATTTAGTTATATCAATGATTTGTAACGGAAAGAGAAATCTTCAAATATTAGCCTATGTGTATCTATGTTCTTTGTGGTACTGCAATTCTTTTTCAATGCTAGAAAACATAGAACTTCTTTGTTATCCACAAGTTATTGCTTGCTCTAAAACGTTAGAAAAATTGCCTAGTAAACATGTGTCAAAACAGAAAACAAGAAGTAGTAAACGTGGATCCGAACAATAATGTGAAAGTTATAACCAAATCCCGAGAATGTTTTCTTGGGAATGTATGAACATTAGATTAAATTCAATTAGAGTGAATAAATAATTATACCGGACAACGACCTCTAAGGGTTTGGGACAGAGATGAATAGAGAAAAATCTCGGCAGCGACCAGGGCGCAATGGGTGAAGTGCTATTATTTTTAATAATTGTTTCAGAATATATAATTTTCATAATAAACTTTTAGGTTTCAATTATATGTTTTTGTGTGTAGGCTATGTTATCATAAGTAATGCCACGAGTGATTTCCAAATTATCGATAAATTCACGACTCACGAAGTGAGGAGTGAATTTATCTAGAGAATTTGGAAATCAAGAGTGGCATTTGTTAAGACTATATAACGAATAAAATTAAGCTGTTTACTCATTAATCATTATTTAACTATACTTATTTTAAAATATTTATATATTTAATATAAAACGGCGATGTTTAAAAACAAATGAGAAACGATTGGTACACTTCATTTGCTTCTTTTGTTCATCACTGCAACCAGATCATATTATTTATTACCAAAGGATCGCAATATTGTAAGAATGCACCCTAGTGGAGAAATTTATAACCAACATTATTGGTAATATGGTATTAACAAGCGAATGATGACAAATCAAGAGCTTAAGAACTTTTGAATACTACTACTACTATAAAGGTATTAATTAATTTCTGATGTCCTATGATGTAAATATGTCAATTGTATTTTTCTGCAACGTCAATTCCTGGAAAATAATTCTTTTAACAAAGTGCTAACAGTAGTTTCTTTTTTTTTTGTGGTATAATCAATTGCTACAAATGTTTTTATGTTATTTCCCGCATGCACTATGAGTTGACATTCATGCACTATATATAAAATCTGGAAGCTGTATTTCTTATCGTGTCAGTCACTGTAAAATAATGCTATAGCCTATTCAGAAAGTTAAAAAGGAGGTGCTCTCTTTAATATGATAAACTTTCTTTGATAAATTCAAGGCGAAACGCGACTGTGATTGGCTGTAAATAAAAATCATTGAAATGTGATTGGTGATTGACTCCCATTTGGGGCATGAGTTAAATAGTCCATCTAAATGTTTTGATTAACTTTTAATACGTTTTATAGGCCTACACAACGCTGTTAGCTTAGGAGTATTTAATTTAAATTTGATTAACGTTCTTTATCTGAAAACATTTATGAATTTTATTAAATATTTTATTAAACATATATTTGGCAAATCTTACTATACATTAAACGTAAAATATACCTTAATTTAATGTATTATTTAATTATTTCACGCTTATAAATAAATTCATTCGTTTAAACGCATTCGCGTACACACGCACGCACGCACACACACACACGCGCGGGCATACACACCTGTTAGTTTTGTAACAAGTATGGCGTTCAATTCTCTGTTAAATAGCGGTATTTTACATTGAACTTAGTTATGGTCGTGTGGGAATTGTTTTATGAAGATTTTGTTTTATATCACGTAGCCTAAGTAATATTCAAGAGAGTTTGTTTGTAAAGGTCTTAATTTTAAAGATAAATCATGTTTCATGAATACTAACTTCTCCATCGTAATTTTTTATGAATAAATGTCGGCCCGTGACCTAAGTTGTTAGACAGACACTGCCCTCCACTTCTGGGATTCGAATTCGCGTCTCGATCATTCTATGTAGTGTTCGTGGAGGACGAATCGAAGGCAGGACTGGTTTTTCTAAGGGTTTCTTCCAATTTTCCCTGTCAAAATCTTCATCCCACTATTTCTCCAAACTCATATCATCGTTTCGTTTCATTTCATTACATCTGCCCTTGTGATGCTTGTGATGGTGCGACAGGCCTGGTCAACCCGAATACTACAGACCTTAATCACCCGACCGAGCATTAAGCCAGATACAAAGAGAGAATTTATTTTATTCACACACACACACACACACGCACGCACGCGCACACGCACACGCACACACAGATATATATAAAACAGACGTGGTCCCGGTGTAAAATAGCTGCCTTGTACGCAGTGGGCCCGGGTTCGATCCCCGGTCGGGACAAATTTGCTGGTGATTTTTTTCGTGATTTTTCCTCACCTGTAAGACCTGTAAGGCTACTTTAAGGCCCAATCGGTCCCCGAAGATCATCTGGCCATCATAATTATCATTATCATATTCGCTATGTTTAGAATGAATGCGCGTGTGTGTGAATGATGAGTTTCATCTTAATGTTGTGTTGTCTCGGAGGAGGCCGTGACATTGAGCTGATCACACATTCAGGGATGCCCTCCTCGTCCATGTGTGGTCAAAAAAGAATGTCTGTTGTCCATAGATTAAAATCCCTCTCCCGACAAGTCGTGCTATTGTAAGGCCCAGGTAGCGTGTAGCCTGTAAAAATACCTATAAGGTGAAAGGTTAAACTACGTTAATGGAATGGAATGTACACATAGAAGAACCATTTTAACACGTGGATTCTAGTCATTGACAAATACGCGGAAGGATTAGTGGATAGTCTAATACAATTAATTAATTAATTTCCCTTCATATAGACTATTAAAATAGTCACGGGACTTGATGATGTACTTCAGCATTGTATTCATAAAAAAAAAACGGCCACTGATTACTTTAACATTTACATCACATAGGTATATTTATCACTGAATCGTTAAAACTTTAGCTACTCTTGAATATAAATAAAGATTAATTGAATATTTTGAATTCCTAAATTATGTTATCTCTTCACTATTGAATATTTTATCGTATTTTATGATATTGCATTTCACTATTTATACTATTTATGTACAAATGTTTTATTTTATCGTCGACGTACTTCCAGAAGTTGCTTCTGGGGTTTAATCCAATATGCTTAATTCCATTTTACACGCTTTATATTAGCTTGACCTGTACAAGTCTATGTAACGAACCTGTATCTATGTAATGGAATCTTTGAACACGTTTTTCACCAACTTAAAAACATTGGATCGACTTGAAACTTTGTATATTTGTAAAGAACCCATGACAATACAATAATTTCGTAATTTTTTTCTACAATCCTGGCTAGAATCACCAGAAAATAAAAAAATAAATAAAAACCGGTGTAATAGGTTGCGGACTTATCGCCTTTTTAGTCGATCGTTGTAAGAGCTCAGTTGGTAGAGCGGTGGACTGTAGTGGTATATAATTTCAGTAATCCATTGGTCGCTGGTTCAAGTCCGGGCCGGAGGATCTTTTAGATGAGTATTAAGCAATTAAATTTTCATGGGATTCCGGTTGATGACTATCAATTAAACTAAAAATAAAAAAAAGAAACAATAATAGTTGAATGCAGGCTTTCACGGCCGGTAATCATAATGTTGAGTGATTCCGGGTTATGTGGCCGTGGTCCATAGTTGGTGTTGATACCAGACGTTTCGCCCTCAACTGCGGAGGGCATCTTCAATGGCGAGTGCTTCTAGGCGTGTTTCCTGGTCGGAAGATCACTCTAAGTAGATCTTCCGACCAGGAAACACGCCTAGAAGCACTCGCCACTGAAGATGCCCTCCGCAGTTGGTTGTCCTCTACGTCCACAGCGCTCACTCTAAGTAGATCTTCCGACCAGGAAACACGCCTAGAAGCACTCGCCACTGAAGATGCCCTCCGCAGTTGGTTGTCCTCTACGTCCACAGCGCTCACTCTAAGTAGATCTTCCGACCAGGAAACACGCCTAGAAGCACTCGCCACTGAAGATGCCCTCCGCAGTTGAGGGCGAAACGTCTGGTATCAACACCAACTATGGACCACGGCCACATAACCCGGAATCACTCAATATTATTAAAATAAATAATAGTTTAAAAAAAACTAGAACAACACGCTTTTTGAGAAAACCGAACTAAAAAATGAAAAATAATTTTAATTTCCAACACGCTTGGGATAGAATTAAAGTGGTCAACAAAAATCATCTCCAACACATCTAGAATAAAACTAGAGTTATCTACAAAAAAAAAAAGATAATTTTACCATCAAAAGCGTGGGGTGCTTTTTATGGTTTTTACGTTTTCTTCTTAGAGACTTTACATTTACCAATATCTGTTTATTATCAAATATATTAGTTGATATAGAGCATCCCACGCTTTTGATGGTAAAATTATTTTTTTGTAGATAACTATAGTTTTATTCTAGATGTGTTGGAGATGATTTTTTTTGTTGACCACTTTACTTTTATCCCAAGCGTGTTGGAAATTAAAATTATTTTTTCATTTTTTAGTTCGGTTTTATAATAAAGCGTGTTTTAGTTTTTTTTAAACTATTATTTTTAGACAGTATTACAGATATATGTATTTTCTTCATGGATCTCGATTTTCTCATAATTAAAGAAACCAAAAATCACTCTGATCTACAATTTTTTTTTGGTTCGATTGGTCAAATAAAATCACATAGGCCTATATGTGTACATTTAATTAGGGTGATTAAAACATTTTATTATTTTTATTATTATCGTCATTATTATTATTATTATTATTATCATCATCATCATCATTATTAATTAGGAATTTTGCAGTTGAAACTGCCTTCCCATTTCCAAATCTCCATCCTTCTCGATCAATGGCATCTTCATTGAATAAATAACTTCTTTAACTTTTCTGTACCATGATCTTCTTGGTCTCCCCGAACACCTCTTCCGATCGGTGTCTGTTGAAGTATTTTTTTAGGTTATCGTTATTATTGCATCCTCATTAGGTTTCCAAACCATTTTAACTCCGATTCTTCAATTCTATCTATTACATTCTCATCTACCGGTACTTTCATCCGTCTCCTAATTTCTTCATTCCGGATTCTTCGTATTCTTTATAGCCCTTCGCTTCTTTTTATATAATCCATTTCAACTGCCAAACATTTATTTCAATATTTTTTTATTCACAACTCATACTTCACTATTGTAGTATGAAACACTTTCAACTAATGCTTTTCCCAAACGTAGTTTTGTGCTCATGGAAATATTCTAATCCCACCACACTAAATTCCGAGATCCTAATACCCTTCTTGCCTGTTCAATCAGTAATTGAATATCTGTAGAACAAATTTCCTCTTTTGTAATCATAGTACTCAATTATTTAAATTTAAACACCATTTATATATTTTCTTTCAGGTTTATAAAACATTAATTAAATCTAAAGTCGTGTATATAATTGTAGTTAATGTTATAACATAGCATAGAAAACACAGGAAGATATGAAAAACGAATAACGAAATAATTATTGAATAAGTCAACTAAATAATTACCGGTAGCAATATTTTATATTAAAAAACACAAGCCTGTCATTAAATGTGTAATATTGTTTTCTCCCTTGTGGATAATGGGAACAAAATGCAAACATGCATTTGTGGGAAATGACGCTTATTCCTAGAAGGGAGTATGATTGTATGTGGAGGGGGAAATCCAACTGCTTGCCAAGAGGAAGCATTAAAATGATGATGATAATATTGATAATAATAATAATAATAATAATAATAATAATAACAATAATTAATAATAATAATAATAATAACAATAATAACTGCTTCACTACTGACAAATGTGACAAAATGAAAATAAAGTATTGTTTAATGTAAAGTAAAGTAGAAGTAAAGTAAATTGATCCCACAACAGACCCGGAGGCTCTTGGGGTAGTAGGAGGTTAGGGCTCCCACTTTTTCTAGACAATCGGCACTTTATGTCAGCCGGGTTGTCAGCCCTGCGTGACGGCCGCCTTTACCCCCAGAACAAGCGTCTGGTACTCATTTCCGTTAGAGGCTGAGTCGACCCCAGGGCCATAGTGCCGCCAGAGGGTTTGGGTCAGTTTAAAAATCCTGACCCCCAACGGGACTTGAACCCTCGACCCTCCGGCTTGTAGCTCAGTGCCTTAACCACTACGCTACGGCGTGCCCCATTGTTTAATGTTGTGATGTTAATAAGTTGGTAGTAAACAAAATTTCTCTCTAATTTAATAAAATAAAATCACAGTGCATATTGTTATGATAGTACGGATTTCATTGCTTGTTCATTGCTGAGACATATTGTGTGGACCGGCGCGGCGTGGACACTGAGTTAGGCAAAGATTATGAGGTCAGGTCTCATTACGCCGTCGCGGTGAGATTAGGATAATCCATATCAAATCGGACAGAAAAAAACCTTGCAATTTATTTTTTTTTAATTTTATGTATCCCTAAATATAGTGAATATATTTTTAAACGTATTAATACCTAAATTTAATTTTTATCATTTATAGGTTCGTAGTTATGACGATCTAAAATTATCGTAAATATGATAAAACTAAAACGTTTATTAACTAATATTTCTGAAACAGTAAACAGTAAAAATTCGTTTCAAACGTATTAATATAGATGATATGTAGTTTAAGGGTGTTATTTTTATTTTCGGTGTCCATTTTCTATTTTATGGCGGTTTACTACAGTACATATCAAACAATGAAAACTAAAAAAAAAAAAAAAAGAAATACAGGATATTATTCACGTAATAAGGGTTAATTTCCAGCAATTACCTTTTTGGTGGGATGAGTAGTTCAGACAATATAAATGTTTTTATTCTATTTTCGTTAAAAACTGGCGGATTCACAGCACAGCAGATTAATTTCACGACCAAGGTCGCTGACCCCGCTTCATCAGTGACTTTTTTTTTTTGAGGAATTAAACCCAATGGATACAACTTGGACACGACACACACCCAGTCCCAAGGTTGAGATTTTTAAAAAAATCTCTTACCCTGTCGGGAATCTAACCCGGGTCGCCGGAGTAGAAGGTAGGGACTCTACCGGCCACGCCACAGCGATGGACATCAGTGACTTTTTCAACTACCATTAAATCTAATAGATTTTTATGTTCTGCTTAATGGAACAGTACCGTTAATTTATAAAAGTGGCGATATTTTAATTCATACGCAGTAATGCTTATTTATGGAATTTAATTGCTGAAGCGAGAAGTAAAGACCTCTGTTATTTATATTTACTGTGAATTATTAAACAAATTATTATAACTAACTCAGTGGCTCTGTCGAACGTGTAGGTTCATGGTCGCACGGAAATAACTCTCCATACATCCCTATCCCGAGCTAATGTTTTCCAATCATTACCTGTATAATTTACTTCCCTCAAATCATGTATGATGTTATTCTACCACCTTATTCTTGGTATTCCAACTGCGCGTTTTCCCTCCGGTTTTCCTACCAGAAGTTTCCAAGCACCTCTTCCATCCCCCATACGTGCCATATGTCCTGCCCATCGCAGCCTAGGAGACTTAAATGTTCTTATTATATCTGGCTTCCTGTACATATCACTTAGCACACTATTATGTAGTTTTCTCCATTCACCTGTCTGTTCACCTCTTTTTGATCCAAAAATTTTCCTAAGAACTTTATTCTCAAATACTCGTAAATCTTCTATCCTCCCTTAAAACAAATTATTAATTTTGTTACATAATTTTCATTGCAATCAAATGCAATATTATAATAAAAACTCTTACATCATTAATTGAATAAACTGGTATAGATTTTTACTGTTATAATTAATAATTTCAGTCTTACAATAACTTTTATTCAGTGTACTGTATTGAACCCTGAAAACTATGACAAAATAGTGTTGTTACAAGATATCACTTCCAAATAAATCCGAATGTTTTAATACTCGTGCCACTTCCTAACAAACGATAATAATGCTAAAATATATATACAGTCAATATGCCCATTTCACCAATAAATATTTAAAATGGTCAACTAGTTTTACAGCCAAGCTGTCATTCTCAAGACCAGATATTGACTGAGTCAATATCTGGTCTTGAGAATGACAGCTTGGCTGTAGAAACTAGTTGACCATTTTAAATATTTATTGGTGAAATGGGCATATTGACTGTATATATATTTTAATATTGTATCACCAAGAAGATCAATTGTGTACTAAATAATAATGCTGATCAGCGTCTTCCTGAAACATCTGCTTCTGCATCAACAATTCTCAAGTTCAGATTACTTAGTAGACAGCAGATTTAAATTAGTGCGTGTATTTAGTCGTCATTTTAAGTGTCACAGTCTAATTTAAAATAATTTTTTTATTGTTTTTAAGTAACAGGTTTGCAGATCTACAAAGACTAAATGGTGAGTTAGATGTTAAATATAATTTTAATTATGTTTATATTAGTATATAATAGTTATCAACAATATTATGTGTTAATATATAATTTTGCAATTTCTTAACTGTTTCTGGAATGAGAGAATAATCGTAGAGATACACATTTTGTGTTATAAAAGGAGAATAATGGGACGTTTAGGCATTAAATTAAACTCTATAACAATAGTTTAGCTTATACCGTGCATTTTAATATCATCTTTGATATGTCATGAGTAGGGGATGCAAGATCAATAAGTGATGCCAAGCCAATAAAATATATTTATACCTCTTAAATATTACTTGTAACAACATGAAAATTGTTATAAATTATTATCGATAGATTAACATTCCTTGCAATATTCAGTATTAGACTTTGGTGTCGTGTACAAGTACATAACATTACAACACAGTACAAAACTACTTTCTACAAAATAATTGTTTAATAGGCTTACAAGCTTGAATTCGTAGGTGCTTAGTAATTTAAATTAAACTATACATTAGCCAAATTCAGAAGAAAATTAACCGCCTACTGGAGAAATCAATAAAGATTGCTACATTTAATGACACTCACTAACATGTGAAGTCATTATGTAGCAATTTATTTCAAGCGCGAGGTTCTCTTACGTACCGTATGACACAAGACTCACGGATTTCCTTCCATCTGGAGAAAGCTACATTCAGAATTGTTACGCCTTTAAAATTCCATTGATTCCTATTGAGTTTGAACTCGCGAACCTCGGAATCGGAGGCTTGCAGAGTAACCACTAGTCCACAATGATGATGATGGTGATGTAATAATAGTAATAATGATAATAAAATAATGTAATGATGATAATAACAATAAAAATGTTTGGAAGTGCACAAAGGATTATTACCAATGTTTGTACGAGCGAGCGACCTTTACTCACGCGAAAGGTATTGCGGGCAGTCTTACACATAGGAGATTTAAGGGAAAATATATATTTTTGGTAGTTTCCTTTCATCCCACCACTTTAATACTTATTACAAACAATTAACTGGTCATCAGGTAATAATATGATATTTTTTGATTTTATAAAATTTTTGTTGGTAAAGGTCTATTGCATATTAATTACATTTACGCCCTTCAGAAAAAAGTAAATGTTAACATACTAATTTTCAAGCGATAGAGCATAAAATCATCAATAATGTGACTATCTTTTCAAGTTGAGGGAGTAGTTATACTTCGAGAAATTTATTTAATAAAAGAGACTATTTAAAACAATACGATAAATTGAAAGCACTATTACTCTTTAATTACATCAAACGAAGACCTGAAATTCGGTTCAGATATTCAGTATATCATAAAGTTTCACTGTAAAAATAAATTGTAAACTTTTAAAGATATGAGTTCAATTTTCGCAATGTTTTTGCCAATAACGTATGGAATGTCCGATTATGCTATTGGCCAGTCAATTGCATTTTGGTGTAAAAATAAACAAAACAGTCAACCCTAACGGAATCCAAACATAAATGAGTTGCTCGTACTAAGAGAGGAATATGGACGTATTTCACAGTACAAGGAGCAGATATATTTTATAAATGATTTAATAGAAAATTTAAGACAAAGAGAAGAATTTTGATCGAGGCGCACTGAAATCCAAACAACATATTGAACATATAATATGTTTGATAAAAATGAAGGCGTTAAAACATGTACACCAATAGATTTCAATCTATATTCACAATCAAAATTCTTTAGAGATACTTATGACGATTTGTTGTAGACACAAATTCCTAACAACTGTTTCCAGATCTTTTAAATAGAAGTTCACGGGAAGAAATACATCGTGTCCCATTCAAACCTCCCACATTTTAATCAATCATAACTCTCAAAGTATGCGGAATTATGAAATGGGGTTTATATTAAAAGAAGGAGAAACTCAAAGAATTTTTGTTTTCATTGTTGCAGTTAATTCATCTGTCGAATGTTGGACAATAATGCCATAAAGCAAAATGGCGACTCCTCAGCAACGAGATCCAACAGTTTTCTGGTATGCAGATAAGAAGAAAAAAATTACAATGCAAAGAAATTACCGGAGAGAATATGGAGGAAAATGCACCTGATGCGAAGACCATTAAGGTATAACTTGAGAAGTTTCTGACCACTGGAAGCGTTAAAAAAGAATCAGGAGGTGCTCGTACACGTGTTTCAGAAGAAACGATTGAAGAAATTAGAGCAGGATTTCAGAGAAGTACACAAAAATCAATTCGCCAAGCTCCCGGAAGTTCAATGTGCCCAGATCAACTGTGCATCGAGTGCTTCGTAAGCGGCAAATTGCTCAACAAATAAAGCCAGATGACAGGCCACGACGACAGGCATTCCCTTATGAAATGCTGGATGGCACTGACAAGGACTCTCAATTTCTTGGAAACGTCTTGTTTTCTGACGAGGCAACGTTCCATGTATCAGGATCTGTTAATCGGCAAAATGTAAGGATCTGGGGTACGCAAAATCCATGCGTCTACCGTGAACACGTCCGGGATAGCCCAAAAGTAAACGTTTGGTGCGGCCTGATGAAGAACAGGATTATAGGCTCTTTTTTCTTCCATGAGAAGTCAATAACTGGCTCGGTATACCAAGACATGTTGGAACAGTTCTTGTACCCCCAAGTAGCTGATTTGCAACCCAAAGTAATCATTCAGCAAGATGGAGCCCCACCACACTGGAGCCTGGATGTTCGGAATTCACTCAAATAATCCTTCCCAGATAGGTGGATTGGACGCGGCGTACCAATTTGCTGGCCACTACGTTCGCCAGACATCACTCCACTGGACTTCTTCCTCTGGGGGTATGTAAAAGACTGTGTGTTTGCGACTCCAGTACAAGATCTTCATGATTTACGAACCCGTATCCTTGACACGATTGCAACGGTACCAATGGACATGTTGGACAGAACGTGGCACAAAATCGAATACAGACTTGTTATTGTTCGTGCACATATAGAGGTGTTTTAGTGTTTGGCAATGTATGGCAATGAAAATTCTTCGAATTTCTGTTTCGTTTAATACCGACCTCATTTCATAATTTCGCATACTTTGTTAGTTATGATTAATTAAAATGTGGGAGGTTTGAATGGGACACCCTGTATTTCATGTGAAGCAACTTTACGAAAACACTATTTATCTCCGTACTGTGATGACATTCTCGACAACATTAGAAGCTCTGCCGTACATCGCATCGTATTGTTCCAACTCTTGTTAACATCACTGCGGTTGGCAATGAGGACTATGCTTTAGAAATAATAATGTCAACGAGAACTTATGAGAAGTGCATACAGTCCGAGTTGCGGCATGGTCGGAGAACCACTACCTTTTCACTCAGTGAGCCCTTCTTCGATACCCTATGGGCTAGGGGTTTTAAAATCTCCACTTCTGGGCTGAGTGTATTATCTGTAATTATATTTGCGTGTGGCAAAATTGAAGGAAAAGACTGGGGCATGATAACCAAATACCAAGGCTCAACATAAGGAACAAAAAATTGTTGAAAATCTCGGTATTGCTGTTTTAGAGTTCATTGCACGACTTCACAGGTGCAAAATAAACGCCCACTTTGGAAATATACGCCATCATATATATATACATATGGTCCACCGCTGTGGTCTCGAGGTAGCGTGCTGCCTTGTCACGCAGTGGGCCCGGGTTCGATCCCCGGTCGGGGCAGTTTTTCTGGGTGAGGGTTTTATCGGGGTTTTTCCTCACCTCTAAGACAAATGTCAGGAAAAATTTAAGGCCCAAACGGTCCCCGAAATCATATGGCCATCATCATTACCATCCTTATCATTATCATCATCATCATCATCAACCTTCACCGGTGTGTAAAACAACGGGAAGTTACCACACCTACAATTCCCTAGTAAAGCTGCAAGCATAGCATGAAAATGCTATGATTGCAGTGAAGGACCTGCCCTCGGGCAGAATTACTATGGATGAATATATATATATATATGTGTGTGTGTGTGTGTGTTGTAAACTATTTTAACTTGTATTGACTATTTTAACGAAGCGATCAACACGTTCTTCTTCAAAAAACTTAGATCTTTGCTACATAAACTGCATACAGACTATTAAACTGTTTTACGGCAGTAATTGTGGTTTAGTTTTCTATTTACCTAAAACTATATTATACTCTAGAAATGTTACTCGAGTGATTTCGGATATATGCCATATTAAATCAACGACTGCTTACTTTTATTTATTTATTTAGTTTTTATTTTTTGTAACGGTGGTTGATTTTGAGCTTTTGATGCAGAAGGGCAGCGAGCGAACCGTGGTGAAATTTTCTTGAGCATATAGCGGCAAGGGGAATACCATCTCGTTGCTACATTTAAGCCTGTACGATAGTCGATGAACTTGTCCCTGTGGGATATTGAAGCCCGTCAACGTTACGTACTTCTCTCATATATAAGCTAAGTGTATTGCCTAAGATTCGGCGCAGAGTTCTTCAGAGAATTAGGCAATAACATTGATCACTTAACATCTGTGATAGCACATTGAAGAATTCAGGATCTTTTCTTTCATTATGACACCTATTCAATTAACGCGAGAAAGTTTTGTAAAACATAATTCATTTAGGTAAGTTTATTGTAAGTCTAAAACTGGACAAAATACACTGCTCAAAAAAGTAGGGGGAGATTGTAGAATAACCGATTAAGACTATTGTTTAGGAACAGTATTAGATGCAATCACTTTCTATTACTCCAAAAGAAGGCAAAAACAAGGAATTGAAGTCATTACGTACGTAAAACCTCTTGTACCACACCAGATGTCACAAAGAGATCCTGATTCAATTAGGAATATGGAAAACACAAACAAAGAAACATTAAACAGGGGTGAAAATGTTTCTTTAGTATGCGTGTATGTATGGTCTCCTTCGAACGGCCCAAGCACTGCCTCACAACATTGTATGGCATTGATGCAATGAGGTAAGCAAGGAGTTCTTGGGGGGATACGTGGCCACTCTTCCATAAGAGCAATGTGCAGCTCTTGGGACCGTTGTGGCCAGGTTGCTGATATGCCTGCCAAATTGTACCCTTGGCCTAATTGCATTCCACACATGGCTCAATCGGATTTTTTAAGTGCCGGTGAGGAGGAAGCTTGCCATTGCATACGCTCGATACCCTCCACTTCCAGCATGTCGTCCACCAAGCCAGCTCTGTGGGGTCGTGCATTATCGTCCATAAAAAGAAAAGAATCACCTATGGCATCAGCATAAGGCACGACAAAAGGTCGGAGAATCTCATCTCTATACTTTACCGCAGTCGAAGTACCACCTTGGATAACGTAGAGGTCCGTACGTCCACCACTACTGACTCCTGCCTACACCATCAATCCACCGCCACCATATGGGGATCTTTCACGTACAAAAGCTGGATTGTTTCGTGTCCCTTTTTTCTCTCCAGATGAATACACGCCGACTATCACATTCCATGTTGAATCGCGACTCATCAGAAAAAGAACTGATCTCCATTCAGCATGCCTCCACCCACGATGTTCCTCCGCCCAGTTTCTGCGATATCTACGGTGTTGTGGAGTTAACCTGGTACACACCATGGGCCTACGGGCATAGAGACCACTTCCATGCAGTCGATTAGGGACAGTTTGAGTTGACACCCTGCGTCCTTTTGCTGATTGAAGTGTATTTCGCAGTTGAGTTGCATTCTGCTGTCTATTCCGACGGGCTGTTAACAAGAGGTAACGGTCATCCCTTGCTGTTGTTGCCCTTGGTCGACCTTGTCCGGCTCTTCTGTGAACAGTATGTTCTTTGAAAATGATTCCAAAGACTGGAAATCACGCTTTGAGACACCCCAATGGCTTGTGCCACCTCTTGTTGTGTCTGTCCAGCTTCCATCCTTCCTATGGCCCTCCAAGCCATTGGTTAAGGTAAATCACGTTGTCGAGGCATTACTGTCCCTAAGGCAAGTCATTCACTAACTGAAAACTGGACTGGATTTAAAAACAGCAACAAAACATTCACCCCCACACCACCCTTTCACATCAACAGTACAGACACTGCCCTCTGGTGTGGTACCGCGGTTATGTAACAACTTCAAACTCTTATTTACATTATCTTGGAATAATAGAAAGTGATTGCATCTAATACTATTCCAAAAAACATAGTCTTAATAGGTTATTCTACAATATCCTCTAATTTTTTTGAGCAGTGTAATTGTGTTGTATAAATCATAGGACGTTGAAAGAAACAGGATATTTATTTGTTGTTGGTTATTAAATTAAACGTCATTTCTGACATGACGTCACGGTTGAGCTCGTGTACATTATAATTTTATCAGGCACATGCATCGTGTATCTTAAGTTTTTTTTGAGCACCACAGAGTTTTTTGACCTAGACTTTAGGCTACTCTCAACATGAAAGCGAGTCACCGAATTTTCCTTGCCTGGGCGGAGTCGAATCCGCGAATTTCAGGTGCAAAAGACTGATGAATTATTATTTTATGACCTAGACAACAAATGTTGGCAATACCGAAATGAAATAATACGTTTTATAGTGAGAAATTTGTATTAATACAAATGTAATGCCGTATCTCTTAAGTAGGCCTGCCACTGTATTAATCACTACCATTTCCTGTCGCGTCGGTGGGGAATAAATTCGATGACCGCGATTTAACTTCGTGTTAACAATGGTAAGTCTATATTCGATATCTTGTAATATAAATAGTACATTCAGCAGGTGTAAGGAATACTACACCAAAATAGCAATACGTGATTTTGAGATTAATTCGAAATAGACTATAACATATAGTAACATAAATGATGTTGCAAACACGTTTGGAGCATATTGCACTCTATAAATATTTATTAAAGTTAAAATGGAATAAAAAAAGAACAATGAGCCACCTTTTATGTTAAATATTAATATGTGTTTACAATTACATTAGAATGAATGAAGAAACATATTTTTTATAAATTATTTCATTAAACCATTAATTGATTCGTTCAGATTATGCATTACTTCCTACCCAAGAGCAGGTCCTTGACAGTAAATTCAGCATTCTTCACTCTACTTTCTATTGACGATTTTCTCTTGCGTTTTCATTCGATCCGTTTAACTTCATGTTTTCTGTTTCCTTACACCTTATTCTTCCCTTGTTCACCATTACTTCAAATGCATCCTTAATAGGTAATATCTTAGCAACTGGCCCAGCCAATTTCTATTCCTCTTTTTTGTCATTTCCATCGCCATTCTCCTTTCATATACTGTCATACGTTCCACTCTCCTAGATATTCATTTTTTCGAACTCTAAATTGTAATATGCCACTCGTCAAACTATTTTCTCAATAATTTATTAATTAATTTACGTAAAAATTATTCATAATTTGTTCAAACGAAAATGCCAGTTGAAACATTAGCATTGTCTAATTTTTGGGAATACCGAAGGAATGTAACGCTCTAGCGATTGCATTTTTTCGGAATCAAACTCGGCATATAAGAATCGATTAAATAAAGTAAGGTCGAGCCCATTAACCAACAAGTAAGATCATTAGGTGTGGGGGTTAACCTAGTGCAAAAAATAAAATATCATTCTAGCAGGCGCAAGTTTCGATTTTTTATAACGGAATTCTGAGTATGCCATTAAAATGAAAAGAGGAAAGTATTCTACAAATATCAGCGAAATCCGATAATTAGAAGTGGAGGTTTACCCTGATAGCCGAAATTTAAAAATCGCTATAGCGGCCTCATGTTTGTTTTATTGCAACGAAACTGAACATATAGGATTGAATTAATAAAAAGAAAAATATTCTGTAAACCAAGAATAACGGAGCATAAATTTGACTTGTTGAAAAAATCGTTTAGTTTACGCTGTTCCTACGTGACGGACGTTTGATCATTTTTACACTCTTTTTACGGACTTAAATACCATTCTTACCCAAGACTGTAACGGGTCCATAGATCGGGCGCATGTTTTACTTGTGGGATTTGCATATTTCATCACGTGTCATGTCCCGGGAACAATTACCATGACTTCGTCCACGAGACCGGTGAACCATAGATTCCTTACATTTTCTCTATAAAATACTACACATATCTTCAATTAATTACTAATCACAACGTTTCGTCACACTCTCAGATACTCATAATTAAAGCACACAATCTCATAGCAAATTGTCTTTATATCACACAGAAACGCACCACAACACACTCAATATAAAAACCACGTACAAACACACCACACACACAACAAAAAACACACACAAGAATACACATGCATACACACTCGCACACTAGCAGATACACAAACAAACAATGTCACACATACAGACACATTCAAATAAATACACACAAGAAAATGCAAACAGTACAAAAACACACACACACAAACACATCACACAACACAGACACATACACCACACGCACAGCATATAAACGCAAAACACGCACTCACCATACGAATGTAACACATACAATCAACACATATCATACTCGAACACTTTACCCACACACCATACGCACACATTCACATAACACTCACCACACACAACATATCTAAAACATAACAGATATACACACAAACACACATGCCATACACAAACCATATACACACTAACCACGCATACTAAAACACCATATGCATACACACAAAAACACACACACAAAAATTACACACATTAGTACCTACCGCACATCACCCACAGAAACAACATGAACACGTACCACTCACACTACAAACACTTTTCACGCACACACCACAACACACTACTTCAAATACACAGACACCACATATACACAATATAAACAGAAAACACATCTGCACTACACACCACACGCCATGCACACTGATACACAATAAACACACACAACATACACCGAACACATATACACACCTGCACACACATACACATATCATAAATACAACAAGCCAAACTAATATCACACCACATACACATACCCTAATACTCACACCACACGCACGCACACACACACGCACGTACGCACACACACACAGCATACAACACTCACATCCATTAACACACACGCCACACAAACACACAAACAGTATATGTAGGTGAGTACCTTAATATTGGTAATTTTTCTATTGGATATGGAATGTCTATTCTTTCATTCTTCTTGTTTATTATGATATTATTACATAATTAATCATCATTTAGATTAATTATTATAACTCCTTAATTTATTATTGAAAGTTTGACCAAAGTTTTGTTTTATCTAATTTTATAATTACTGTGATTGTTTTGTTTTTAATATAAATTATATTTGACTAGGTTGAGTGGACGAGGAAGCCACACGGACTTAAATCTACCAAGTTAAATACATACATTCAAAACTTTATTTCTAGTGCTTCCATTTTTGTCTACTCATTACGTCTTATTTTCTAAGTCTCTGCTTCATGCATTACCACGGCCTTAATAGAGCACTTCAATGCCCTCTTCTTTAATTATTTTTACAGATTTCCACATAATATTTTACTATTGCAGTTAAATGTTACTGTAACTACTGTTATCCTCTGTTGGAATTTTTGGAAGTAGTCGATGACGGTCCTTCTCAGGTATTTGAAATTCTCATGTTCAACAGTCTCATCTTTGAGTTTGCACGTTTACACTCTTCAATTTCTTTCCTATAAGAAAAAAAAATCAATCTTCTTTTTGATTCATATTCGTCCTGTATTGATGATACCAATTAAGCTTCATAAGGATGTTCCTTATTGTAATTTCGTCTTCTGCTATCAAAGTCATATCATCTGCTAATATTAGCCTATGCACTTTATTCTCCTTCATTCTTTATTAGTCATATCGTTTCCCGGAAACAGTTAATTATACCTTTCAACTAGATGTTGAACAGGATAGATGATAAAGGGCATTGTTTTTCGTAACATTTATTCTCTTTTGACATTTGTTTCCATATCCTGAATTTGATTTTTTTGTTTGATATGATGAATATTTAGATGTCCTTTCTCTTTCCAAAACCGCCAATTTTTTCAGGATATCAAATTCATCCTTGTGAGATGCCTTTTCAGGCCTAATTATAGACTATTAATTAAAATAAGTAATTATTAAATTCAAATCAATCACTGTTTATGAGAGCAAAGCATACTTTATCGCATAGGCCTATTTAAGGTTAAAATATATTTTAAAATAAATTTACAAATTGAGATATTACTAAAAACTTTATATGGCCTACCTAGTTTAAAATATACCACAACAATAGTTCTAGTTTGATTTCCTGTCGAGTTAAATTTCCTGGTTCATTTACTTTTGGGGGTTATTCAACTGTCGGGTAATACCAGGAAATTTGGACCAGTTAAGTTCATCAATGTCGCAATTAAATTCTGGGCGGTAATGGGTCGACACATATTGATAAAAACCTCCATTCTAGTCTTGAGGTTCTTTTACGTGACATAAATCTGCTACATGGAATTCACGGCATTATTTCTCTTCTGAAGAAACCCATCCTCAAGATCTTTACACCCTATAAATCTCATGGACCCCGGCTGGATTTGAACCTGCGTATCTTGAAACCAGAGGCAAGCATGATAGCCAATAAGCTACCAGGACCAACATAATTTATCTATCAATAAATACATATAATAAACATAACAAAGCTATTTAGTTAAAGTGATAGAACGGATCATCAAATTTCCAGAAATCCCACGAGATACCAAAAGTAAAACGAGAGTTGGAATATGAGTACGATATGACCTTTCGAAAGAGTTTGAATTCAGGTACCGTGTTATTTTGTGGAAAGAATCTCTATTCGATGTTAAGGTGCCTGTTCTTCTTACTAGATTCCTTAGCACTGAGAGCTCTCCAATCGGGTTGACAGATGTAGGAAGACCAGCACAAAAATTGCCGTAACATTCATGTCGCTAAATTAGTTATTCCATTCCATTAACTTGATTAAACATTTCATCGTATAGGTACATTTTACATACCAGATACATCCTGACTTTACAGTGGCACGTCCTCTCGGGAGAAAGATTTTTAAACTATGCATCGCACACCATACTTTTTTGACCACACAAGGACGTGGAGGACTCCCCGGATGAGTGATCATCTCAATGTCAGGGCCTCCTCCGAGACGACACACCATGAAGAAGAAACACACCATTCACATACACATTCATAATAAACATGGCGAATATAATAATGATTATAATGGCCAGATGATGTATGGGTTCGGGGACCGTTTGGGCCTTAAATTTTCCTGAAAATTGTCTTACAGGTGAGGAAAAAACCCGAAAAATACCATCACCCAGGAAACTTGTCCAAACCGGGAATCGAATTCGGGTCCGCTGCCTATAAGGCAGCGAACTACCCCGAGATCACAGCGGTGGACTAAATCAATTATAAGTAACAGTAAATGAGATGTGCTTGTTAACACAATCTTTTAGAAAAATCGCTTTAAGAAGTTTATTGGAAATTTTAATGGTTATTAAAATATAATTTCATTACATTAATTATCAGAGATTAACCCTAACAAAACAACAAGGGCAACAAGAAACTAGATTTGTTTGATATGAGCATTTAAATAATCGATTTGTGTGCACAGATTTGTTAGAATTACATAGAACTAACAGTAATAAAATTTCGCTCTTAATAAATCCTAGTCCAAATTTCTGAGGTAGCCTGAATTTATTGTGGAAGAGCCATTATTTAACAATATTAATAGTTCTACAATTTATATTCTATAACTTAAATCCAAAGACAGAATAGCAGTAAGTACGCCGCTACGACATGGTCGGTGGAGGCCACTCCAAGTGTCCGGTTCGATTTAGGATGAAGTGGGGAATATCAATCATTTGAGCAATTAGTCGTATCATTGTAATATTATTCGTAAAAAGGAATTGAAAATAATTGAGAATTACTTACTGTTCTATTACTTACTTAGGTATACATAAAAAAATACAAGTATATCATCAACTAACCTGAGAAAAAAAAAAGTATTCTAGTACCTGGGATTGATCGGAGTTCCCCGATACTTGAGTAAATCCGATCACCTTATTGAAAGCTAAATAAGAAGCTGAAATGCACAAAAATGCAAAAGTTACCGTCTTTACGAACAGAAGTCACACACGTAATTCTTTGCAGTGTCATATCACTACATTCTGCATAAACCTGAACAAGAAGTGCACCTGTAACAAAATTTGCTGTCCCGGCCTATATCACAATATCTACATTTCATAAGGTGCTTAATTGCATTGTTTAAATGTTAATAATAAAATAAACAAAATATTCGAACAATGAGGAGTCACTTCTACCACTCGGGGTAATTCTAATCAGTATTGATCGATGTTACCCCAACGTGTCATGTTGGAAATAATTTGGCACCATTTCGTATTGGAGTTATATTTTGAAACTGTAAGTAATTATTTCATATTAATATTCATTCTGTTACAACAAACTGAAAAAATTCATTTAATTGATAAATACCTAACGTATCTGGTATAAATCAGCTTAGCTTCCTTACAATAATAGTATACGAAACACAAAAATATCCACCACACTGCAAGGATTCAGCTCAACTAGCATTGTCGATATACACAATGCTTGAAACACTTTGCAGAAGATGCCAGCAAAATGCAAAATCGCGGCTCTGAAAGAGGTTTCTGAATAAAATCGTGATAGTAATTCCCTCTATGATCGGAATTCCCTCACTTTACTCTATGGCATCGCAGTTGCGGAAATAACGAGACGCCACGCAAATTTAAAATTTCAAGTAGGCCTAATATAAGTTTATTTTAATCATGAATTAATTATTACAATAGTTCGTAAGAACAAGATTTGTTTAGCGGTAAAATTAGTACATAACATTTCTGTGGGAATCCATGATAATAGTTGTCATGACCTATATTGTCATCGGTAGCTATCTAGGCATCCTGATAGGTGTAAACCACTGTGTACCTGTCTAATATGTGGTTGAAAGTTTCTGCTCCTTTACTCGAGCGACTGGTTCAGATCATTTGCTACTAATCTTATTGAAATGCAAATCCTATAAAAGGCGAGTGGGTAACACATTAAAGAAGAAAACAAAATTAAAAATTCCTCTCTTTCTATGCCACAATATGTTTTCACTTTAAAATAAGTACATAGGCGTATAAAAATAATAATGATCTTAACATTATCGAATAGCAGAGGAAATTGGGGTGATTTGGACCCCTCTTTTGAATTTGTTGTTTTTCTTCTTTTAATTAAGGGATTTTAATTTTGCTTAATTACAGTGATTATCATTAGTGTTTTAACTATGAAATAGCATTGTTATTTTATTCAAATATGGAAACATCTTCATAATTTATAAACTTTTTCTACATTACAAGGAAGGTCCACTTAACCTCCATATTCGGATAAAGTGGACCCCAGAGTCCACCTTAGCTTTTAGTCTGTTTTTAAGTTTATTTATTTTATTAATTTCATACAGACAGGCACGGGTTAATCTGGAAATATTTATGATTGGTCATAATTAAAAAGCGTTGATATTTATTTAATGTGTTGAAAAATTATCATTGATTATAACATTCACACGTCATTCAACTGCAAAAAGCGGGTCTTTGGGTTTAGTAAAATTACAAGGATATTAAATAAAATTAAGTGAATGGCTTTTACAAATAGCACCTTCATTGATAAAATATACGTTTTCGTGTAAACTGGACCCATGTCCTCGTGAAGGGTCCACATTAACCGAATTCCTTTCTTATGTTCAATTATTTTACACAGTCAACATGTCACATGATATCAAAACCAAACCCGTCGGTATATTAAAACAGCATCTAGATAATATAACATATTTAGGAGTTTCTTCAACATTTATAATATTCAATTGCAGAAATTAAGAATTTATTCTTAGCTTGAAAAACTTTTAAAGTGGTCATTTACATAAATATCACAAATAAGCCCTTCTTCGCACAAATAACAAAGAAACTGGTCTTGAACCCGTCAGAGTTGATGAGCGGAAGAAGTTAAATGTTTTCTGTTCGTGGGCAGCACCAATTAAAGAACATAACACTCAAACAGAAGGGTCCACATTACCCGAACTTCCGTATACTAAATTATCAGAAAGAAATTTCGTAGGTTATTAAAACATGGAAAATTACAGAAAAATGGCGTTAACATGTACATTTCTGTAATGAGGCGTAAGATAGGCCTACGCAATTAAGGATTTAACCTATAAATTCCTATTTATGGGAATTACTGAAATTACGAGGTGTGACGACAAATTTGTAATTTCAAGTATTTGAAGTTTCACTTTAATCATACATTAATTAGTAACAGTAGATCGTAACAACAAAATTTGTTTAGCGATAAAATACGAATACAAAGATTTCTGCTGGAGTTCGCGATACGCGTAAAAGTTTTCATTATGTTATTTGAGCGTATTACGTAGACCTCCAGTAAAATCTGGATCTCAATAAAATATTATATCTATATTTTACGGAAGTAATCTATCTAATTTGCCCACTATTGTGATCTCGGATTAAATTCGTTACCTTGGACGCAAGGGGCCCGAATTCGATCCGCGGTAGGGACAAGTTTTCTACGTAAGATTCTCTCGGGATTTTCCTTACCTGTGAGGCAAATGCGAGGAAACTTTAACGGACAAATAGCCCCTGAACATAATTTGATCATCATAATATACACATTGTTTAATGAAGGAATTGCCTCCATCTCCTTGTATCGTCAAATAAGTATGCGTATGATCCGGAATTAAAAATGCTCTCTTAAGAGGCCGTGTCCATGTTTGGCTTCATAGTGAGGTAAAGCAGTTTGTTCATTTCTAAATAATGACAGTAACATGGATACAAAAAAACGTCCGAGGCATTTCGATCCCGGTGATTAGTTGTTACCACGCTCGCCTCTGGTTTCGAGGTTCGCGGATTCAAACTCGGGTGAGGTTGAGGATATTTATCATGGCGTAAAATTACTGAATATATCTTCTTTTGGAAGTGACGTAAAGCCATGTATTTTGCCTCGTAAAAGAACTTCAAATTAAAAATTTAGACCTCTGAACAAAACGTGTCGGCCCTTTCTCTCCCAGCCTTGAATTGAGATGCTAATTACCTTAGCTTTAAAGGGCGTGTTTGAACGAATGTTTACCTATATACCTACCTGCTGGGTACTTTATTATTATTAATATTATTGTTATTATTATTATTATTATTATTATTATTATTGTATTAAGGTACAGTTATATTTCATTAAATATATACTTGTGACACAATAGCAATCATTAAAAATTCTCATATACATTTTAGAGAGCTAGAAGGGAAATGAACAAAAAATCCATTAAGTGTTACACTACATAATTTTGTTCTCCACTAATTAGAAAAAATGGACAACGTCGTTCTGTGTTTCATGTTCAAAAATATTGGAAGAGGAGACATTTCAATAGTCATGCTAAGTGTTTATTAATTAAACATGTTCATTTTTTGTTGTTGTTGTTGTTGTTGTAGTCCTTCAGAAAGATAACAAAAATAAAGTTATTGAAAGTAATAACTCGTTAAAAATACATTTACGTTCAAGATAATTTTAAGATATATTAAGTTTGTGTGAAGTATCAGTTGTAGATTTAAATCAGGGCTGAAAAATGTGACACAAATTTTAAACTTAATCACTGAGGAAAATAGTGGTAGCGTAAAACAACTTTCTTCCAAGTCTATTTATTTATTTATTTAATAATATTAATAATATCACTGTGCTATAAGATACATTTTGTGTACTATAAGAAATAAATGTAATACATGATTTTGTGAATTCAAAACAGTTTATAACATACAATTTTACTAATTAAAATAAGTATGTATCGGGTAAAATAATTAATTTACAATTTGACATTAGCTTAAATATGAAATTATGGTATGCTTTGGAAGTAACTAAATTTATAAACAAAACACTCAATTTTACATGTTTCATATAAATAAAATGCAACATTAACAAAAAATAACTTATAAGGAATAACAAAACTTCAAATGTTATAATTTGATTAATCTTCTTTTACTAAAGCCTTAGCGTAATTGGTTAAGGTAATATGTCACAAGCCGAAAGAGTAGGGTCAGATTTTTAAACTGGTCTATACTCTCTGGCAGCACTATGGACTTGGCGTCGACTCACTCTCTAACTGAAGTAAGTTCCAGACGACTTTTGTTCTGGGGTAAAGGCGGCTCTCATGCAGGGATGACTACTCGGATGGTATCTACTGATAGTCTCTATTGTCTAGAAAAGTGGGGGGCTTAACCTCCTACTACACCAAGGGCTTCCTAAGGCATATAGTAGGATAACTTTTTTGCCACTAAATATGATTCCATTTACATGGCTATAGAATATTTTATCATATTTCAGCAAGTAATATTTTTTAGGGGCATATTTGCTTGTAATCGGTAAATTTTTAGACTACAAAATTCCACTTAGAAAGGTAATTTTAATTAAATGTAAGACTTTTATTGGTTTTTGGAACGTCATAATTCTTCTTTCCATAATAAAAATACAAATCGCAGCCCTTTTCATTTTATGCCTTTCGTCGCATACTTTGCACAAGTAGAATATTTTCCCTTCTTCCTTCTATAATCTCCTATAATCACACACAAACTTTATTTTTAAATTGGTGCTTTATGTTCAACTCCACAGTTCAAATTGGAAACTAAAAACATCCCGTTAATACAGAAAAATAAGTTTTCAAAATCAGCAGATCACACTTATTTTCTGCGATATATTTGGTAGCACGTGACTTCTAGATCCGAAGTTCACGTGTTCGATTCACTCTCGGGTCGATGGTAGTTTCTGGCTGAGGATTTCGCTTTCTTTGGGAGAAAATTTAAAACCCACCAAATAAACAAACACCCCGAGGCAAATAGAAGTGAAGTTGACATATTTAGCTATGATTTTTTATCTTATGGGCTGTTTTTATCAGGATGCTCAGATTATTGTTATTGTTATTATTATTATTATTATTTCTCTGCATGCCCAATTACCGTGATAATATTACATGCATCACATAACGTATTTACATGGTGGGTTAACAGTAGGGGCCTGTTACATAATTTGTTCTTTTCACATGATTTTGATTTTGTTCACTTGCCCTTCAAATCTTATCATACACTATTGCTATATATTTCTTAAAATGTCTTAAATGTTACTGTTTAAGGTCTTTCTGTGTCACTGGCAATATTTCTCCATCTTTGCGGATTCCATCCTTCAATGTGTTTCTAGCGTCTGTTACTACTATTATTATTATTATTATTATTATTATTGTTACTGTTGATACTGTTGTTACTGTGATTATTATTACTATTATTATTGTTATTATTATTATTGTAATAAACGTGTGGATGTAAAAGCCGAAATGCTTACTACATTAATTCAATTTTCATTTCAGCCCAAGATCGAAAAACTGAAAATATTTCTTCCCAATTTATTTTCTTTGTGAAAATGAGGTATATTTTTTATTGGTGTTTGCAAATATCCAAATTCTCCATTTCTATATAATGTTTAACCCAACATATTAGTAATTAAAAAAAATATTTGATCTAATATGTTTAATGATTATGTACTGACATTATTTTATTAACTTTATTTTATACCCTTTAAAGCATATATAGGAAACAAATCTTTTTTTAGATTAGGGGAAAATAAATACGTCGATTCCTAACTGTTTCAAAGAAAACAACATAAGGTAATACTAAGAGGGGGAGGGCGCTTGCTCGCATTCGAAGATATAGGCTATATCTGCATTTTAAATAGAAATGGATGATTATGTTGATATAATTGACTATTCACAGAGTATAGTTTGTACATTAATTAATTCTAAGAGGTTTCGAAACTAGCGAATAGTTAATTAAAAGTCTATCTCATGTTTTAAGCTCAGACATGTGACTTGGAGGGCTATTCCTATTTTATTTTCAAGTGCCTGATCAATGATCATAAATATCCGCATAATGCTCAACAAATTTTGTATGGTTGTTTTCTATCACCACCACTATTTTAGGCATATATAACGAACTGGAAGTAATATTATTTGAAAACGCACTGATGCTATATGTTGTGTATTTATTCTACAGACGTCACAACTGTTTGAATGTTTTTCAAGTTTTCTTCTACACACAGGATGTGCAAACACTGCGCTTATAGAAATATAACGAATCTATTGGATCTCTACTTTATCAATGTGTGTAGATATAAATAATAATAACTCTTCTTGTACAAATAAATGCAAACCAACACCTGGCGGAGAGCCGAAAAATCACCTAGTCAACAAGAAATAAACATACCAACTATTCAACAGTGCTAATTCTTGCAAGTGCCAAACCATTTCCGGTATTTGTCTCTTTTTAACATGGAGCATTTATAATAGAGATGTTCTGAATAAAATGTAAGTAGCTATATTCGTTGAGGTTAAGTATTGCTTGTAGATCATCAACTTTTGAAAATAGTTGTTCTATGTCATTGATGTCCCTCCATGGTATTTTTACAATGTGCTGAAGTGGTTTGCGTGCTTAAATGACCCGAGAATTATGCTGGCGGTAGCATTGCTGCCAAAAGGGTTGCAATACGAGACAGATTCAAGGCGATACGACAGATGAAAAAATGTACCTTGGTTGAAAGAGTGGTAATCTTTCATCGTAAAGAAACAACCATCAAGAATCGCGGACATCGGTTTCACTGGGTTACAATTTTCCGGAGGTAAATTAGTCCGCCATCTGTTCTCTGGAAGGGGACTATTTCAAAGATATCCATGGCATATGCTCAAACATAGGACCATGATCTTGGATCATGAAATGTTAGGGCATTATAAAATAATGAGGCGCTAGAAATCTATAGGTATTGACGCGGGAATTAGAGAAATTATCCTTGGATATAATCGCTTTATAGAAAGTTAGATAGCCAGGAGAATGTAGTCAGGAATCAGGAAGATTTGCATTATTAACATGGGGGTGCAGCGAGACTTAAATTCGGAACGGGGTATTTAGTCCGAAGGAGAATACTCTCCGCTATCCGATATATCAAGTTTGTCAGCGATAAAATATCATATCGTCGTATAATTCTAAAGGGTATACATGAATTTGTAATTGTAAATGTACTTGATCCCACAGAAGATAAGAGTGAAAAGATCAATGATGTATTGACGTAGACTTTCACAGCCGGAGTTGCTATGATGATCTTGAAGAAGATTTTTGGGCTGTAGGCCGTGGTCGTGAGGCTTGTAGTTTTCCGACGTTTCGCCAGAGACTGCGTCTGGCATCCTCAAGGGTTGTCTTGAGACTGGCAATTCTGCTGCTGCTGCTGCTGCTGAGTGACGGCAATGACTATGCATCGCCCAGGGTGCTGCTCTGGAGCTAAATAGACCCCTTGGCAGCCAAAATCCCTAGTGTTTATTAATATAGGGTTTACTCACTAATTCAGCTCCATTCATATGGTATTGGTATTTAGTTTAATTATTGGTGATAATAATTTGAATAATTTGTTTTGAAATGAGGTGTTCAACTTACCAAGGCAGGGCATCAAAAACCATGCCGCTGGACAAGCAGAGAGTCCGAAAGCTAGCGACATGGAGTGAACCACGCTACCCTGGCAGTTTCCCAGCACTCATCTCATATATCTGGTACATCCTGAGCACTTGTCCTATATTGCGAACAATTGGATTATCATGATTGATTATGACATGATACATGTCATTGACCTTTTCTTCAATTGTAGTCGCAATATAGGGCATCCGCGCTAGGTTGTGAAGTCTAGTGATCCTCGTACGAATAGGAGCCGAATAGATAATTTTTGGATATTTATTTTGTATAATTTGTAATTTCCTTTTATTATAAGCAGCGAGGATGCTCCAGGCTTCACTTCCATACAGCATCATGCTGCACATCACAGCTTTGTATAATGTTAGCTTGATCCAAGTGGATAGAGTATTCGACTTGAAAAATGGATACAAAATTGCAATTGCAGCATTCGCTTGATGTTGAAGTTTCTGAATGTGAATTTTGAACGTAAGCTTGGAATCCAAATTAATTCCAAGATACTTGACTGAAGTCTCTAGTCGGATTGGAGTTCCCAGAGCGAGCCGGATGGGAATACATCTGTAGGTTTTCTTAAATAAGACAACTTGTGTCTTATTTGCATGAATGTTCCACAGATGTAGCCAGGTATGGATGTTATTGAGGGCATTTTGGATAAAGTGGATACGATTACGCATACCATGGAAAGAGGCCTGATAATACAAACATGTATCATCGGCGAAAAAAGCTATATGCAAATTAGGTAAGGATGGAAAGTCAGACATATATAATGTGTAAAGGAGATGTGAAGGGACTGCACCCTGTGGGACTCCAGCCCGCAGAGGCTTGCAATCAGAATTGTACCCATTAACCGACACATACAATTTCCGGTTACTGAGGTATTTTGCAATAAGTTTAATTAAATCAGCCGAAATATTAAATTTGATTAGTTTATAGGTAAGTCCATCTATCCAAGTCGTATTAAAAGCTTTCTCAATATCAATGAATATTGCCAAAGTACATTTCTTGGTATTGAAGCCCGTGACAATATGATCAACCAGTCGAGCTAGCTGGAGCGGAGTACTATGTGATTTTCTAAATCCGAATTGATGGTTAGGTATAAGGTCTTTCATTGAGAGTTCAAGTTTCAGTCGAGCCAAAATAATTTTCTCCAAAATTTTGCCCAGCACAGGCAGCAGACTGATTGGTCTTAGATTGTCTGGAACGGTAGGATCTTTCCCAGGCTTGGGGATAGGTATCACTTTGGCTCTCTTCCATACTTCAGGGAAGTAATGGAATCGGAAACAAAGCTTAACTATTTGGAGTAGAAGGATTAAGGCTTTTAGCGGTAAATGTTTTACCGCCAGGTTTTGTATCCGGTCATGACCGGGGGCTCGTTGAGTAGGGAGAGAATGGATAACGGCTTTCGATTCTGAAAGCCATATATCAGGAAGATGTGGTGGCATAGGACGCTCAAGAAACATACTTACAGTATTGTGCACTTCATTGTCATGAGCTGGTGTAGTGAGCTCATGTGTTTTAAACCTGTTTGCAAGATTTTCGGCAAGGACTTGAGCCTTGTGTCCCGTTATAATGGATAGCTGAAGGAGGAGCAGGGGCTCTACTCCTTCGCATCCGCTTTAGAATGTTCCAAGGTGGGGTTTTGCGTTTCGTGAACTGCTGAAGGGAGTTTTCCCAGTCAGCTTTTCTTAGTGTTTGCAGACGAGTTTTTACCAGATGTGCATAATGATTGTATAACTGTTTGTGTTGGGGGCTTCCGAAATCGCGGTACCATTTTAGATACTGCCTTTTTAAGGTTAGATAATTTTTGAAGTGTGGGGTCTGTGTTTTTGTTTGTGCAGTGTTTTTTTTGTTCGTGTTGTTGAAAGTCTTATGGCTGTTTTAATTGAAGCCTGTAAATCAAGGACATAGTGTTCTAATTGTTCTATAGACTCGACAGAGAGTGTTGGCTTAACCCATTGGTTAAGCAGTGTTGAGTAAGTCTGCCAGTCTCTGAGTTCATGTTGTAAGTTAAATGGAGAGGACAATAAAAATGTAGGTGAGATTTTAAAAAGTATTGTTATGTGATCAGAGTCTAGTGCATCTGTAACTGTAGTGACGTATGGAGAGATAGGGACATTCCTCGATAGCGCCATGTCCAGAATATCAGATCGAATACTATAAGCTGTGTTCATGAAAAATGTATGTTCCCTTGGTGCAGAGATTTCTATGTTATGATACTTACAATATCTTTGTAATGTTACACCAACTGCATTTTGGACACGGCAATTCTAATAAAGATGTTTTGCATTAAAGTCTCCCGCTAACAAATACACTGCTCAAAACATTTAGAGGAACGCTGTGAAATATGCAAACATTTTTTCATTGGATAAAGGTACAAACATGAAATTAATAAAGTACATTATTTGTGGTTATTTATTTATTTATTGCTCATGTCAGTAAAAACAAATGAATAACGCTGACAAATAACTTTTCAAATAATTCTGCTATGTAAGCAATTGAATCTTGTGCTTATTTTTCAAAGTTAAACACTCGTTATATAGAGTTAGTATCGTGTATGGCCTCCACGACATTCGATGACACTTTGGCACCATCGTGGCATGCTCCCAATAAGATTCTGGATTTCCTCTTGCGGGATATTCTCCCATTCCTCCTTCAGAGCATCTCCAAGTTACTGCAGAGTTTGTGGAGCTTGATGTCGGTTCCTGACCTTCCTGTCTAGAAGATCCCATAAGTGTTCAATACGGTTGAGGTCTGGGCTGACCGCTGGCCTCTCCATTACCTCAATTTTATTCCTCCTGAGGAAATCCCTGGTGACAGCCGGAGAATGTGCCCTGGCATTATCCTGCATAAACAGAAATCCAGGGCCTACTCCAATGGCAGCTGGTACTACATGCTCTTCCAGAACGTGCTCGATATACCGGACAGCATTCAGTCGCTGGGGAACAAGTACAAGGTCCGTACGATTGTTGTACATAACTCCGGCCCACACCATTATGGAACCTCCTCCGAATCTATCAATTTCCTGTACAGCCTCTGCAGAAAATCTTTCTCCTGGCCGTCCCCACACCCTCAATCGACCATCACAACGTGTAAGACGATACCTGGATTCGTCCGAGAAGAGCACAGACTCCCACTGGTTCAGGTTCCAATCACCATGGTTTTCAGCATACGTACGTCTTGCTGCCTTATGCCCATTTGTTAAGCGTGCTTTTTTAACGGGCCTTTTTGGACGAATATTCTCTTTCCTTAATCTGTTCCTTATGGTTTGGTCTGAAACCCGGATTCCGGAAGCCATATGAAGGTCATTCTGCAGGTCTTTTGCAGTTTTTGTACGCTGTCGAAGAGCAGAAAGAACAACGTATCTGTCATCCTGGGGGCTTGTTTTAAATTTACGGCACTGGCCACGTCTTCTACAATACTGATCTGTCTCTCTGTGCCTGTTGCGTAACCTGGACACCACGGAAGGAGAAACCCCAAGCTCTCTAGCCACTTGTCGCAGAGATCGACCTTGTCGTAAAATATGTAGAGCATGATATACTTCAAACTCATTTAAATGCCTGATTTTGTCAGATACTTCAATAAACAAGGCAATAATCAACATTCGTCACTGTAGCAACATCAGGAAGCTTACCAATTAGAAGTGGCCAGTGCCTTCCAAAATAAAAAAAATTCTCTATATTTGTTATTTGAGGTAATTTCTCTGTATTTAGGCCATGGATCTTTAAAATTTGTATCCAATGATAAAATGAATAATTCAATGTACATATTGTCCAACTTTCAGCATCACAGATTTTAAAACAATTATTTATTCAATTTATTACAAGTGTTCCTCTAATTGTTTTGAGCAGTGTAGTGAGGGGAGACAGAAATTAGAATATTGTGGTCGTGTCACGTTAGGAGTCTGGTGGGAGACTTACAGATTGATGCTATAAAAATATTTTCGCGATTGGAAATTGGTAGTAGGATGCCTGTGGCTACCATAAATTGGAGTATTGGAATAGTGACCACTCTATGGCCAAGGGTGCGCTTTATACCAATAGCGGTGCCACCAAGGGGACCGTCCATACGGTCATTTTTATATGTGTAGTAATTCGGAATTTGGAAACGGTCGCGATGCTTTAAAAATGTTTCATTTATTAGAAGAATGCATATATCTCTTTCTTGAATAATGTAATTAGCTCTTTTATTTGACGAGCTAAACCGTTGGAATTAAATGCCATGACATTGAGATAGCTTCCTTGGGTGAATCTAGCCATCTCCGAAACATAAATTCGCCAGCTGAGCCATGAACATCATATGCTCCATAGGCGATTGAAAGCTAGCTAAATCAGCTTTAACTTCCCGGAGCAGTTCTTGTCCATGCCCGGTAGGTTGTGATATCAACCCAAGTCGGGCTTGAGCAGTGCTCGCTATACGTGTTTCAGCGGCAGAGTCAGGTGCTACAATTTGGCTGAATGATATATTAGATCGGGTCGATTTGGATTGAAAACTTCTAAGAGTAGGTACATTTGTGGTAGGTATGGGTATTCTGGTTTTTAAAATAAGCTTCTTGTGCAGCTTTATAGGCCTCACAGCCTCGGAAGGAGGCGGGGGTGTTCACCGCCACAGTTTGCATACTTTAACAAGAATCGATCAGTAAGGGCAGAAGCCTTCACTGGGCAATCCTTGTGGCTGTGTGTTCCTGCACAAACCACACAGCGTGGGTTTAGGTGGCACTCCGCAAAGGTGTGATTAAAGTGCTGGCAACGAAAGCACTGCTTTAGCCCATCCCTGGGTCAATATGGGACAACCTCGACTACAGTGAAGAGGAAGGCGGTTTAGATTATAAATTTCTCTTCCAGAATCGCTATTCTCGAGTTCAAGAATAAAACGTGGTAATGGTGTTACTTGATCGCCGTCTTTTTTGATTATTTGTTTTATGGATTTTAGTGGATATTCTAGATTTTTATTTCATTTTCTGTTTCTTCAATGGGAGTGATTGCTGGAAGCCTCCTCAGCACTACCCGAAGTGACAAATCTTTTTTCACAGTGAATGTATAATATTGTTTTTTTTGCTGCTTTAAAGAATTCCTTAAGCATTTCGAAGTCTGCTACTTTGGAGGCATAGTAGCGCAGACCTTCTGGTGTGTTGATGACTTTTAAGTCGCCTGTTAGTTTGCGTCTTATTTCAGCATTCATTCTCAAAAGACCAATATGTCCTATTACAGTGATAGGTGGTGGCCGAGATTCTTTAGGTTTACTTGCATCATTAAAATTTTTTTTCAGATTTGTTTCCGGTAGTATTTACATTGTCAGGGTTTACATTTTTTGTAGAAGGTCTGCGCTGTGCCGTAGTCGCAGGCGATTTTCTCTCCTTTTGGGATATACCAGTTTCCTTGGATGTGGAAGCTGCAGGGATTTCGGATGCTCAGCAGTATCCATCTCATCTGCAAGTAGTGCAAATATGTTCTGTGTGGGTACTGCTGGAGCCATCTCTATATGTGGCCCACTTGCCAATGGTTTCTTTCTTTCTGATCGTTTTGATCCATAACGCTCTTTCATTGGTTTCGGAAAGTTTTTGTCTTTTGATATTGATTTTTGGGGATGTAGCTTCATAATTTACATCCTCAAAGAAAGCAGATGTTTATATTTCCATTGCTAGTCTCTTTAGTTCGACTAGCAATGCTTTTAAGTAGCTGATAAAGTCATCAGTTGATTTGTAAATTTCATCTATGGAACGTATATACTGGCAAGTGAGTTCATATGCATACTCTGTACACTCGAAATCTCTGTATGTTTAAAAATATCCTATAATGATCAGGAAAGTTCCGCTGATCATGTCTGCTAGTTGGGCTGGTTTGGAATCTGATTTCAATTTCTGCTGTTCAATTAATTTATCAAATTTAATAACAATTTCATCCCATATTCCAAGCGTATCAGGGTCTGCAACTTCCACACCTACCTCAACACTTTTTAAATTTGATTGCGCCATGATTTTATGGTACTTACCAATTTACACTAACACAAAAATTTAGAAAACGCCAACAAAAATAGAGCTGATTTATATTAAAAAAACACTCACAGTTTAAAGTTGCTTTGTGTTGTGAGAATGAACCTACACTGATAAACACTAGTAAGAACTCTAATTCACTCAGGGCGTGGCCCTTTGTGAATGGTGCAAAGCATCACGCACACTTGTGATTGGCTGCCGGGCCTCTCCTTTTATTGATTTTTTGCTTCGCCCAAACACGAAACAAAGCACTTATCCACTATCACTCAGCACCAGACGCACTGTTTGTCGA
Source organism: Diploptera punctata (assembly GCA_030220185.1). NCBI lineage: Eukaryota > Metazoa > Arthropoda > Insecta > Blattodea > Blaberidae > Diploptera > Diploptera punctata. The sequence continues at coordinate 1,003,902 of JASPKZ010005685.1, forward strand.
TTTACAGACTTCAGCTGGGAGCCGGAGCACTAGGGGAATCGCAGATGTTGGGACAAGGATCACCGTTATTGCTTGTTGCCACCAGAAGAGACGTTGATCGTTAGCTTGCTCAATGTTGAATGCGTTGCGATGCTGGCAATTCTGTCCACTGTATGTCCTATTTATGCGTTCACCGCGAGGTGTTCGTAAGTTATATCTGCCTTCTGATTAGTCAGCGGTAGGGACTTCCATTGCTCCAATGAGATTGCTGTTTGATGGTCTAGTAGACTGTTCATGTAGAGGTCATTCTGCGTTTTTTAGAACCGGTATCCATACTTTGTTGACTTTTAATGATTCTTCTTTTCTATTGAAACTGTTTATATGTTTGAATATTTCGACGGCTTCCCGTTGTAGACGGGTAAAATAGTGTGTGCAGTTAGATAATATGTCTTTATTCTGGTATTGTACTATGTGGCCATCAAGTAAAGAGTGTTCTGCTACTGCCGACTTATCCATTTGTTTAAGACGACTGTATCTTTCATGCTCCTTAAGTCTGGTTGCGATGCTACGTTTGGTGGTACCTATATACACTTTTCCACAACTGCATGGTATCCTGTATATGCTTGCTGTCTGATGGGGATGAAGTTGATCCCTTATAGGTCTGAGAAGGTTCTTGATTTTCTTGGTAGGCCTGTATATTGTCTTTATGTCTTCTTTCTTTAGTAGTTTCCCAATGCGGTCCGTTACATTCTTAATGAACGGTAAAAATGCCCTGGTTGAAGTTTTTTCTTCTGATTCCTTGCTGCAGTTGCTGTTGTATCGTCTTGGATGATTGGCTCAGTTGATTTCTTTTCTGGTGTATCCATTGGCTGTTAATACCGTATGGAGGTGTTGAAGTTCCGTTTTTAATAAATCAGTATGACAAAGTTTCTTGGCTCGATCTGTCAATGATTTGATGATTCCAAATTTTTTGTTTAGGGTGATGATTTGAGGTTTTATGAAGATACCTGCCCGTGTGGGTAGGTTTCCTGTAGACAGTGTGATACATGTTGCTGTCTTATTCTCTTTTGATCACGATGTCTAGGAATGCTATGCTCTTATCTATTTCTTTTTCTACGGTGAATTGTATACTGAAGTTTATGTTGTTGATGTATGTAAGAAATTCGTCTAATTTCTCTTCCCCGTGGTTCCAGATTACAAAGGTGTCGTCTACATAGCGAAGCCATATCTTGGGTTTGAGAAGTGTCGTATCTAAGCATGTTTGCTCAAAGTTTTCCATGGAGAAATTGGCAACTACTGGGCTCAAGGGACAAGATCATCATATATCAATGATGATTTCTGCGATGAATTATAATGCATAATTGATAATCTTTCACGATATATGAAAATTGTTTTAGGAGATTTTAATGCAAACGTGGGACGAGAAGATATATTCAGGCCAACAATAGACAAATTCAGTCTTCAAGAAGATAATAACGACAATGGGGTTAGATTAGTCACATTTGCCACATCAAAGAATCTCATTGTTAAGAGCCCAACATTCCAGCATAATGATATTCATAAATACACCTGGACGTCTCCAGATGGTGAAACTCGGAACCAAGTAGATCATGTATTAGTGGACAAACGCTGACACAGTAGCATCATTGCCGTAGATCAGTAGAGAAACAGACTGCAATTCAGATCATCATCTGGTGAGGATGAAAATCGGAGACCGTTTATCGGTTATGGGAGGAACAAACGCTAAAGATGATGCTGAAAAAATTGAAATAAAAAAATGACAAATGTTGAGCTGCGGCATAAAATCAGATAAGATTTGCCAATAGATTTGAAATACTGCAATATTCAGTTGAAATTTTGCAATCGAAGAAGGAAATGATGTAAATGGAGAATGGGATATAATATGATTTAGCATCAGAAAGCGCAGGTTGTTTTAAAAAAGAGGAAAAGTAAGAATTGATTGGATGAAGAACGTGGCGACACAAAAAGAAAAAAATGCTAGAAGCAGCCGAATGAAGTAAATTTTAAACAACTGTGTAACATCAGACGGGGAACCTATTACCATATTACAGAGTAAAAAGAGGGAATATTTGAGAGAGAAGATTAAAGGTTTTAAAATTAATGCAAAAATAGGAAGTTTCGAGAATTATATAAGGAAATTAGGATAAAGGAAAAGTTTAAGGCTAGGACAAAAAACATAATTTGGAATTGAAGTGGGAAATTATTGAAGATTCCTGCCTGGAGTGTATTAAATAGAGGGAAAATATTAATTTAATTAGCTATTAAATGTACATACAGAACAGAATACTGAAGAGGATGATTTACAGACCGCAAAAATACTAGTAAAAAACAAAGTGCATTGGAGGTTGAAATGGCGATAGGAAAATTAAAGATGTATAAAGCATGTTGTTCAGATTGTATCCCAGCAGAACTGAAAAAAAAGAGAGAGAGAGAGAGAGAGAGAGAGACAGAGAGAGACAGAGAGAAGAGAGAAAAATAGCGAGAAAGAGAGAGGAGAATAGAGATAAATAGAGAGAAGAGAGAGCGAAAGAGAGAGCGAGAAAGAGATAGAAAAAGAGAAGAAAGATAGAAA